>MU223441.1:558328-623973 GCA_018584345.1 Thuja plicata | reverse complement strand
AAAAAAGGGAGATTGTTGCACATATGCCTTTTTTTTTTTGATTGATATCAAACTTGCCATAAATTATCTTTGAAAGTTGGAATATGTATTGACAAGTTATGTTTTGATGGTTGTCTAGAGAAACTCTACAACATATATGTTGTCATGGGTTATCAAATATTGTTGTAGATTCATGCCTAAGCTACATTTGATGTACTCAAGGTTTCTCTAGAGCTTCAAAGGTAATCTTGATGTCTATATACATATGTATGGTATTTTTAAATCTACACAGTTGAATCCTGGTAGCAATACCATAATTTGACTTGTTGTGGAAAATATCTCCTACTTATCAATTGATGAGCTTAAGGGTCTTTCTAATGAATGGTTCATAAGGAATGATACTTGCTGAAGGTTTTGCAAATGGGCTTTCAAGTAGAGTAGACTTAACCGTGGAGGAAACTCCATAGTTAAGCGCGCTCGAGATGGAGTAGTACTAAGATGGGTGACCTCCCGGAAAGTCCTGATGCTTCACCTCTATGAGCATCACCTATATGCAATGAGTGATAAGTGTTCCATTCATTCTCATGAGAGATGGGTTCTTGTTGACCACTACTCATGAAACATGAGTCAATGAGTTTGACTAAAAAAACTACACAGTTGAATCCTGATAGCAATATCACAACTATAATTTCTTGTAAGAACATTCGTAATATTTGTGGCACTTTTTATAAGATTATATGTCAATTATGACATCTATGACTATATTTTTCATTTTTCGTCCTTGGGCACCCATACATGGAATATATGATATGGTTGCAAGTGATGATTCCAAGGTAGGGGCATTGGGTTTCCAATTATTTTTGTCATTCTAATTGAGAGTTCATTCATATTATTTAATAGGCGCCTTGGAGTGGAGTTGGATCAAGTTTTTGTAAACATTTCTTTCTAGGGGTTAAGCTATTAGATTGAAGACTCGAGAGGAGTTATAGTGATTGTATCGTATCATATATATTTTATAATAATACAAGCTATTCATCTCTTTTATTGTGGAGATTTTTTCGTGAAATGGTTTCTTTGTGTTAAACACTATGTTATGTGTCAATTTTTCATTTCTTGTTTTTTTCATTGTTATTGATTTGAAATATCCTAAATGGTAAACATTGTTATATTTTATTTATAACATATTTGAAGCTTCCTATATTGTTGTCCACCTCTTGTTTTCTAACATGGTCCACTATAATTAAATAATTTTTAAAATTATTTAATTAGCCAACACTCCTTCCAAAATTATAGAAATTTAAAATAATTTATTTAATATAATTTATCATTCCCTTAATACTTTCACACCATCAATCTATGTGCTATTTTTAACTCCTACATTATCTCAAATTTTTCCATACATTCATCTTTCTAATTTATCTCTACCATTGATTGAATCTCAAGTGAAGCATATAAATAAAACCATCCATTTCACATCTTCCCTTAGAGCTACCATAATTATCTTGAGCACTATTATTTGCAGGCAAGAGCATTATTATCAAAAGCTACCATTATTAGCTTAAGCTCCATTATCTATAACCAAGAGCACTCTCCTAGAAGATCATTATCAAGCAAGAAGATCATCATCAATCGAGAACATTTTTATCAAGAGCTAGCATTATTATCTCAAGCTCCATTATATATACAAGCAATAACTGTAGGATTTGAGAGATACAAATCCACAGAACGCCAAGAAAGCTGCATGCAAAATAACCTATCACTGGAAGAAGAAAGAAGAAAGAGAGAGAAGAACTCAGACGTTGCTCAAGAAATGAGAGCAAAATTATAATCTGAATTAATGCGTTATGAAATACAAAGAGGTGATTCCTTAAAAAGGAATCACGAAACCCTAAAAGGGAAACCCTAAGGTTGGCTTAAGAAACTAGAGTGAATAGGTGAGTTAGTAATTAGATCAAAATAATTTAATTAATAACCCAAAAGACTATTACTCTAACACCCCCCCTTAAGATAAGCTTAGGGAGAAGCAAAACCTAGGAGACTACTACAGAAAGCAGGAAAGAAGGGTCCCGGCAACAAAGGCCTAATCAGGTATCCAATACAAGAAATCTCTGTAAAGCGGGGAAATAGGGAAAACCCAGTGGGAAAAACTCTACCCCAAAAAGAGATGAACTAGATGAAGAAAACAAAGCCTCCAATCTAGGGAAAGTCCCAAAGAAAGGGACAAGAAAGAGCATGTATAGCATCTACGAAGCATGAAGCTACAAACACTATCAGAAGAAACTGCTAGAACCCCCACTGAAATAGTGCATGACCAGGTAGAGAAGACAGAGTCTAAAGAGCTGATCAATCGAAGAGGTGACCTCCAAAAGTAGGAATGAACGAGTGTTAATATAGTAGATGATCCATCTCACCGAAATGCATAGGTGCCTAGCCACTACATCTGCCTAGTACATAGGAACAAGAACTGAATACGTAGATCACTCAACTGAACCAAGGAAGCAATAGAACCAACAGGTGAACCCCCCCATAATGCTGAACAGGGAGAGGGGTGACAGGAACACTGAAATACAATGCCAAAAATAGCTGCAAGAAGGAGCAGGAACACTAATAGTGCAACAGAAGTACAAGCACAGGATAAAGGGTGATGTCATGGACACACAACATGGGCTAATGTCATGGAAGGTACACTCACTTGACAAAGGTGGATGAGCACATAAGGCAAAACATCATAACCCCCCATGGCACTTTATAACTGAGTGTGAGTATAAACAAACACAAAGTGCTCAAAATATCAGATATGCAAAAGCAGGCACTTTATCTCAGTGCATTTACAAAAAAGAGAATGCTACAGAAGAGAAGCATACAATGCTTAGAAAGTCAGAAAGAAGAGTGAGCCAGAAGAATAGAAGAAGAGATCCCAGGACCTATAGAACCCAAGCAATCCACCAGAGTGCGAAAGTGAAAAACTTAGAGGAGAAAGAACTGGAGAAGAATCCAGATAAAAGACCCCTGCCACTGAAAAACTCACTGAACCAGCTTTTTGACGATATCTGGTTTACCAAAAAAGGAGTCTGTATGAGCAAGATATGGCTCCCGGAAGGTAAAAATAGACATCAGACTATGACAGTAAAAAACACTGTCAAAATAGCAGAACCCAAAACCCCAACCTCCATCATCGAAAAGATCTCGAAAAGAGATTTCCGGCGATATAAAGAAGTTGGAAAAAGACCTCCGTATACTCCAGATAGAGGAAAAACACTGTCAAAGGGTCAAAAAGGGCACCAAAAAAAAATTTAAAGCCCCTGGGGCTAAAAACACCCTGGCCCTTGGGCGCATGGCGCACGCAGGGGGCTGGAGCAGAGCTCCCAGTCACTCATGTGACCGCCGCTGGTGGTAAAAGGGGCCCACAGGGCTGAAAAACCCTCCGAGCGGTGCTGCAGGCGGCGGGGCCGGGCGGAGGAGCCGGCGGAGCGGAGCGGGGCCGGCGGGGGCCGGGTGGCAGAGGGGCCGGGCAGCAGAGCTGGCCGCGGAGGTGCGAGTGGTGCAGGCCGGCGGCGGTAGAGCGTCGGTGGCGCATTTCAAAAATGCATTGACTACGTTATTTAAAACATGAAAAAATCTTTTAAAATGGTTTTTTTTCTCGGTTTTCGTGCCCGTACAGCACTGGAAACTAAAATTTTTTTGCCTCAGAGCCACGTTGTCCAAAATGGACAAGTTTTATATGGTTTCTGGGGTTTTTGGGTGCTCTAAGCTCAATGGTGATGTCCGTTTGAGCCCAAAATGCACCAAAAAAAAAAATTCCTTTTTTGCATGCAAAAAAGAAACAAAAAATATCATCCTACAGAGAACCTCCTGCTTCTGAAACACTTCAACAAAACACGAATAGAGAGCCGCAGAAAGGCTCTGATACCATGTTAGAATAGGTAGAAACCTAATCTCCCAAGAACACAAACAAACAAGATTTCCTATCTATCAAGTATTAAGTGTCAATATATCATCCTATCTTTGTGTTATCATGACTATGCTACTTTGAAGAGTGATCATCATTTCAAGCATTCAAGAAACTATTAAAGAGACAATAGAGAAATATAAAGTCTTTGCAATGGTATAATTGTACATTATTATCTTGTGCATAGATCTTAGGCTTTATTGAGTGAGTGTGAGTTGAATTTGGATCTTGCATTACATTGTTCCTATTTTGACATGGTTCATATATTCATCCTTGACAATTGCTATCAACTGAACTTTTAAAATTCATAAATCAGCTAATCAATCTACAAAGCCACTCTACTAACAAATCAGTTAGTCATCAATATTAAATAAATATTTATCATATTATCAAGAAATATCATAGAAAAAAAACTCAACTTCAACTACACTAAGACTATAATCTTCATTGACCCAAAACTCAATTTCAGCTACACTAAGATTATAATCTTTAATGTCCCAATGAAACTATGATAAGAATACATTGACCTCAAACTATTACCAATAATATTAAACTAAATAGTATGTTATAACTCATATATGAACTAGCCAACAAACAATTTTATTACAATATTACAAAGTGTCCATCTATACATTTGTTTTGTTTAGAAGAACATATTTTATTTTACTAAAGAATTATTTTATTTTATTTTATATTTATTCAAAAAATAGTTATTTTTATTTATTATAATATACTTACACATTTCATAAATATATTTTTATTTCTTATTATTTCCAACTTCAAACTTTCTCGAGTTTGATAAAATAACTACTTTCTTGTTTGATAAAATAACTCTTAAATAATTATACATCAATAAAAAAAAAAATAGATATAATTATAAATCATTTCCAAATCTATAAATTACTTTATTTACTTAAGAATTGTTATCTAAAATCAATTTTATCTTACTTGAAATTATTTTATTTACATCACATTGTTTTATTAATTATAACTACTATACGTAGTATACTTAATGTTTGTCTCATCAATACTTCTTGTAGGTGGAGTAGTATTACAGCCACTCTAACTTAAAATTCTCATTAAAATAAATAAGAACCAATCTTTTAATATCATCATAATGTTCAAATGCAGACCACTATATAATTTATATTTAATACTTAATTTCTCATCAATCTATTAGACTATTGTTACTAATTTTTTTTATTTAAACAAAAGGGTCATGGATCAAACTTAATTTAATAAATGGAATACGCAAATGGAGCAGAGCGGAATTGAAATTTTGAAGAATCAGAGGGAAAATTTAGGCGACTCATTCTTTTGCAGATAAAAGGAGAGCGTATTCCCAATACGTTTTTGGGAAGTTGCACCAAAATTGGGATTGGCGACGTGTGGCAGGTGGTGCTAATGAAAATGTGGTCCTGCTGGATAATTGATTAAAACTATATCACTTTTCGGAGGATGAATTGGAGGGAAAAGTGGCACTAGTAAAACAAAACAAGGTGCCTTCTTTCTAGGATGAACTACAACTTGATTGGCATAAATCTGAATTCTACAATGGTGCAAAGAGTAATGGGGTTTAGAAGTCTCTATCATGAGGATATTTTCTTGTGGAATGTCACTCAAGGGCAAAGAAAACAATTGATGGATTGGATCACCTTCTATGTGTAATTAGGAATCCAATTTTTCTTTTTTTTTTTGGTTGTACTCATTGTATATTAGGTTATACAACTTTCTTTTAGAATATTGGGATGTCGATAATCTTAAGAAAATCAATAATTCAATAGTATCATTCATAAAGGTTGATGAACTGTCTTTGGGAGATGATGGGGGATGTATGTTTGATTATGTGTCACCATCGAGATAATAAAGCTAAAAGAGTTAGACTATGGGAACATTAACTTAAAGTGGAGCAATTTCCAATCCTCTATAAAATATGTAAAAGCTTGATTCGTAGAGCAAAGGATTGCACTAATAATAAAATGGTGTATGGTGACATTCTCAACATAAGAGATGACAAGAATATCAAATTCCTTCTTTTGTTGAGATGGTGAATTTGAAAAGATTCGAAGGGGTCAGGGAACCTCAAAGGAATGAATTATTATTGAAGGATAGGGATAACTCTATAAACAATAGTTGTGAAAGTTTCAAGTTTCGGTCTTTATGCACTCCCACCAAGGAGAAGACTTCATTAGAAATGGTTGTGAAGGTCTTGGAAGTGTCTAATTGTAAGGACACAAAAAAATGAGCCAATTGATACAATTGACTATCTTGAGGATGTTAAATATGAGACAAAGCTTGATCTTGTTGAAGGCTTAGGAGAAGATTTTTCTAATGATGAACTTGATTTAGTAGAGGAAACAATTAGTCTCTAAATTAAAAATAAATTAAAAACTATTGTGGAAGGAAAACGAATGTAGAGGAGGACATTCTATTGAATAGAAATTAGCTATGATTGGATTGACAAAGGGCTAAAGAAAACTTAAGGTCTATGAAGAAGGTTATCCCTCCCAATGAGTCATGAGACTAACAAATTGGAATGTCAGGAGCTTAAATGCCCCTAATAAGAGGCACCTACTCAAAAGGAAAATAAAATTGATTATAGCTTATCTTCTTTTATTCCAACAAACTAAATTGATTAAGGGTGAAGTGGAGGAAACGAGGTAATTTGGTGATGTGGACGGTGCTTCTTCTGGTATTGAAATTACATAGAATCCTATAATTATGGTTGCCAACAATACTTTTAAACAAAATTTGGCATGTATGTAAAGCCAAAGATCTAGTATTTGAATTTGAATGTTTTATAACCATGTATGATTCAATGGAAAATATTCAAAAGAAGTACATTTCAAATCAAATTTCATCCTTTTTGTAAATTGCAAACAAGAACATTGTTGTTTTGAGTATTGACTTCAATGCCACCTTAAATGCCTTCGAGAAAAGGGACCTAGAGAAAGTTTCAATGTCATAAATGAATTTCCAAAATTGTGTTTGTGACAATCACTTGCTTGATATCACCCTACAAGGGGGATCGTACACCTAGATAAATCAATAGTAGGAATTCATCAATATTATTGAAAGGCTTGGAAATTTCTCAATTGTTGAGGATTATAGTAGGGAATCTTTGGTTTATGAAAGTTCATGTCTCCCTATGATTAGGTATAACCACTTCCTTATGGAATTGAAACTATCTCTTAATTCTAATATTTAGAAGGATACTTAAACTTTGAAAATATGTGGTTTAAGGAGCTAGCCTATGTTAGTTTGTTTAAGAATTGGTAGTCCTTTGCTCCAAAGTTGAATGAGACTAAATAATTTTATTTTTTTTGAGAAATTGATCTACATTAAAGACAACTCAAGGTTTGGTATAAGATATATTTTAAGAACAAATTTAAAAGGAAAGAGTGGAGGTAGATTTGGATAACTTCAATGAGTTGATCATAAGTGTAGGTATGGAACTCCTATGTGAAAGAGAAATCCCTAACAAGTCAATATGCATAATTATTAGTATTTGGAAATAAATTTGTTTGGAGATAGAAATCCAAGGAGAATATGATAATCAGAGTATGGAATTATTTCATAATTCCATGAAACAAAGGATAATTTTAAATAGAATCTCAAGCATTAAGAAAAATCTTGGATGATTGTTGGAAAAAAGTGAAGAGATTAGAGAATTAGCTACCAATTATCTCTAAAGCACTCTTAAACACCTAAAATTATCCAGATGATACTTTTTTAGGAAATTTGTAAGAACATCCTCTATTCAATATCCTAGGAATATAATAGGAATATAATGAGACCATTCTTTAAGGAGGAAATCGACTATCACATAGATGGCCCTAGATAATGCTCATGATATTAAGGCCTTGATGCTAACGGGATAATTCACATGACTAAGGTGTTACCGTGACCCATGGGTGCTTGGTGTGGACATGTGGTCAGTCTCGAGCGTTATTTGATGATATGAATCAATGTAGAAACTTAAATGATTATTCAATGAGATTGTATGCAAGGGAACCTTGCATGATATTTCACTAAGTTCCATGAAGAAATGCTTGTATGAGTGAAGTTTATTGTAGATGATAATGAATAATAGCATTTGTGTTGGAATCACATAAACATGATCATGAAACATAAGTAATGATCACCTAGATAATAAACATTTTATGAAAGAAAAACATTCCCTCTCTGCAACTTCCTGCCTGCTGGATTTTTGAATTCAAGCTGGCTTCAGCTTCCTCACCATCGGGGGACCCTGGGGGCCTGGAGACTCTGTCCGAACATGTTCCTAGTGTTGTCTCACAGGGATGAAAAAGTGTACACTACTGACAATATGGGCTTCAATTCGTCTGTTGTTTCAGTTTTGGATGACTCTTCTCACTCGTAGATTTTGGCAGGTGGTGATTCCCTTCTGTCTATCCCTAAGAAGGTGGGATGGACAAAGAATGACAGCTAGGGGACTAGAAGAACACGGTATTGGGAAAAGATATTCATGCCTCCTCAGATGTCCCCAAATTTTTTGTGAGTAATTTTGGTCCGGGGATCTTTGTCCCTGATGGGGTGGTTGAAAGCATTTTTGCCTCGCTACAACTTTGTCTAGTGGGGAGATTCATCGCCTTCAGGCCCACTATTGATATGGTGTGATGGTGGTGCATTGCCAGATGGAAATTTAAAGGGAACATTAGTGTCTCGGTCATGCCTGGGGGCCTGTTCCTCTTTAATTTTAATGCTGCAGTAGACTTCACACATGTATCTACTAGAAACTGGTGCTATGGGAAGCATTGTTTGTTACTGGAAAAATGGAAGCCAGGGTTTAACCCAGATGTTGAGCTTCAAAAATTTGCACCGGTGTGGGTCCGTCTCCCAGGAATCCCCCTAGAATTCTGGGACAAAAAAGTGCTCTAGTGGATTGGGAACTCATTTGGCCAATACATGTCAGCGGACTCTATAACTTAGAAAAAGTCGAAGATGGTTTTTGCAAGATTTTGTGTGAATGTTACAATGAATAAACCCCTCCCCAACTTTGTGATGCTGAAATCTAAATGGGGTAATTGGAATTAGGCCATTGTTTATGAGAATGCCACCCTCAACTACTAGAGGTGTGATAAACATGGTCATGTTGTGGCGGAGTGCAAGGCCCCTAGAAGGATTGTGGGATTTCAAAGGACCTTCTAAATGAATATGGTATTATTGTGAGTCCTTTGGCTAGGGAGGGGGTGGAGAAGGAAGTAAAAGGATCCTTGGAAGGGGAGCTCCCTAACTTAATGGGTGATGTGGATAGTCTTAAAACAACGCAGAAGATAGGAGATGGTAAAGACAAGATGGTAGAACAGGAGATAATCTTGGAGGAAGGAGAGTTTTTACAATTTAAGGTCTTGGAGGATATCTCTAACTCCAACAGGGAAAGCCTGAGGAAAGAGGAAAAAAAGGGAGAGGACATTGAGAAGAGTAAGTTATCTTTGACTTGTAGCCAGAAGAAAGAGTGAAACTCGGGAGAGGATGGAAGTATTAGTGATTGGGGGGAGGTGAGGGCACCTGGAGGAAATGATTTTTATTCCCCTTCCCAAAGTGGTGTGATAAAGGTTAATTTGAAGACGCTATCAACACCTTCTTCTCCTTCGGATAGTCTCCTAGACTGGTCGGAACCAAAGAGGAAACTAGAGGGGGAAAAAGGAAAATGTGGGTAATCAAGCCAAAGTTGGTTGGCCCATAGCAAGATCATTGAGATCAAAGGAAGCAGCAAGGGAAATTTCCAATGGGAGGAAATTAACCTTAGAAGACTCCTAGAAAAGTAGAAAATGAAGTTCCTCTCTTGGAACTTGAGGGCATGAATAGCCCTCAAAAATAGTATGCTTTGAAGAAGTATATTATAGTTTTTAAATTCCATGTGGTTTTAATCTAGGAGGTTAAGATGACGTATCAAAAAATTTCTCTTCTAGTGGATAAAATCTGGACTAGAGTGACCTTCCTCTATAGTGAATTTTATGGGGCCTTCGGTGGTGTGGCTACTCTCTGGAACCCGAGTAATTTGTCTGGCAATGCTGTGGCTTTTTCTCATAACTATCTTGTGGTTTTTTTTCTTGGAACAATGTTTCCTGGTACATCTATAATATTTACGCTCCCAATGTTAGAAGTGATCACAGTAGGATTTGGGGAGAGATTACTAACATTATGTCAACTGATCAGAGGTGCCCCATTATGTGTGCGGGGGATTTTAATACCCCCTTTTCCCTTAGAGAAGATGAGGGCACCTGGGATTATTCTGATAGTATGCAAGACTTGGAAGATTATATGAGAAACAATGACTTGATTGATATTGATATGCAAGGAATGGTCTTCACCTGGTCCAACAATAGAAAAGGAAACCAGCTTATCCAAGTTAGACTAGATGGATGGATGATTTTGGGAGGTTGGGATATTGCTCCGATGGTGGGCCTATCTCACCTCCCTAGGACGGTGTCTAATCATTCCCCACTGATACTCAATTGGGAAGAGAAGATTGGGAGTGGGCCTCGCCCATTCTTCTATGAGATAATGTGGCATTCCCACCTAGACTTTACTGATTACATCAGACGATGGTGGAACATTCCTAATCGGGGGATGACCATGTTTAGAATTTCAAAAAAATTACATATGATCAGGAAGGGGGCCCAATGGTGGAGTAAGACTAGGTTTGAAAATATATTTTAGAGCAAGAAAGAGATTGAGGAAAATCCTAAACACTTCCAAGCAGTAATGACCATGGGTGATTCCTCCTGGAGTGATAATTGTGAAGAGGAAATATGGCGAAAGAAATGGAAACAGAATCTAAAGAGGGAATAAATTTACTGGAAGCAAAGGTCTCGGGTCCAATGACTCAAGGAAGGGGATAGGAATTTTGCCTTCTTCCATAGGTATTCTTTAATTCATAAAAGGATAAATACCATTAAATCCATAAGGAATGGGGGAAATCAAATGCTAACAGAGCAAGAAGAAATTGGTAGGTATGTTGCGGAGTTCTTTCAGGACACTTGCAGATGCCTGGCTTAGGGGGATTCGGTTCACATTTCCAATAGGCTCCTGGAGACTATCCCGGTTGTCATTAGTGAGGAGGAAAATGAAGAGTTGTTGCATCAAGTTTCGGACGAGGAGGTTAAAAATTTTGTGTTCTCCATGGGGGCTTATAAATCTCTTGGCCTGGATGGCTTTCCTCTGGCTTTCTTCCAACAATTCTGGGAGATTACCAAGTATGACTTAATCCACACGGCCCGTGATTTTGTTAGAACTAGAAAATTAATAATACTCATATTGTGCTGGTCCCTAAGATTCAGGATCCACAGGGTATGGGAGACTTTCGCCCCATTATCCTATGTAACACTATTTAAAAAATTCTCTCTACAATCCTTGCTAATAGAATAAAACCCCTTCTAAGAAAAATTATAAATCCTAACCAGAAAGGTTTTGTTACGGGTAGATAGATTCTGGATGTGGTGATTACCTCCCATGAGATCATTCATTCTATGGATAGAAGAAAGAATGCTAGGCTAGCACTGAAGTTGGGCATTTCTAAGGCTTAGAACAAAGTCTTTTGGGATTTCTTGTTTGAGGTGCTAAGAAAATTTGGGTTTCATGAAAGATTTAGGTGCTAAGAAAACTTGGGTTTCATGAAAGATTTATAAAATTAATAACTTGGTGGCGGTGGAAATGGTTGACTTTGCAGTGTTGTTTAATGGCTCACCCTGGGGGTCATTTTAGTCAGAAAGGGGTTTGAGAGAAGGGGACCCACTTTCGCCCTACCTTTCCTGATGGTTGCAGAGGTGCCAGCTCAAAACCTCGTGAAGCTAAAGAGGGTTGGATCCATAACTGGTTTTAAACCAGCCTCCACCCTTCCTCTAGAATTTATCCAGAATTTTTTGGATGATACGTTCCTCTTTGGAAAACCATGTATTAGGGAAGCTAGGGAATGAAAAAATCTGATGAATAACTATGTGGAGGCTTCAGGACAACTGATCAACTAATGTAAGAGAAAAATTTATCTCTTCAATACAGAACATAAAATGCAACATAATATTGTGGATCATCTTGGTTGTATGGGGGCTGAGCTTCCATACACCTATCTTGGGCTCCTGCTCATGGTGAAGGAGGTCTTAGACCAATTCTAGAATAACTTTCTGGAGAAAATGAAGAAAATACTGGCAGGATGGAAGGGGAAAGTGCTCAGCAATGCAGGGAAGCTACAACTGTTGTCTGCGACCCTCCAAGGTATTCTTGTTTACTTCCTTTCTCTATTTAAAATCACTAACAGAATGGCGGAGAAGCTTGAGAAAATTCAAAGAATCTTTTTGTGGACAGGGGTGGAGGAAAAAATTAGAATGAGCCTGGTCAGTAGGGATACAGTTTGTCAACTGAAGGTCAAGGGTGGGTTGGGAGTGAGGAAATTAAAAGATATAAATAAGGCTTTAATAAAAAAAATTTGGTTGGCATCTTTTCAGGGGTTCCACCAACTGGTGCAAGATTATGAAGGTTAAGTATTTTAATGACACCTCCCATTTCCTTTTTTAGGATTTACCGATTGGCTCTAGAATTTGGAACTTTATAGCTAAGTGTAAGGGAACCCTGTTAAGGGGGATGAAATTGATATTGGGTAATGGTAATCATATCAGTTTCTGGGAGGACTGGTGGGTTAGTGATAAAACTTTGGGTAGGGACAAGTTTTTTCACAATAGGGACGGGGTGGAATCTTACTTTGGAAGTAAAGTAAAATATTACATTCTCTGGACAGGAAATGGAAAAAGTTGGCAGAAGCCTATATTGAGCATGCTCTGGTTCCCCTTTATGTTCAGGAGATTCACAAGCTCTTGGAGGGTATTAGGATCCCCCTCTCTTAGATAGAAGAAAAATTTGTATGGTTCCATAAAAAGTCGGGGGAGGTCACGGTGAATTTTCTGCCTATTTAGTTAATTCTAAGAAGGTGGCGAATGAGAAAATGTGGGGAAGTGCTTGGATCCCACAATTGATCCCTAAATTTTATTTTCTGGTGGATGGTGTTGCATGGTAAGAGCCAGCTAGTTAACCAGTGTGATATGTGTAAAAATCAAGAAGGGACCATAAATCATCTCTTAATTCATTGTCCTTATGCATCTAAGGTGTGGTCCAAAGTAATGAGCAAAATGCAATTGAATTGGGTGTTTTTGGAGAATGTTAACCAATTTGTCATCTATTGGGGCCATTTTTTGGTACATCCACTCATTTTTATTCTCTGAAAATGTTACCCTCACATGTGTGTTAGAGCATGTGGAAAGAAAGGAATAATAGAGTGTTTCGGGGGGGAGGAAATTAGGTTGAAGGGACAGTGTGTTTTGTTGTCAATTTGCGGAGGGAAAACCTAGAGAGTTCCTAACTCCCCCCCTAAGGAGATGGATTGTAGACTAGCCCATGATTGGAAGCTCCCTAATTCCTTTTTTTTCTTTTGATAACTCAAAGGTGCTTGCGAGGAGGAATACTCAATGCCCCCCCGAAAGACACGTTCTTCAAGATAAATTTTGATGGGGCTTCTTGTGGTGGGGTTTCTACAGGAGGAAGTATTATTAGAGACCACCTAGGGAAGATGAATATTTCTTATGTGGTTAATCTTGGATTGGGTACCAATAATGTGGCAGAAATCTCCGCCTTATTATGGGGTCTTAAAGTGGTAGTTACCATGGGAATCAAGAAATTGATTATCGAGGGTGACTCAAAAATTGTGATTGAGCTGGTCAAGGGGAACTATAGGGCTAGATGGAACATGTCTAATCTACTGCAGGACATCTAGTTGTTCCTCCCAAGGTTGGAGGAATTTAAATTGTAGCGCATTTACAAAGAAGGAAATGGGGTGGCGGATGCGCTAGCGGCCACTATATTATCTATGCACGAGGTCAAGTGTTGGAGAAATTTAAAATTGTTGAGGAAACACACTATTTTTCTCTTTGAGAGGGAAAGAAATAATGTCATTAAATGAGGTAAAAGGATGATTCTAATTGGAAGAGAAAGGAATCTTTTAGAGTCACAAGGCGCAGCACAAATTCAAATTTCAAAAGTGAAATTGGAAAGAAACTTAAATTTAGTAACTTGCTAATAAGATTGGTGATTATTACCCTTTTTGTTGAAGGTACGAATACTTTTAAGAGCAATACTGGCGTGGAGATTGGAATGAGACTTGTAATTTATGATAAGAAAGTCAGGCTTTATTAGTGTTTTATTTCCAAGATACACAATCATTTATTCTCATGGGCCTTTATAACATTCATTATGGCTCCCCATGTGAATAGTACCTCCTATGGGTTGAATTACCATCTTGCAATTAAAGTGATTAGTATTAGTACTAATTGGAAAACTATTTTTTGCAATATTGGTTGCTTGAGCTGGGTTTGATGTGAAGGTTGTCTAAACTGGGGTTGGCTTAGGGCTAGTCTGTGTGTTGGTAGATAGGTTGTGATGTCTTTGGAACCTCGGGAAGAGGAGATTCTTTCAAAGAACAAAACTGAGATGGGTGGCGACATGGTCCATGTTGAACAACCCCAAATTGAAGATGGGTTTCTCAAGAACTTGTGTACCATCACGTATTTGAAGGAAGGCAAATTTTACCCTTACATGGAAGCCATGGAGGGAAGTGATGATCTTATTTCTATGTAGCTTGTGGATTCTTCGGAGGAATGTAAGGTTACCATTAATGGTATAACCTTCAAAATCAATGAAGAGGTAAGTACCCAAGCCACGGGTTTATCTATGGAGGGTAGGAAGTGGAAGAAGGTATCTAAGAGAAGTGATGATACAAGCATCAAAAGATTTTTCAAAAAGACAGAGATTCCTATTCGGTTCCGTGGTGGCTTCAAATGCGCCAAGTTTCCTGATCCTTGGAACGAGGTATGCTTGATTATTAGGAAGTATCTTACCCTAGAAGGTCAGTTTGGGACTTGTTACAACTATCACTTCACTTTGTTAAACCATTTTTGTTACAATGAAGAAATTTATTTTTCTTTTTTTCTTCTGCACTCGCTGGAGGTGTCAATGGTCAATGTGAGGGAAAAGAAAAAAATGAAGCAAAACTTATGCATTCTCCACCAAGGCCTCATTCAGGGACTTTACAATTTCCATCATGGTTTGTACCCTCCTAGATTTATTACTTTGCAGGAAATTAATGCCCCCACTACTAATAACCCTAATGAGATAGTGGCTTCCCCATCTCAACCTACCTCGTCCTCGAAAATGCCAACTCTCGCGAGGAATAAGCCTAAGAACTCAGGCCAAGACAAAGCTGGTCTGGTGGGAGAAGTTCAAATAAATATTGACTTGGAAGATGAAGAGGAAGACAATGACAAAAGGAGGAGGTCCCACGGGATTGCATTCAACACCCGGGTTAAATAGAAGGCGGTTAGGAAAAGATACCTAGAGGTTGAAGATGAAGAGGGGGATTCAGAGAAGGAAGAAGGGAGGGAAAATGGAGTAGAGATGAAAAAAGAAAGGGAAAAATTAAAATTAAGGAGGACAGCTTAGACAAAGACAGGTAAAGATACCCCGACTAAGGAGGGAGGTGAGAAAAGCCAGGAATCTACCCAAATTTTGGCTAGCTTTAAATTGCCCACAGTGGACTTCTCCAAAAAGAAAATGATGGGAGAACAGATGAATAAGTTTTCGCTTACTACTACCTCACCTTTGGGCCAACATGAGGTTACTACGGCTAAGAAGGATATGGGGGGAATACAGATGGGGTCCCAGAGGAAAGTGATGAGGAGGTTAAGGCTGACCTGAATCAAATGAAGGCCGATATTAAGCGGCTCCATGACTTAATTAAGGACTTGAGCTCCAAAAATAACCTATAGATGATGAAGGATGATATCAGGGAGCTAGGAGAGAGATTCAACATAATTGCATAATTTTTCGTTAAAGTGATGCATTCGGTGGCTACGACTCTTCAGCTTTTGCACCTGGAGAGTTTGAAGACTTCAGATGAGGAAAAGAATGATGGGAAGCTCTTCTAGTTTCTTGCAGAGGACTAGCTGAAGCTGCTACTAAATGGAAGGGGGAAAACCCCAAGTGATTTACCTTCTGTTCTTTTTTTATGATCTTTTTCTCTAGCTACTACTAGTGGTTGGCCATTAAGGGCCTATTTTTTACTATTTTTTTTAACTATGTTGTTCATAAGGCTGTTAATTGGTTTTATGCTAACGTTAGGATTTTTACGAACTTTTCTGCTACTGATGTTCACAAGATGGTTACCAATTTCATTGTGAATTTGGGGTTTGTTAGTGATCATAGGTTGGTTACCAATTTTGTGGTGAAGTTGGGGCTTGTGGTTACTAGTTTTTTATATTTGATTTTAAAGAAGGGGATAGGCTGAGGGTGTGTTGGTGATGGTTTTGTGCTGGTAGTTTGGCACTTCTCGTGCTGGCATGTTTTCTGTGTTGGGTCAATCCCCTTGTTCTAGCTGCTTTTTAATCAAAAATATTCTTGTTGGCATACATTCCTCTTTTTCCCATAATGTGTTAGCACTATTTACCATGACTTTTCATAGCTAGGTGAGGAAAAGAAAAGTTAATTTTTGGGTGGGATTCTCTTCAACTATTTTAACTATAATTATTCAAAAAATGGGTGGGGACTGTATGCGTATTGAACTCAGCACTCATGTCGAGTTTAAGGAAGATGCCATAGTGTGGCATATTTGTACTTAGGGAGGGGTTACATAGTTCATGGAATGCATTAATGGGTTTGATGAGAACATATCCATGCAATTTGCCACATCTTGGGAGGATAAGAGGGTCAAAATTGGTAGATGTCATTGCCAAAGCTACAAGGCTCTCCACTAAAGGGCGTAAATAGAAGAATAATAATAGGGTAGTGAATAATGAAAACCTGAACCAGTTCTTCCACAAGAATAAAAAACCAGTCAAGCTCCATGGTGGCTTTTATAGGGAAGAGTTACTCACCTCCTGAGATCAAGTGTGTTTGATGATCATAAAATTATTTACCCTATAAGGAAGATTCAAGGTTTATTACTTTTACCATATGCCTCCGCTGGATCATTTCTAGAACCATAGTTTAATTTCTTTTCCACTTTTCCTTATGAACTCTCTGGAAAATTTAGTCAAGGATGTGGTTGAAATAGAAGCTTAGCCCTCTTCATAAAGGTCTCATTTTTAGGCCTTATAATTTTGATCTATCCCTTTGCCCCTCTAAATAAATAGTCATCACTATATCCCTATAGTCGGTTTCTCCCCCACATACAACAATAATTGAGACCCTTGGTCCTCTAGTAAGAAAAAAATAGCTTTGTATCCCAAGGGCTATAAAGATACCCTCTCATTTTGGTACCACTAGCACCCGTACCCACAAAATTGTTGCAGAAGGTCTTTGTGACATTAAGCACATAGGTACTACCTCTACTACCACACAAATGATGAAAATAAAAAACCTACGCCTCTAGCGAAAAAAACCCAATACCCATATAACCATACAACAGGTTGCCAATGATTTAGGGGAGGATTCAGGGGAAGAAGAAAACAAGAGTGGGAAAACAAATCCATGACACTTTAATAGATTAACAAGTCATTCAATTATTAAAGGGAAGAAGAAGAAATTGGTTAATTATGAATTAGAAGAGGAGGAGGTTCTTGAGGATGGGGATGTTGTTACTGATGGAGGATACTTGTGAAAGAGTAAAGTTTGGCCAAATCAACTAATGACAACGCCATTCATATCTTTGTCAACACTAAGAATAAACCTATAGATCTCACCCATGATGTTATGCTAGAGGAGGAGGATAATAACCAAGGGAGTGTTACTAGTACTTATGTGGATTGCAAAAATACAATGGTGGATTTGGAAACACAGAAGAAAAAAGTATGAGAGCTGAAGAAGAAGAAGATGCTAAGCATCTTTAGGTTCATATTGAGGGTGATGTGTAACTCAGTGACCTCCATGTACCTCATGAAAAATAAGGTATTAGAAAAAGGATGCATAAAAGGAAGAGAATTACAAGGAACTATTTAAGTTCCTCACTAAAGATTGGATCCATGCGCTCACCTAGCCATGGGGTGGCTATTTCTAGCTTTATTTTTTTCTTATGTTGTTAAGATTTTTAACTGTTTAAAGTTATATGTTGATAAAACTTATAATAGTTTACAGATTTATTTTGCCAAGACTCTATTTAAAGGTTGTGATGTTAATCGACTGTTAGCATGACATAAGTACCCACTGACTTGTCTACCTCATCCTACCAATTCTCTAGGTAGTTGTTCTCGCTTGGTCCATAGTCCACTTCCCCTTATTAATAGATTTCATCCCGTCTAATCTAATCAAGAAATCATTTTAAATTTTGACTTGCTAATTTTATTTTTTATTTTAAATATTTATCACCCAAACATTATTATTTATATTTATATTATCTATTTATGTCTTCAACCACACCAATCATCTTCACTCACAATAACTATCTAAAATATATATAAAACATCAAATCATGACAGTTTGTTTATTCTTCAAAACTATGACAACTGTCTTTTAAAGAACTCATGCAAACAAATGATAAATATTTTGTATTCTCTTTATTCTTATATTTTTTTGTACATGTTATAATAAAACTTTTAAAATTCTATAAGCAACTTTATTTTGGTCATATGAATTTCTAGCTTGATCAAGTTAAGTGAATCTAAGGATGTCCTTTTGAAAAGTTAAGTTGTGATTTTTTTTTTAAGAAATAATATTTGACACTCATATAACTATTAGTTGTCCCTTTCACTCAATTTTTTTTTTAACACTTGATTTCTATTTATAATTCTCATGAATTTTAGAGGTACATTTTAACAAAGGTAGTATGATCAATTCTTATCATACTTTTTTTTTATGATAATGGTAGTTATAGATGTCAATAGAAGACCTGGAGAAATTTCCATAGCCCTCCTCCCTTTACAATTGTCTTGATTTTATATGTTGAAAATGTATTTTTTTTTTTAAGTTATAACTTTTTAAATTAGTCGAGAGGCGTTAGCCAAGAGGCTCTTCAGTTGGAGTGAGGGGACCTCCCATCCGTGAAGTTTCAGGTATGTGTGAAACTTTTTCATAACATTTCCGTGCAATGTGGATTTTTGTTTAATCTCGACGATCTAATCTTAATAAGTATTATTTTCATTTACATTAATAACTATTATTGTAATATAAATGTGGATTTTCGTTTATTAGCCATGAACACCCAGAAGATGGTAGTTATCCACGGATTCATTCGATAACTAATTTGGGCAATCTTTTGACAAATTTAACCTGGCATTCAGGGATTACATTTTTTTAGATAAGGAAGTAAAATGTGTTTGAGAGCTTTTGCATGTTACAGAGTCTTTTGTTCAGGGTTTGCAACTTTGTCATAATCGTTTGTGTTTGCGGTTAGACACACATAGGTG
Organism: Thuja plicata; assembly: GCA_018584345.1. Lineage (NCBI taxonomy): Eukaryota > Viridiplantae > Streptophyta > Pinopsida > Cupressales > Cupressaceae > Thuja > Thuja plicata. The sequence goes on along the minus strand of MU223441.1, from coordinate 604,641 downwards.
GTGTGAAGAGGAAGGTTATCTGCATTAGCTTCCCAACATTCTGTTACAGAGCTTCTAATATCAACCAATGTGCTCTGATCTCTTCTCTTCTTAGTTATTATTAATGATTTTTTCCTTTTGCATACCGATATTGTATTCTTGTTATGCTTTCAATCTATTATTATTAATGAATTTGTTCATCCAAATTGAACATCTGAATGATGTTAGGCATGGAAGTGGCAACAGTGTGCTTGTTGCTCATCACAAATTTCATTGTTTTACTGAGTTTCGCACACTCAAATTCATATGGTAACCTGCTTTCTCTTCTTGCCTCATTATGATCTTTGTACTTTTAATCACAGCTTGTGTTGGGGTTTGCAGGAAACTAGGCTTATGTTGCTCAACAGGTGAGTGGATGCTACCATCATGGAGATGAGGCTTCTCCGACTAGCAAAACCACTCCTCGAATTTGAGCCGCTTCAAGTTTTTCAGATTTATTTATTTATTTATTTATTTTTTAAATGTTAAGATTTTGTGAGTTTCCGTAATTTCCAGGGATGGCTGAAAATAGTGTAAATTTGGTTCACATTTCACAATTTGTAAATATTTGATATTATTCTATAATTCATAAGTTACTATTAATCTTTATTTGATATATAATTTAATTTTAAAATATTTAAATTATAGATATAACCTTACTTTCTAGATTAAAAATAAGTTAATTGTTTACATTTCTTATTTATTTATTTATTAGATAAATTTGGTTGAAGAAGCTTATCTACTCAAAAGCATTACCAATAGAAAATTTATTTCCTCCATATCATTGTTATCTAACATTTTTACAAATTGATGAAAATTTAAAAAATGAAAAATAAATTATAAATAAATAATCATAGAATTTTGTTTAAAAATTAGAAAGTGTAGTTTTTTAAATAATTTAAGATGAAATATTTGAAGAAAAAAATAATATATAATATTAAGTTTTTAAATTTGATTTATTAGTTTGTAATAGAAATAAAATTCACAATGAAAAATAAAGTTTTTATGAAAAAATTAATAAAAAATAGAAACTCAAGTTTTTAAGATTTTATAACTTTGTTATGAAATTAGAAAGTATGTTTTTCTATAACTAATTAAAGATGAAATATTATTTGAAGATTTGTAATAGAATTTAAAAAAAAAAAATAGAAAGTGTCAATTAGCAATTAGCTAAAATTATATTATGTCAATAATAGAGAACTACCATAAAGTGGTTTTACATTGTTTTCAACTCTTCTTCCTTTGCTCGAAAAGAAGCCAAACAACCTAAATTAGTTCATTTCAAAATTTTATTCAATTAGAAAAATTCCTAATTTAATCTTTATGTTTGGTTGACAATGTATTTTGAAAAGTCTTTTTACAAATTTGGTAATATAAGTGTTGTTCATTTTAATTTTATGTATTAGATTATAATATTGAAAAAGAAGTAAGTATTTAATTTTAAAAGTCTATTATATAAAATTGTTATGAGAAAAGATATTTAATTGATCAAAATACTAATAATTGGAATGTGTCATTATTTAAAGGGGCTACAAATGTCTATGTGAGATAACATTAAGTAATTAAGAATTCAATTCATATTTATATTCATAAAAAGGAATATCAAGCATAATACTAACCAAAATGTAAACCCTAAACCCCAAACCTTAAACCCTAAACCTTGACCCTAATGATAATCCTAATCTTAAACCCTAAACCTTATTCCTAATTGTATACCTAAATCCCTTATCTTTTGGTTAGTATTATGCTTGATATTCCTTTTTATGAATATAAATAGGAATATTATTTTTAGGGTTAGGATTATTGTAAGGTTGAGAATTTACAACATAGTCAGTATTATGGTGGGTATTAGGGTTATGATTAGGGTTGGGAGTTAGGTATACAATTAGGAATAAGGTTTAGGGTTTAAGATTAGGATTATCATTAGGGTCAAGGTTTAGGGTTTAAGGTTTACCTAATCATAACCCTAATACCCACCATAATACTGTCTATGTTGTAAATTCTCAACCTTACAATAATCCTAACCCTAAAAATAATACTAACCCTAACTTGAATCATAATTATAACCATGACATAAACCCTTATCCTAATTGTAATCCTAACCCTAAAAACTAAAACTTAATCCTACTTCTAACCCTAAAATAAAAGTTAAAACCTAATCCCATTCTTTAATTTTAGATGTTAAGGTTATCATAAGAGTTTATGTTTATCCATGCTTTAATTTAATATTATGTGTAGAAAAGAAATATAGGAAACCATATTTCTAAACAAGTCCAATGATTTAAAGATAATATTCTTAAATTGAAATAGACAATAATAAAAATATTAATATTTTACAATATTGTAAAAACAGACCACCACAATTATATCTTCAGATGAGGATTATAATGAAAATGAGAAAGGTATGGACACTGAAGGTGAGGAAGAAATTTCCAACGGAAAAGGCAGGAAGAGAAGGCAGACAGGGATGGTGAAATACAAAAACAATAAGGGTAGGAAGAGCGATGAGGGCACTAGCTGGAGAACTCCCGAGGAAAAGACCCACAAAATTTCCCTTGTTTTGTGCCACAAGGTGAAGGAGAAGCTCCATGATGAGCATCACAAGACAAACCAGGCCATTCCCTATCCTTAGTTCCAAAATATTGGGAATGATAATGGACAAGATAGCGAGTTCTGCTGCTATATGTCAGAATAGGGGAAGATTATGGGGTGGCATAACTTCAATGTCAAAACTGCCAAAATGGGGATTACTAGGGAGGTTATTAACCCCAAGGTCATTGAAGGCGAGGGCGGCTAGATTAAGCTAGAGGAACTTATCGATCCGACTATGGTGGTGCTTACTGACAATACCAAGGAATTTGAGCTGGATCTGCTCAATAACACTAGGAATAGCATGTTGGATAGCTATAGGACAATTAAATGGCTATTTCATGAAGTGGAGGATCTCAAAAACAAGGTTAAAGGTACAGACAAAGCCAATGTCGATAGCAATATTTTTGAATAGATGAATCTGAGCACCAAAGTCTAAAATTTGGAGGACAAAATGATTAGGGTTGAAGCTACCCTAAGAAAACATTGTAGAACAGAGCTATAATATCCTCAAAGCGTCCAAAGAACACACTATGGTTATCATCGAGAAACTAGAGGAAAAATGTGAAGGTAATGATGTGGCCAACACGGGTGTGGAGAAAGAGCAGAAGCCCGAACAGGGTCCTGACAAGAGGACTAGAGCTAGTGCTAAGAAGAAAAAGGATAATTATTTGGTGATTGATCTCCAGAAGATCAAGGATTTTGCTGCTAATATGGAGCTGCTTGAGGCCAAGGCGGCCACCCTGATGGTCGACATATCTTGGTTGTCCCTGTGCTTTTTTTCTTTTTAGAAGCTTAGTTAGTTTTTTGTTCTGGCCCTATGTTGGCTTGTTCTACTTTTAGACTATGTTTCGTTTTGCCTGGGCGTATTGTTATATTTTTAAACTCTGTTTCGGGTTTCATGAACCCTGTAAAACCTATTTTACTTAATCAAAAACATTAAATTTCAACTAAATTAATTTAAATGCTAAACCAAATTGCACTAAATTAAATAAATTGAACTATAACCATAAACCAAACTAAATCCTGACTTAAACTCCAAACCAAATTTAATCCTAACTCTAAACAAAATTGACCTCTAACAAAAGAAAATTAAAATAAAACCTTAACCCAAAAACCAAATTGAATTATAATCCTAATCTTAAACTATGTTGAACCCTAAACATAAACCTAATTGAACATTAAACCAAATGAAACACTTGCCCTAAACCAAATTTCACCCAAACCTTAACACCTAACAAAATTGAACCCTAACCCTAAAGCTCTAATTTAATCCTAACACTAAAGATAGTCAAATACTAAGTGAAATAAAACCCTAACCATTATGAATTTAAATTAGTATTAATTTTTTTAATCTCAATATAACTTTAATTTTATATCTAATCTCTACAATAAAACTTTAATCAAATTTAGCACTAAACTTAACTAAAATTTAACCCTAATACTAAACCAAATTGAACCCAAACCCTACCCATAGCCAAACCCTAAACTTAGTTCAACACTATACCAAATATGGTTCAAAATAAGGGTTAGAGTTTGATTAGGCTAAGGTTTTAATTAGAGTTTAGTTAGAGTTATAGTTCTCACAAGAGGAAGGATTAGTGCTTAATTGGATTTAATTTTAGAGTTTAATTTGGGTTTGGTATTAATTTTAGTTACAGTTAGAGATAATATCAATTTAAGATTAGGGTTATAGTTTAATTATGGTACATGGTTCAATTACGATTAATAGAAAGGATAGGGTTAGGGTTCAATCAGATTTTGATTATAATTAGGGTTACAAAATGAAGCTAAATTGAACCCTAAAATTAACACTTAACATAATCAAACCCTAAACCTAAACCAAGTTGAACTTTAACCCAACTATAAAACAAAATTGTACCTTAATGCTAAAAGTAATGAGACCCTAAACCTAATCTTAATTAAACCTTAAACAAAAACCAAAATTAACCCTAACCGTAACATAAACTAAATTTAACCCTATCCCTAAGAATAATTAAATAATAGCCTAAATTAAATCCTGACCCTAACAATAAACCAAATTGAACCTTTGTTATCTACCTTTCATTAGAATAAATAGGGGCCAACTATAGCTCCCTCCCACCAAACTAATACCTAATTAAACCTTAACTGCAACCATAACTAAATTGAACACTAAATTTCAAACTAAGCATAAACATAAACCTAAACCTAAACCTAATTGAATATTAAAGTAAATTGAAACCTAACCCTACATAATGGAGATTGAATCCATACATTAAACCAAATGGAACTCTAATATTAAAAATATACCAAATTGAACCCTAACACCAATTGAAGTCTAACCACAACCATAACTAAAGTGAACCCTAACCTAAACCTAAACCCAATTAAATACTATATCGATTGAGCTATAACCCAATAGAAAACTAAAGTAAAACCCTAAACAAAAATTTTCCATAACCCTAAATAAAATTGAACCCAAATAGTAAATCAAATTAGAACCTAACCCTAAAACTAAACTAATCAATCCCTAACTACAAACCTAATTAATTAATTAATTAAACCCTGAATATAATCATTGCACAATCTTCACACAAACTAAAAGCATTGAATAAAACTATAACCTAATTGAATATTAAACTAAATTGAACCCTAACCCTACATAATGGAGATTGAATATATACATTAAACCAAATTTAATTCTAATATTGAAAATAGACCAAATTTAACCCTAACATCAATTGAAGTCTAACTACAACCATAACTAAATTGAACCCTAACCCAAACCTAAACCCAATTAAAATAGTATATTGATTGAGCCACAAACAAATAGAAAATATAAGTAAAACCCTAAAGAGCATTTTTCCCTAACCCTAAATAAAATGGAACCCAAATCCTAAACCAAATTAGAACCTAACCATAAGATTAAACCAATCAATCCCTAACTAGAAACCTAATTTATTAATTAATAAATTAAACCCTGAATATAATCATTACACAATCTTCACACAAACTGAAGGCATTGAATGGAACTATAACCTAATTGATCATTAAACTAAATTGAACCCTAACTCTACATAATGGAGTTTGAATCCTTACATTAAACCAAATGGAACCCTAATATTAAAAATAGACCAAAATGAACCGTAACACCAATTGAAGTCTAACCACAACCAAAACTAAATTAAACCCTAACCCAAACCTAAAACCAATTAAATACTATATTGATTGAGCCACAACCTAATAGAAAATAGAAGTAAAACCCTATTTACACAATTTTTCCCTAACCCCAAATAAAACTCAACCCAAATCCTAAACCAAATTAGAACCTAACCTTAAGATTAAAATAATCAATCCCTAACTAGAAACCTAATTAATTAATTAATAAATTAAACCGTGAATATAATCATTGTACAATCTTCACACAAACTGAAAGCATTGAATGAAACTATAACCTAATTGATTATTTTAAACTAAATTGAACCCTAACCCTACATAATGGAGATTGAATCCATACATTAAACCAAATGGAACCCTAATATAAAAAAAATAGACCAAATTCAACCTAACGCCAATTGAAGTCTAACCACAACCATAACTAAATTGAGCCCTAACCCAAACCTAAACCCAATTAAATACTATATCTATTGAACCACAACCTAATAGAAAATAGAAGTAAAACCCTAAACAACATTTTTCCTAGCCCTAAATAAAATTGAACCCTAATCCTAAACCAAATTAGAACCTAACCCTAAGACTAAACTAATCAATCCCCAACAAGAAACCTAATTAATTAATTAATTGATTAAACCCCGAATATAATCATTGTACAATCTTCACACAAAATGAAAGCATTGAATAGAACTATAAGCTAATCGATCATTAAACTAAATTGAACCCTAACCCTACATAATGAACATTGAATCCATACATTAAACCAAATGGAATCCTAATATTAAAAATAGACCAAATTGAACCCTAATACCAATTGAAGTCTAACCATAACCATAACTAAATTGAATCCTAACCCAAACCTAAACCCAAGTAAATACTATATCGATTGAGCCATAACCTAAGATATAATAGAAGTAAAACCCTAAACAACATTTTATGCTAACCCTAAATAAAATTGAACCCAAATTCTAAACCAAATTAGAACGTAACCCTAAGATTAAACCAGTCAATGGCTAAATAGAAACCTAATTATTAATTAATTATTTAAACCCTAAATATAATCATTGCATAAGCTTCACACCAAGTGAAAGCATTGAATGAAACTATAACCTAATTGACCATTACAATAAATTAAACCCTAAAACTAAAGTAAATTAAACCCTAATCCTATAATGCAAACATAATCAAATTGAGCCCTAACCCTAATCAAAATTGAACCAAAATCCTAATTGTAATTTAATATTTGACCAAACTAAACCTAAAGTAAACCATAACACAAAATTAAATTAAATACCATCCCTAAACAAATTACAATCCAAATTTTAAAAGTTGTAATTGTGATATTATATTTATTAGTTAAATTATTAAATATATTTATTAAATTAAATTGTTTAAAATTATATTTCATAAAGTAATATAAATAAAGACATAACCCAAAGGTTTCTTAAAAATTAACTAAATGAAATCCTAATTCAAAACCAAAATGAACCCAAATAGTCTACAAAACCCTAAACTTTTATAAATATTGAAGCGAAATAAATCCTAAATAGAATCAAATCCAATCCTTACTTTAAATATAATTAATTTATCATAAAAAGAGGCTTTAGTATCAAAATAAAAATATATATTTCGAATTGAAGAAATTATATTATATCAAATAAAATATATACAAAAATAAAATAAAAAATCTAATAACAATTATATAATAAAAATATATTATACAATAAATTAAATTATCTAACTTTAATTTATTAAAAAATATTTTTATATAAATTTTTGGAATAATGTGTTATAAAAAATATTTTTTTATTTTTATGATTTTTGCTTTTGAAATTTCATTTATATTCTAAATTTGAATTATATGTTATTCTAATATTTTATGAGAACAATGAATAATATAGAATTTATTAAAATTTTAAAATTACTATAAATAGCTTGTGTATCTATGATATAATAAATAAACTAATGTCTATTTTAACAAATATTTTTTAAATGTTATTGTTTAGACAATTTTAGTAAGACATAATTGAAGAGAAAGCAAACAAACATTGACAATTTTGTCTTATGTTTAAAAATAGAAATAAAGAAACAATAATTATAATCCTCTCAAATAAGTGAGCTATTTTAAATTATAAGTCAAACACATTTAAAAGTAGTATAAATAGCTTACATATCTATGATATAATAAATAAATCAACCAATGTCTATTTAACACATATTTTTTAAATTTTATTGTTTTTAGTAAGACATTAGTAAAGAGAAAGCAAACAAACATTGACATTTATGTGAGATGTTTAAAAGTAGAAATAAAGAAACAATTATTATAATCCTCTTAAATTAATAAGATATTAATAAAGAAGTAAGATATTAGTAAAGAGAAAGTAAACAAACATTGACAATTATGTTATATGTTTAAAAATAGAAATGAATAAATAATTATTATAATCTTCTCAAATTATTTAACTATTATAAATGATAAGATAAACACATCCTCACATTTTTATATAAAATTAAATAATTTATAAAAACCCTTAAATATATATAAATATATATATATATATATATATATGAAAGCTAATCTTTCACCTAAAACTTATACAAAATCTCAAAAAAATACATTAAAATAAAAAATTGTTTTCATCATAATACTTAAGTATTAAGTTTTATGGTTGCGAACAAGGCACGTCATAAGAATATTCTGTCTCCACTTTTTCAGTGCATAAAAAGATGTGCTTAGCACGGAAGTTTCGCTATAACGGTTAGGACAAACAATTATTTTCCCATAAATAGTTAAGATAGATTTAGTGGGGTATTCTCAAGGAGAAAGGTACATATTTTGGATTTTTAAGATTTTAATTTTTTAAATTTGTTAATTTAATGTGAGTATATAGATTTTAATTTCAAATTTGAAAGGATATAGGATTATTATTTATATATTTTAAAATTTATGGTAAATGTAAATATATTGATTATGATTTTTGTTGATTTTTTAAATAATATTATTATTATAAAATAAATGTTGGGTTCTTAGTAAATCTTTGAACCATTAGAAAATATCATATTAAAGTATGAAATCTTATTTGCAATCATTATATATTTTTACTTTAATATACTATCTAGGTGTTTTATATCATAACTTTATGTCTTTTCAAATGTTGCAAATATATAGACTTGATTCTTATGAATGAAGGTGAAAGGATCTCTAATGGTCTATATCATGCTCTTAAAGGTTCTTTCCAACACCACTAAGTTTTAGTTACATTTGTGAGTGCAAGTAAATTGCTTTCAAACGTCAACAAACACCAATAATGTGTTTGTATTGATAAGACTATATTGCACTAAGATGATTGTATTGCAAACATGCATTCATTTTAAAATTTCAAAAAGTTTATATAGAATTAAAGTACTAAATGTACGTGATTTCCACTTACTTTTACTTTCTATCTTCAATTTCTATTTATTAAATCTTATCATCAATTAAAATCACATAATTAATAATAAAGTGGATATATTTTCTTTATAAATATATATAGAAAAGCTATAAAGATTTGAATACAACAATTTTATGTTTAATTATTGACAATGATGACCCACATAATAATTCTACAAATAACATTTTTTATTAAATTTAATAGGTTCAAATCTAGTTATAAGTTATTTATTTGTTGGACCAATCAACATACAAGTGATATGGAGAGAAACATGATTTGGAGGTGCATTCAAAGTGGTTTATAAACATTAGTAGTGCTTACATAGATTAGACATAAAAAATCAAGGTGAGTGAAATCTAATTATTCACATTTTTTAAGATCAAATGTGTGAGTTATAGCTCAAGTTCCTATGAAGTTCAATCTACATTCATAGGTAAAACAATAATATATTTTGTCAATTAGTAAAATTTGAGGTCTCTATTTGAGTGAGCACTAAAATCAGAATAGTTTGAAAAATTAGTTTCCAACATTGACACTACATATTTCTACCTTCAATATACAATTAAGATTATTGTATTTGTATTTATGTCAATTCACTTTTATATTAGCATATTATCAAATATTAGTCCCAACTCTAAACTCTAAACCTTGAGATTTTATTATTGTTTTATTCTTTTCCTAGAAAAATAATAGTGGAACATATATCATCATCTTTTTGTATTTCATTACATTATTTTGAGAACTCAAGTTTTCGATGCTCCCTAGAGTTTATCCTTCTTTCATTGTGGTTTATATATCTTTCTATTTTTCGATTGCATTTTGTCTTTATATCTCATTAAGTTTAAATTTCTCCTTGTTTTTGCTTTGTAAATATATCTTCCTTTAAGGTTTTGTGATCTAGTGTGACATGTTTCTTTCATTCACTCTATATCCACCCTTATTTTTTTCTCTAGGAATTCATTTACTAATATTTTTAGACTTTAGTTCTTCATAAATCTTTCTTTCTATTTTAAATTAGACCTTTTGGAGTATCCACATTGCACTTCAATGACATTTGAGGATTTTATGTTATTTTTGGATAAAAAATGTGGAAAATATTTCTTGATGGATGTAAATGTTAACCAATTAGGATTGTGATCCAAAGCATGAGTGGTTATTTCAAGTTAGTTATGATACTTATAACTAGGTAGAATGATAATGGCAACATTAAAATTGATCATTGTACAAGATGGACTTTTAATGATATTGACAAATATGTTGATTAATTGAAACATACCTCCTAAATTTGATTCCTCACTAATCATGCATAGTCTACCATGTTAAAAGTATTTTAATGTAAATAATTCATAAATATTTTTTGATTAAGGCAAAAACGGGTTTTGAAGGGACCTGAATCCCTTTACATAGTCATTACAAAAGATATCTCATTAAAGAACCATCACATGATTCAGAAAAAAAAGCCAATGAGATAGAGAAAGAGCCATAAAAACATAAGACAATCCCAGCCCAAAACTACCAAAACGCCAACAAAACACCTACAAGAGACACTGAACAATAGAAACTATTCAACCAGCCCAAATTTTTCAGGGTCTCAACAACCTCCTCTTCCAGCTGATCCATCTTATGAGAAACATTCTTCAATTTAGTAATATCCTGAGGCGTATTAGGAATCTTATTTTTAGTGCTATCTCTCATCCTCTTGCTTGGACCCATAGTATCCTCAGTGCCAACTTCTTTTTCCTGCTCGAGATCATCAATGGCCTTGTCCTGGTGTAATTTATTCAATTTAGCAATCAGAGCCTTCATGTTCTCTATAGAGGATTTAACAATCTTATGAATATGCCCCATAATCTTCTACAAGGTAGAATCAGAATTGGTAACCCTCTAGTTAATATCCTCAATCTTCTTGTCATAAGATTCCTTTATCTTTTCAATTGCCTCCACGTTCCTTGACAAGTAGTCCACCGTAACCTTTTTTCACCCTCAATTCAGAGGGCACACATAGAGTAATCATGAGGATTTTGAATAGATCCAATAGGAGTCCGATGAATGCATTTACTCAAAATTAGAAGACATAGAATGATACTTCAGATGGAGACTTTTGATCTCGTGAAAGACCCACTTAATAAGCCTAAAAAATACACAGAGTTATACTTTATTGTTTGAAAAATACCAAACATAACTTCCATCTTCAGCTCAAAGTCCTAAAGGCTCAAATCCACAGAGGTAAAATTCCCCTCATCACCATGAAGGGACAGAGACTCTTCAAAACCAGAGGGAGAAATGGGAACATTATGGTCTTGAGAGATGACGTAATCAACAAGAACATGGACCTTAACTTTCCCCTTATCTTTCTTCTCTGGTATTTTACCCCACTTGAAGGAGGCCTCTTTCCCTTACTGGTACCAACCATCACATTCTTGGCCAGGGAGGCCACATCTTCCACCTCCAAACCCTTACCATTACTTACATCCACTAGCCCTTTCTTAGGCGTAATCTTAGGTTTTTTGGTCATGGGAGGAGGGGCCTCATCCTCATCCTCCATTATTTCCCATCCATTGTCATCCAAACTACCACTACCTTCCCCCACCTCCTCAAAAATAGAAAGATCCTTAGAGGGGGACATAGCAACCCTGGCTTTAAAATTCTCATAAATGATTAGACTAAGACCTTGGTGCAACACAGGGTTATTAAGAGGGCTTTTCCTTTGATAATTTATGCTGGCATTGAGTGATGAGAATAAAAAGAAAGGGAAAGATATCAAAATCTCATGTCTAAAGTGATTAACCATTACCAGATGGTACCCATAAACCCTAGTGAACCTCTTGTACAAGGTGAATTACTCCATAATGGGCTTGAGGAGTTCATGCCATATTAACTTTATTTTCTCCTAAGAATAGTAGGAATTGTTATCCTTGACTAGTATCTCCTTCTCCTCCTCAGTTTTAGGGAAAATCTTCACAGCTCCATCCGACAATTTCCTGTCTTTGTAAAATTTGATATCCTTCATAGAAAGGTCAGTCACTTCCACCACCAGGCTCTCATCAACCACCACATTCCTGCCAAATAGGTTAAGCTTCCCATTCTTACATTCTTGGAAAAAAATCCTTTTAACTTTTTCATCATACCCATGGAGCTTCTCAAGGTAAGGAGTGACACCTCCTTTTTGAAACCTATATCAAATGGTAGCGTTATTCCTCCACCCTTCACAACTAATATGCTCAACCCTTCGCAAATTGCCTCCCATCATCAGAATCACAGAGAAAGGCACACCAAAATGAGAACGCAGATGACACTCCAACAAAGAGCCAACAATCCCTATTAAGAAAATAGCCGCCCAGAAAGAGTGTAATTAATCAAGAGTATTAATGATTTCTAGGTAGTTCAGGCAGTCACCACATCTGGCAATAAAACCACACTTGATATATGTCGTCGTCATCATTATTTGGAAACTTTCCAAATCTTCCATGTATTCAATCAAATCTTAGAAGGGATTTCACTTCATGATCTAAAGTTTCTTCCCAATACCAATTATTAATAGGTGAGAAAAACAATCAACCACTATATTAACTTCCCGATTGGCATGAGCAATAAAGAACTTGTCAAAAGATTGAATTATATTCATAGAGGCCTTAATAGTATTGGCAGTAGTCCAAGAAGCCTTATCTTCCCCCTTCAAGCATTTGATAATATTATTAGAATATCCCTCTATCCAAACCTTTCTGCAATTTAGGCACCTATCAATTTCTAGAATTTGATAAGCACCCATGGCTTCGACGAGGTGATAGTTCATAAATATTAGAGTGGTGATTTAGTATCCATTTTATCAACTTATCATAATTTCATAGTGAGTTTCTCCCTACCATTTCATCCCATTCATCAACATCATATGTGATTATTTGAAATAAACACTAATAAGAAAGGTTTTACCACTAAAAAATGATTAATCATAAAGACATTTCTAATATATATCACACCATATTCCTCCATTTAAAATATAATTAAATATTATATTTGAATTTATATCAATTCTATATTTATTTTAGCATTTATTTCAATTTAACAACATAAAAATTGGTGCAACCAAGGATAGGAGAAACCTCAAAGAAGTCAATACAATCCTTGCAGAAAGAGTCACAAAATGGTAACAACACAAATTATAGAGAGATATGCTAGACCGGCTTTATTATTAGCATCCACAAATCAAGTACAATGGATCTGCAACTTGCAGTCTTACATTATAGGCATACAAGCTTGATTACAGATATAAATCCTTACAAAATCCTAGCTTCAAACTATAGCCAGATAATATTATGAGAGCTCCCCCTTAAGAATAATTTCATAAGCTTATAAATCCTTTGCAAGAATCAAGTCGACCTAAAGAGATTATATTTCTCAATGAGAAGGAAATGTATTACAGAATACAGGCCAGGGCCCAAATCATAAGGATCTCCCTCAAATGAAAGAAACATGAGTCGTGATCCCTAAAGTAGGTTGGCCACAAACGTAAAAACATTGATAAATGAGTCATGAATCTTTTTTTATTGGAAAATCCTTCGCGAGATCAAAAAACATAGATGGGTTGTGAAACATGAAGAATAGTTAAGACCTACCAAGAATCTACAAGATCTCATACACGAAGTAACCAAATGAGATGCAAACCTAGAAAAAGGTTCAACACGATGCTAGGAACACATTGTAAGGTTGGAAACAATAAAAGATCCAAACTGAAGGAATGCTAAATGAAACTCAGCAACAGACAAACTAAAAAACTAGAAACAAACTATTTTTGGTTGATGCAAGATTACCAAGATCCCAAAATGCTCCTGCATCAGACACTCGAGGTTATTTGAAAAGTGAGTCTATTACTTTCCTGAGACTAAAGGAAAACCAAGATGTTCAACCTCAACCCAAGAAATCCATGAAGAGACTTCAACTAGTTTGTCTCTCAACTTGACAAGATACTCTTTGTACTACTTACCTCTGGTCTTCTGCTAATTATGCTATCCAAAATCTTCTTGATATCCTCTATCTACTTCTTAGGATACTTCTTCACAACAACTGATTCTTCTTGTTCACAACAATCTGACTCATGATACTCATAAAGATTTTCCACAATGAATATAGGTGATATATCCATGTGTCCTCTGGTAATTCCACTTCATATGCATTTCCTGAATCAAATTTCCTCAAGATTTTACATGGTCCAAACTTCCTCATCTTTAGCTTTTTATATGTTCCAAATGGAAATCTACCCTTTTTCAAACAAACCATCACTTCATCTCCTACTGAAAACTCCTTATGTCTCCTTTTCATATCAACTCTCTCCTTTTACTTCTGGTTCATATCTTCTAAATGTTGTCTGACCTAATTGTGTAATCCACTCATGTGTTCGACAAATCCTTCATCTTCACCACTCCTCTTAACTTCATGACTAATATACCTCAATTCTGATACTCTATTAGGATTAAAACCAATAACTATCTCAAATGGTGTCTTCCTTGTACTCCTATTCACTGAATTATTATATGCAAACTCTTCTTATTTTAGAACTACATCCCAATTCCCTATCTTTTTTCCAACCAAACTTCTTAGCAAATTACCCAAAATTCTATTCGCCAGCTCTGTTTTTCCATAAATATATGGATGAAATGTAGAAATAAACTTCAACTCAGTATTCAGTTTCTTCCAAAGTGTCCTCCAAAAATAACCAACAAACTTACTATCTCCGTCTGAAACTATACTCTTTGGTAATCCATGCAATCTCACAATTTTTATGAAAATAAATCAGCTACATGTATTGCATTTGTTATCTTCTTACAAAGTAATAAATGAAACATCTTCAAAAATCTTTCTACTACCACAAATATAGAATCATTACCTCTTTGTGTTCTCGGTAATCCAAGTATAAATCCATGCTAATAGCTTTTCAAGGTTTAGTTGGCACTGCCAAAGATTTATACAATCCAGTATTCTGACTACTCCCTTTAGAAACTTGACAATTTTATAATTCTGAAAAAATTTCCTTACATCCTTATGAATCTGAGGCCAAAACTAGCTCTTACTCACCAAATCCACTATTTTTTTAATACCAAAATATCTAGCTAATCCTCCATAATGTTTCTCCTTAACCAAGGTATCTCTAATTGAAATCCTAGGTACACCCAACTGAACTCCTCTGAATAACATACCTTCCTAAACTAAATAATTCAACCAATTGCTTCAGTTTGCTATAATAGGTTCTCTGCAAGATTTCCAAGGTTCTACAAAATTTGGGTCATCCTCATACAAAGTCTTCAATTCATCAAATTCT
Source organism: Thuja plicata (assembly GCA_018584345.1). Taxonomy (NCBI): domain Eukaryota; kingdom Viridiplantae; phylum Streptophyta; class Pinopsida; order Cupressales; family Cupressaceae; genus Thuja; species Thuja plicata. The sequence goes on along the minus strand of MU223441.1, from coordinate 589,134 downwards.
AATACTTCAACTTTCATCTCTATCAGCAAATTTCTTCTTCTACTCAAAGTATCAACAACTTTGTTTGACTTACCACTCCTATGTTTAAACACAAAAGTATAACTCTGAAAGAATTCAACCCATCTCATATGTCTTTGATTCAATTTACTCTGAATATTGAAATATTATAATGCTTGATGATCGATATACAATACAAATTTATTAGGAAACAAATAATGTCTCCACTTCTTCAAATCTTGAACTATGACATAAAAATCATGATCATATACTGAATATTTCATCTCGGCATCATTCAACTTCTCACTAAAATAAGCAATCGGTCTACCTTCTTGAGTTAAATTTCTCCAATTGCATTCCCCCTTACATCATAGTCCACTTGAAATACCTTATTAAAATATGGTAAAGCTAATAGAGGTTTTTCAGTCACCTTTTGTTTTAGCAATTCAAAACTTCTTTGTGCTCCATATGTCCACTTAAATTCTTTCATGTCACCTATCATTGTCTCAGTCATAGGATTACAAACCAAACTGAAATTCCTAATAAAATTCCTGTAAAAACTAGCCAATCCATGAAATAATCTTACTTCTCCAACACTATCAAGTATAGGCCAATAAACAATCGCTCTAACCTTCTCAGGATCCATTTTTAAACAATAAAAAAATATCACAAAACCCAAGTATACTCTCTCTTCTCTCATGAAAGAACACTTATTGATATTTACCAACAACATCTCTTCCCTTAATCTCTGCAATACTTGTCTCAGATGCAACAAATGATCCTCTTTACTCTTACTGAAAATCAAAATTTCATCCAGGTAAACAATCACAAACTTACCCAAGAATTTCTTCAATACTTCGTTCATCAACCTCATGAAAGTACTCAGTGCATTACTCAATCCAAAAGGCAATACCAACCATTCATACAATCCTTTATTTGTATTGAACGTTTTCTTCCATTCATCACCTTCTTTAATTATGATATAATGATAACCACTCTTCAAATCTATCTTTGTAAAATACTTTGCTCCACTCAAGCAATCCATTATGTCATCCATACTTGGTAATGGAAACCTATACTTCACTATGATCATATTAATAGCTCTAGAATTAGTACACATTCTCCATTCTCCATTCTTCTTAGGTGCTAACACTGTTGGTACTGCACATAGACTCAAACTTTCTCCGATTAAACCCTTCCTCAACAATTCTTGCACTTATGTAGTCAATTCTTCATTCTCTGTAGGTGTCACTTGGTGTGCTTCTTTATTAGGCAAAATAGCTCCAGGAATTAGATCCATACAATGACTAATACTCCTTACAGACGGTAATCCATCAGGAACATTATCTAAGATTATGTCTTCATAGTCTGTCAACAATTATTTCACTTACATAGGATGTTCTCCTTCAAATTCTAAATCAGACTTCTTGGGAATCAAAGCATAACACATACTATTACTTTTCAAACCATCCAAGAATTTCCCTCGTTAACCAAAAAAATTCTGACACTAGTGCAATTCTCATTCTTAGAAGCCTCAACTGAGGCTAACAATACTTGTTTCATCCCATTAGCTACACTAGTATACATCTTCTTTCTACTATCATGTAAAGCTTATCTATCATACTGACATGGTCTACCCAACAAAACATGACAAACATCCATAGGCATAATATCACAAAGAACTTCGTCATGATAAGACCTCATCTTCAATTTCACCAAAAATTGTTCACTTACTAGTACCCTATGATCATCCTTGATCCATGCAATTTGATAAGGCTTCAAGTGTTTCAATCTCTGCAAGTGCAACTTATTCACCAATTCCTCAAAGCTTAAATTATGTGAGTTGCCAATGTCAATGATCACTTTGCAACATTTTCCTTTAACTTTGCATTTTTTTAACAAATGTATCCTCAGCAACAGAGCTTGATCTACCTCTTTATGATATAGGAATATCCTCCCCATTAGGGCTTCTCCATCTTCAGGTTGATTCAAAGGTTCACTAGATTCTTCTTCCACAAAAGCATCGTGGCCACTGTTCTTAGTCTTCTTGCTTGAATTTCCTTGAGTACATTCAATTTAAGCTTGGTGTACTTCACCTCCACACTTTAAAAAAGTTCCTCTAAACATTATTTTATCATTTTTCTTGTAAGTACTGGATCCACCTCCTCTCTAAAAATCTTTGTCATCCCTTTGGTATGAGTTCTCTTCCTTGAATTGTATCTTTCCTTTTCTCTGATCTGAATAAGATCTACCTCCTCCAAAAGATCTACCTCTTTGGGATCTTCCACCTCTTCCTCTTTGCCTTTGTTTGTTCTTTTGTTCAAATTCTCCTCAGCTTTTAGGGCATATTGATAAGCTTCCTCTATACTTTTCCACTTAACCAAACCAATCTCATCTTGAATATATGTCCTAAAACCATTCAGGCATCTTGCAACCCTCTCAACATCATCATATGTATGTAACGATATAATATCCAACCTATAGAATTCCTCAGTATAACCTTTCACACTAAGGTCTCTTTGCTTCAAATTTTGCAACTTCCTAAACAAAATTACTTGGTAAACAACAGGTAAGAACTTAGCCTTCAATTTGTTTACCATCTGATCCCATGATTTAATGTTGTCTTTGTCCCTTCTTTGTCTATCGGTCTGCAAATGTTCCCACCATAAAGATGCATGTCCTCTCAACTTTGTGCAAGCATATTTCACCTTATTATCTTCATCGGTATCTTCATAATCAAAGTACTTCTCCATCTCTATGATCTAATCAAGTAATTCATCATGATCTAAGTTACCATGATAATTAGGTGGATTGAAATGTGGTCTCGCATTAACTCTAGTTAGGGATTTTATGAACCTATTATCTCCTTGTTCAAGTTCAGGTTTAGGGTGCTCTTCAACTCCTTTGACTAACTATTCATTTGTTTCTTTTTCTTCATCACTTTGGGCCATTTCAACAACATTTAATCTAGATGCAACCTGTCTCAACATATCCAACACAACTGGATATGCATCTCTCCTTCCACCTCTAGCATCTCCTCTTTGAGCCATTTTCATACAAGTCTTTTGCAACTGTGGGTCGTATTCTCACTTTTCCACCCCACAACAAATCAACTCAGTGCTTCGCAAGCTCAGGAACCATGATTTACAAAAACAATATCAAACCTTGCTCTGATACCACTTCGTGCAGCCAAGAACATAAGGAATCTCAAAGAAGTTAGTCCAATCCTTGCAACAAGAGTCACATAACAAAAACAACACAAATTATAGAGAGATATGCTAGATCCGCGACTTTATTATTAGCATCCAAAAATTGAGTACAATGGATTTACAACATGGAGTCTTACATTCCAAGAATAGAAGCCTGATTACAGATATAAATCCTTACAATCTCCTATCTTAAAACTATAGCCAAATAATCTTATGAGAGCTCCCCCTTGGGAAAAATTTCATAACCTTATAAAGCCTTCGCAAGCATCAAGTCGGTCTAGAGAGATTACATTTTCCAATGAGAATAAAATGTATTACAAAATATAGGTCAGGACCCAAATCATACTTGGATATCCCTCAAATGAAAGAAACATGAATAGTGATCCCTCAAGTAGGTCAGCCACAAATGTAACAACATCGAGAAATGAGTCATGAAGATTCACCGATTGGAAAATCCTTCGTGAGATCAGAAAACACAAACGGGCCATGAAACGTGAAGAACATCAAGTCCCACCAAGAATCGACAAGATCTCATACATGAAGTAACCAAATGAGATGCGAAACTAAAAGAAGGTTCAACACGATGCCAGGAACACGCTATAAGGTTTGCAACTGCAAAATATCCAAACTGAAGGAATGTTGAAAGAAACTCAACAACAGACAAATTGGAAAACAAGAAACAAACTATTTTTGGTTGATGCAAGATTGCCAAGATCCCAAGATGTTCTTGCATCAAAAAAATTTAATCATTTTAACACTTTATATATTGTAATCTTCTTCCTTAACAATTAGTCCAACAAATTCAATCATTTTTATAGATTGTTTACTCTAAAAAAAATGCATTGTTAAGAATATGGTATACATTCTTAATGATGAAAAATGCATCTTATTTCACTTTCCCATTTAAGTTTATCCCTATTTTAAGTTAATATTTTGATACTCATACATGACAAAAAAAGGTTCAATCTTGTGCAAAGTTGGGTCCACTTACAAGTTATATGATCCTTACTATACAAAATGCTTTTCTAATTGATATATCTTACTATTATGTATATGCACTTTTATACATCTAAATTTTCTATTTATTATCCATGTTGATACACACATTTATCCCTATATTAACACTATCTCTCATGATCATCTTTACTTAGTTTATCCTAGATTAGTTCTCAATCAAGTAGGATCACCCCTACAAGTGCTAACTCAACCCACCCGAATTCAACTAAAAAAATTAAACTTGTCAATTGGCCTTCTTTGTTTTTTCCATCGAGAGTTGACTATGTGCTATATACATGTTTGTATGATCTATTAACATGCGGTTGTATAAATTTTACTTTCATTCCCATTCATTTAAGACAATTATGGGATCATCAAAATCATGAAGATCTCATTTTCATTTTGAGCATTTAGAAGAACAATTTAACAATAATACATTGGGATTTGGTCCTTACAAAAGACAATTTTTTTTTTAATTTCTAGTGATTGTTGTCTGATCATTAGTCAATGCCATTGATGTAACATCATTACATGGTTTGATAAGCTACACAATATAGTGAAGTTCTCTAAAGTAGAAACCAACAAATCTACTATAAAAAACAATGAACCATCACAGTAGATCATTAAATAAAGATTTCATTCAAGTGTGCATAATCAATGGATAAAATACATTTAAAAATATATTTTAATATATATTAATAGTTTAGTTAGTTTAGTTTGGGGAATAAAATATGGAGTTAACATTTTAGATTACTATTGTAGTAAACAACATAAAATCCTTCCAAAACATTATTATTTAATGTTAGCATGACTAGTCATGCATACTCTCACAAAACAATTTTAATAAATATTAATTTTAATTGTTAGTAAATGGAGATTTAAAAAAAAAAAAATTTATATACATAAGCACAAATTCAAAAAGGAACATTTTATTATTAATAAACAACATTTGAGTGACATTCCAAGGACCTGTCAACTATCTCAACTTTATGTATTTAAATGAATCAGATATCATCAATTATATAAACCCTACATTTAGATGTTCTAACAATAAACTACCTATTAAAAATTAGAGATCATTATGACATAGTATAAAATACGTAAAGAAAACTAGTACAAACACTAATTGTTGTTGCTATGCACTCATGAGCTAAGTGCAAACCAAATGAAGGTACAAAGAAATTTAATATGCATGCAAAATATTTTCAAATAAGACAACATTAATATCTATATGTGAACACAAGATTGGAGTGTATACAAAAAAAAATGGTTGCATAAAGTAAAAGAACCAAATTAAAAACATGACTTTATATGTATGTATATATGTATGTATATTTATATATATGTTTACATATATATATATGATTGTATTACTTATAGACTAGAAGCCATCAACAATTCTTCTTGATCTCTCTTAATTGTAAAGTTGTAGTAATTTTAAATATAAAAGTGAATAACAATAATTGATTTCAAAGTTTTGCACACAAATAAAAAACATGTTTCTAAATTGATATTAGAAAAATCTTGAAAGTAATCTCTTATTTTAAGTGTTCAAATCATTATACAAGAAAAAATCATTTATATTATATTTTTCACAAGATTCTAAATTAATATCCTATCTCTATAAGAAATAATATAAACTAATATATTATATATTAAAATCTTATATTATAATTTTTATTTATTAATAATTTAAATGATACATATAGTCATATCAAAATATAAAAAGTCAAATTATATCATTTCATTAATTTTTTATGAATATATCCCATTTAAATTTGCATTGATTTAGAGAAAATAATAAACAAAAAAGGAGGGTGGGAGAGAGGCACATCCACAAGTCCACTAAAATGGCTTAGCCTTGAAAGAGAACTGCATAAACAAAGGGATGATAATGCATATGATAATACTCTCATTAGGTGGGAGTCAATTGATGATTATACTTTCAATGATGTTTGGGTCTATCCTTGAAATAGAACTACAGAGACAAACGTATGAGAATGTATAAGATAGTCCTCTCATTGGCTAGGAGTCAATTGATGATTGTAACTCCACTACTGTTTGGGTCTAGCCTTGAAATAAAACTACAAAAACGAAGGGATGAGAATGCATAAGACAATCCTCTCATTAGCTAGAGCCAATCAACGATTCATTGGCTGGGAGCCAATTGACAATTCTACCCTTGATGATGTTTGGAGAAAGACTATTTGACATGGACATTATTATTTGAATACAAAAGATAATGCTCTCATTAGGTGAGAGCCAATTGAAGATTCTAACTCTGGTAGTGTTTGAGTTTAGCCTTGAAATAAAACTACAAAAACAAAGACATAGAATGCAAAAGATAATCTTTTATTGATAAGTAGGGGATATTTTCCACAGCGAGTCAATTTGTGATATTGCTAGTAGGATTTAACTATGTAGTTTTTGAGTCAAAATCATTGAACCATATTCATTGAACCATCAACATCATTTACACAGTTAAATCCTGATAGTAATATCACAAGATAATCTTCTCATTGGCTAGGAGTCATTTTATGATTCAGTGTGCAAGAGCCAATTGATGATTCAGTGTATAGGAGCCAATTGATGATTCTACCACCGATTTTTTTTGGAGGGAAACCTTTTGATCATTTAATAAATTGAGCCAATTAATGATTCATTGAGTGGGAACTAGGAGCCAATTAACTATCACATTATAGACATTAAGTTTCCTCAACCCATACAAATGTAATCTAATTAGTTCTAGAATCGATAATGTGTGGTTTTTTGCATCAATTTTTTGGATCACACTCTATGATCCATCATTAGAATGTTAGAAAGCAAACAAAATAAAAAACCACATACAATTGATTCGAAAAGCAATTAGATTACAAACTATTACACACAAAATTCTTCCATCATAAAACAGAAAAAACTCATCCCATCCTTGATACTTACTTCTACCAAGAACAAATTATCAAATTATTTAGATTTTATCTAATTATGGTGAGGAGTGATATTTTCCCTCTTATCCCTTGTAAAAAGGATGAATTAGTGTGTGGAGAGAAGGCCTCGTCCCATAGACATGTGTTTGCGTATAAAAAGATGAGCAAAGCTCGCTTCTAGACAACGCAACGACAAGGCCGACAAGAGTTCGATTTTCGTAAAGACTTGTGGACGGACTCTTTTCACTCCTCCACACCACCTTCTGCTCCTTCCTTCCTTACTTACAAGCTAAACGAATTTCTCAGTATCTACAGATATATGATTATGATTGCCTGGTATGAATGATTACCACAATTAAAACACCTTACCAGTTCAATGGCAGTGAGTCAGAAAACGTTCATGGCATAGTGGGTAGGATTCTGATTGTTTCCTCAGCAGTTGGTAGGCACAGGCTAATAGCTAGTACTAGTACCACTCATCAATCGGGATAATATATATATCTATGGTGGGTACATGAACCAGAGACCAGGATGCGTAGATTAATGGAAGCAAGGAAATAAATTAAAAAAATAATAGGTCTTCTTTTGTTTTTTAGGTTGGTAGTTTGCCCGTGTTGATTAGAGAGCTGCTGCAAAAAGGCGACAGGTGTTCGTTGGTGATCTGTGCACACAAGGGAAAGGTAGTGAGTGAGTGTTGAAGTTGGAGTATACATATTGTGTATGTATCATCATATATCAGGTATTTAGGGAGGCTAAGAGGGGTTGATTGAGTGGGGTATGCATATCAGAGAAGCAGAGACAGAGGCAGCATGAGTTCCATTGTATCAGACAGGGAGACTGAGTATATTTGGAGACATCACAAGCATGAGATGCGGGATATCCAGTGCAGTTCTGTCCTCCCCAAACGCATCAAAGCGCCTCTTCATGTGGTCAGATAGGGCCTTCCAATCACCCATGTTTTTTCCTTTCATTCTGTATTAGGCATTCAACATGGTTCTTTTAAACCCCTTTTCAGTTTTTTCTTTCTTTTTCCTCTGCTGGTGGCTAGAATCACATTTGATGTTAGTTGAATTCGTTTCCTTTCCCTGTAAATTTTGAATATGATGCAGTGATTGTGTTCTTGGTTGTCTTTAATCGCATTTGATGTTGGTCGAATTCCTTTCCTTTTCCCTGTAAATTTTGAATATGATGCAGTGATTGTGTTCTTGGTTGTCTTTAATCGCATTTGATGTTGGTCGAATTCCTTTCCTTTTCCCTGTAAATTTTGAATATGATGCAGTGATTGTGTTCTTGGTTGTCTTTAATCGCATTTGATGTTGGTCGAATTCCTATCTTTTCCCTGTAAATTTTGATGTGATGCAGTGATTGAGTTCTTGGTTTTCTTTGGGTAAATGACAGTGATGCAGTGATTGTAGTTTTGGTTTTCTTTAAATAAATGACGGAAACCTAGTGGGGATCCTGATGATTGGCTACAGGGTTGAATAGGATGAAGATTCCTTTTTCCTCTGTTGGAATTCGGATGATTATATGATTTTTCTTTTGAAGTATGAAATCTTGAGGCATTTGGACCATTCTTAAATCTTCTCACAGCAGATCACGGTATCACTGGCTCTGTGTGAGCCTGGTTATTGTCTCTCTCTACTGTTCTTTTCTTATTTGCGTGAGTCTGGTTTTTGTCTTTGTATCCTGTTCTTTTCTTTTTTTGTGGGAGTCTGGTTTCTGTCTTTGTCTCCTGTTCTTTTCTTATTTTGTACGAGTCTGGTTATTGTCTTTGTCTCCTGTTCTTTTCTTATTTGGTGTAAGCCTGGATATTTTATCAGCCGGCGGGCACAATTGACATATTCAAGCAAAAGAATTCCCTTCTGCTCTCTTTCAATTGTCTTTGCCGATTTAGATTCATCGCAGTCTCTCTTCTCCTCCAATTGTCAAAAACATGTAGGCAGCTGCTTTTCAGATTGCTAATTAGGCTATTTTGTGTGATTTCCACAACATTTTTTGGAAAGTTGTTTATTTAGACTGCAGAGTGGCAAATAATGAAAATTGAGTGAGTATTTGGGCCTTTATCCGTAAATCTACAATTACAATCTTACTTAAATTGTTTGAGATCAAGAAGGTATTTTGCATGATTATAGCAGGACACCATTTTTTCCTCTAAATTTTTTTGACACTGTTGGGTTGTGGGGTTATGATTTCGGTATCCTGTGGAACAGGTATGGTCGCTAGTGAGAAGATTTGATCAGCCACAGAAGTATAAACCTTTTGTGCAGAGCTGTACTGTTCAAGGGAACAACACTGTAGGCAGCATACGGGAAGTGTGTGTGAAATCTGGTCTCCCTGCTACAACAAGTACAGAAAGACTGGAAATCCTGGATGATGAGCAACATATTTTCAGTGTTAAAATCCTTGGAGGAGATCATCGATTGAAGGTTGTTTAGTTTATAATCAATTGCTTAAGAAAATAATTTAGATTAAACTTGTATTCAAATTTTTAATCATGCTAATGTTGGCACACCTGTTTGTACACTTAACTTGGATATGAATCTGCTGGAGATGAGTACATGCATTATATTTCACAGGTTTATAATTTGAAAATTTTCTCAGTTGTGATCCATAACTTAGTATTGTCTTTGTCTGACAGAATTATTGGTCAAAAATCACCCTGCATCCTGAGGTTATTGATGGAAGGCCAGGCACATTGGTATTGGAGTCTTATGTGGTTGATATTCCTGAAGGGAACACTAAGGATGAAACTCGCTATTTCATTGAAGCATTGATAAAATGCAATTTGAAATCTCTTGCGGACGTTTCTGAGAAATTGGCCTTCCAATATCATACAGAATTACTTGACAGATGATTTTTTTGTGGGAAGATTTTGTTGAGATGGAAAAAGCAAACAACTAAACTCCAAGGGCTCTGGATGTTCTCACGGAGAGGCTGTAGACGAAGAGAAAAGGGATCTTATGTTTGTATGTTTTACTCTTGCATGTTATATTTCAAATCAATATTGATACTAGTGTCATCCATTAGGGAATAGGGATGCTTTAAACTGATACAGACCTTTAAGTGAGCCTTTTGGCCATTGATGAGATTGAGCAGAAAACGTGAGATAACATAGTTGTATCAAAATCTACAGTGTTTCCATGTGGAGGAAGGTAGGTTATACACATAGCATTGACCCAAATAACAAATGTGGAGAATTTTAAGAGAGATCTATTTCATGTGTTGCTGTAAAGAACAACTGTATAAACTGTAAAATGGGTGTTTGTGAGTCAATGCCAAGCCTTCTTATTTTTGTATTTTGTACTTACATATCTGATTATGATACAGTGGTTAGCTTCTTCTGCACTGTACAAACCATGATAAAACACTGTTTTTCTTTCATATTCTAATTCAACAGGAGTGATTTATTCATGATCAAGTCACTGCAGTGAATCTTCATTTTTAAGAAGACAAGTTCTTTAAGACATTAAATTTCTACACAGTAATCTTATTTACTCATGATCATGTCAATCTTCAGTTTATTTTAAAATGTATGTTGTAGTGCAGCGAATCTTCATTTTTAAGAAGATAAGTTCTTAAAGGACATGAAGTTTCCGCAACATAATCTGATTTTCATCAACTTTTGGATCATCCTCTCTTCTCTTGCTATCTCATTCTGAATTTGTATCCCCTCTTCTCTTGCTATTATCTTATCCTGATGTATTCTCCAAAATTATGAAGAAAAAAGTTTACATAGTCAAATGCAGCAAGCTCAGTTGTATAGTTGTATCATTTTTTGGTTGAGAAAAACATTTTGCAATACCTAAACATACGAGTATGACTGTGCATACCTGTAAGACACTAGAATGAATTTCGAATCTCTTATAATTAAGGAGTACCAAGTATAATTGCAGTATTTAGTATCACTGTGCATACAAATTTGCTCTCAATGCCAGTTTATCTAGAAATCATTTTTTTTTTGTGGAGAAAAGCATCTTGCAATCCCTGAACATATGAGTGTGCATGCCTTTAAGGCCTTATAATGCAGTATTTAGTTTTATCTGGGATACAGATTTGTATTCAATGCCAGTTTATGTAGTATTGCATTTTCATTGACATATATTTCATACAAACATAAATTGAACAGTCATAATGCAGGTTTGAATTTACCCATCCCTGTTTCTTTGAATGAAATCTCAGTTACATCCCTTGAAACATGTTTCTATCATGGGACTGGAATAAGTAGTAAAAGAAAAGTTAATCCAAATCAAAGCTCCTCCAACTGTAATTCTATAATCTAGTGAATCCTGAAAAGGTATCAATGCTTTATTTGCATATTGAACACTTACAGGGGATTACAACCCAAAAATTGTAGAACGATCGAAGAGTAGCAGAGCCATGGCTTACCAACTAATAGAATCAGATCCGAAATCAACATCGACGCCATGGAAATTGACAACCAGTACATGCAAATCAATATGTAGAAACATACAATTGAAAGGACAATATACTGTAAAATGCACTAACTAATACAATTAATTAATACTAATTTAGCTTAGATTAATTAATGGGGACAGTTACGGATGGATCATTGATAATTTGCCATGTGTTATTTTAGTGAAGTAAATACAAATGATACGGGTACGCTAAGCGTACTTAGGTTTCGTAGTGTTATGATCAAAGAATGATTGTTTTCGCGATGACTCTAATTAATTTTGTTGTTTTAATATCGTACCGCAATTTTATTTTAGAAAAATATTTTGGATTTTATGCTGATCATGTGCTCCGTTTGAGGTTTTTTTGTCACGTAGTTTAGGTTTGGAATTGTTTTTTTAGACTTTAGACCTTGCATGAGCGTTGGTGGTGCCCTCATTTTGTTGCAAGGACATGCATTGCATTTTTTTGGGGTAAGAAACCTCCAAAAATGCATGCAAAATTGGAAGATAGCAAGCAAGTTTTAAAGCTTATGGATGCTCGAGTTCTTTTTTTTGTTTTTTTGGTGTATCAAAATGTTTGGATTCTTTCATATTTTAAATGTATACACAATATTGGATTTTGTAAAATATTTATTTAGTTAATTTGGTAGGTAAATGAAGAAGATTAGTAAATCAAAATTGAATTCTAAAATGGAAAAGTTTTAGGACAATTATAGAAATGATCTCAAGTGAGCAATTTATCAAATTACATTGAATTATAAGTGAAGGTAATGACTCTAAACGAGCAAATAATTAATGATCTTAAGTAGGTAACTAATCTAATTACTTTGAATAAAAATTGGAGGAGCAAATAATTAAATCAACATGAATAATACAAGTGCCTACCATGTTTCAATTGTTGGGGTTTGGACTTAAAATTTGAGCTCATGTTCGAATGATGTTAATGACTGAGTTATTATTAATAAGATGATTGATCCCTTTCTTTGCAATGATCCATTCAAAGAGGATGATGTCATTTAGCTCATGATCCATTCAAAGAGGATGTCATTTAGCTCATAGATTCAAAGAGGATGTCATTAGGATATCATTTAGCTCCATATATGAGCTATAACCAATAAATTGGCTCCATATTTCTATGAGCTATAATCAATAAAATGAAGATATTTTCAAGAATTTATATCCCAAAAATTAATGTTGTTATAAACTCATTATTCTTATGAAATTTTGTTATTTTTACAAAATTTTAAAAATTATATATCAACACGATGGATATTTTGGAGTTGTAGTATGTGGTTTGTGGATCTAAGCTTGCTCATCATAAAACATAATTCTTGATGATCTAGGTGGGGGGTTACTCTTCAAGGTGGGGGGTTACTCTTCATTGAATACCTCGAGAATAGAAACAGATTAATCATGGGAAATTATGAGATATCTTGGAATACCTTTTGGTCTTGGGGTTCCCGTTTCTGATATGTGGAGTATGTATCTCAATAAAGTTAAAACTAAAAATTTTAATTGGAAAAATAAGTTCTTTTCTTTAGTTGGCATAATCCAAGTTGTTGACAAAATTTTGGCTTGCCACTCATGTTTATTTCTCATTTTATTGGATGACTTCCAATCGAGGATATGATGAATTAATTAAAATTATTCTAAGGTTTTTATGGACTAAATGGGATGGAAATATTGGATTTATCCTCACTTCTTAGACTCGCTACATTAAACCCAAACATAAAGCAGGTTGGGGGTTAATAAACCCAAAAATACAATGGATCTATTTAGTAACCAAATGGATTATTAGACTTGTCCAAGGAAATGAACCATGGAGAATCCTTATACGAAAAAAAATTAATCACACCTTAGTTAAAGGCAAATGGCAGGATGTGGGTTGGTTAGATAGAATCCTTCAATAATCATATTTCTCCATTAAAGCCCCACCTCCCTTCCAATCAATTTGTAAAACTTGACAATATATCAGTCACCTTTTAAGATGGAGAGATACCTCTCTTCACCATGGGCCCAACTTCTCCACTTCATCTATCTGATGGAACAAACATATTATGTATCATGGGAAACCTCTGGTCTTAAGCTTTGCAAAATAGTTATTTTCTATATAAAAAATGGAATCAATAAAGCTGGAGATCTATGATATTTCCCTACATTAAATTGGTTACCTTGGCATAGTGTTAAATTTCAATTACCTGAACAACAAATACTTGAGCCATTTGTGATCTTTGTTCAATCATTAGTATTGCTAGAACTATCTATGAAATTATGTGCTCCTATTCAATGCATTTTCTTCAAAGATTGGCTAGGATTGTCATCTTACCTTTTTTTACTATTTCCTTTGAAAAAGATATATTTGCAATTGCTTCCTAACTCTCCCATGAAATCTCACTTGAATATGAAATAGAATTGAAAATTTAGTGAAAAAATTTGAGAAAAAGTTTTTTGCTTATATTTGGAAGTAAAAAATCAATTCAGAGGCTCAATTAATTGTTGAACACTTTTGGATGCTAAGAGAGGGGAGGGGGGGGTTAGGTAAATCAACATACACAAAAATGTATCTTATTCTATCATACACCTTTACCAACTAACTTTAAACCAACTAAGCATCAGTGAGAGATATAGAAATGAGCACACATACACATGACCACCAGATTTATGTGGAAAACCCAATATGGGAAAATTCGTAGTGAGAATATACTCAGTATATGAATTACTACTTACAATATTTTTTTTAGGAACACCGCTAAGGAAGACCACCACTCCCTAATGTAGAAATTACAAACTAAAGTGCACTTCTTTAGTGCAATACATGGATCTGCACAAGCTTATCAATCTTCCAATAATTACGAGAAAATGATAACACAGAATATATAGGATCTCTTGATCAATCTCGACATTAATTTTGTCAAATTTACATTAACTACCTCTGCTCTTTCTCATTCACATTTCTCTACCTACACATTCAATCCATACACATTATACACCAATTCCACAGTTAATTCATCCTTTCACATTCATATATATAATTGATCATTGGAAACTCAACAAGGTCAACCACTAAGATAATAAGCAATGTTTGTACAAAGTCAACAACCATAAGAAAAAATATCTAATGCTATCCACCTCAAGAGATAAAGGGGACCCAAAAGCACTATAACAAGTCACCAAGAGAGAAATTCACCAAATCATAATCATCACAAGCATCCTTAAGGTCAGACCTAAATGAAACATATAGAAAAGAATTCAAGCATGCTAGTTGGCCAGCCCAAAAACACACTCCAATGCATATGATGCCATGAAAATAACTAAACATCAGTATTCTGGCATTCAAGAAACCTTTTTCACTTGATTGCATAACCATAAATTGAAAGTAATAAACAATAAACAAGTGAAAGATAAGAAAAGCATCCAAAACATCATAACACCCCAATTTTTTGCATGGAAACCATGGTTAATGGAAAATCCATGGTGGGGATGGAACCCACAAGTATTAATTAAATAGAAATAAGTTATCCTATTAGGGGCATAAGTACATAAGGGGAATGCACATGCATTCAAGCTTACAACCTAGAGGCTCACTGCCATATAAAATCAATGGATAATAACCCAATCAAAACTGGACATGCAAATAACATCAATAATGCTTGAACAGTTCCATGTAAGTGTCAAATAAATCTACTCAACTGATAGCCAAATATTTTCTCATAGATCCATCAATCATATACAAAAAAAAAAACATACACAAAAACTTATCTTATTCTATCATACACCTTTACCAGCTAACTTTAAACCAACTAAGCATCAGTGAGAGATATAGAAATGAGCACACATACACATGACCACCAGATTTATGTGGAAAACCCAATATGGGAAAATTCATAGTGAGAATATACCCAGTTTATGAATTACTACTTACAATATTTGTTTTAGGAACACTGCCAAGGAAGACCACCACTCCCTAATGTAGAAATTATAAACTAAAGTGCACTTCTTTAGTGCAATACATGAATCTGCACAAGTTGATCAATCTTCTAATAATTACAAGAAAATGACAACATAGAATATATAGGATCTCTTGATCAATCTTGACATTAATTTTGTCAAATTTCTATTAACTTCCTCTGCTCTTTCTCATTCACATTTCTCTACCTACACATTTAATCCATACACATTATACACCAATTCCAGAGTCAATTCATCCTTTCACATGCATATATATATATATATATATATATATATATATATATATATATATATATATAATTGATCATTGGAAACTCAACAAGGTCAACCACTAGGATAATAAGCAATGTTTGTACAAAGTCAACCACCATGAGAAAGAATATCTAATGCTATCCACTTCAAGAGATAAAGAGGACCCAAAAGAACCATAACAAGTCATCCAAGAGAGAAATTCACCAATCATAATCATCGCAAGCATCCTTAAGGTCAGACCTAAATGAAACATATAGAAAAGAATTCAAGCACGCTAGTTGGCCAGCCCAAAAACACACTCCAATGCACATGATGCCATGCAAATAACTAAACATCAGTATTCTGGCATTCAAGAAACCTTTTTCACTTGTTTGCATAACCATAAATTGAAAGTAATAAACAATAAACAAGTGAAAGATAAGAAAAGCATCCAAAACATCATAATACCATAATTTTTTGCGTGGAAACTTGGTTAATGGAAAATCCATGGTGGGGATGGAACCCACAAGTATTAATTCTATAGAAATAAGTTACCCTATTAAGGGCATAAGTACATAAGGGGAATGCACATGCATTCAAGCTTACAACCCAGAGCTCACTGCTCAGATTAAAAAATAGGTATGCAACCTTTAGAGGCTCACTGCCATATAAAATCAATGGATAATAATCCAATCAAAACTGGAGATGCAAATAAAATCAATAATGCTTGAACAGTTCCATGTAAGTGTCAAATAAATCTGCTCAACTGATAGCCAAATCTTTTCTCATAGGTCCATCAATCATATACAAAATATAGAAATCATATCCAACCATCGCTCATACAAAAAATCTCAAAAACTCAATCTTATATATCCATCAACAAAGATATTTACTCACACTGTCGACCTCAAGAATAAAATAGATAACGTGTGAAGTGTCAGTCGGATCTATCATCAAAACATGTTCCTAACCTCAAAAACAAGCATAAGTGTAATCACACATGTTGGCTCTAACATTACCAACTATTAAACTGATCGGATCATCAATCCGATATGATTTTTGATCGATCCACGTACCAACTATCATTGTTCTTCTTTGTACTCTGCAAACCAATACTCAGAAAGCTATAACTCTTTCAGATGATAATATAAACTATTGCGATCTTAGAAAAGATATATAATACCTCTAAGAATCCTCTCCTATCTTCTCACATCAAAAATTGATCATATGTGTCCGTACCAATCCATATACTAAAACTAGTAAACTATGTCTACTATTCCATACTTAGCCAGATCTAATAGTCTATCCTTCGGTATCACCATATCATAATCAATAATCGCTAGAATAGTGTATGGTTTCCATTAATGGAAACATAAAACTCCTCCATATCATCAATCTCATTCCAACAATATCCCCCTTTGGCATTGATGGCAACACTTCGTGAAAAATGACTAAGTGTCCAAAAATACCAAGCTTCTAAAAAGTTCCTCTCCTTATCAGAATTATGTACTCCCCATGAGTTAAATATGTCATTTTTATCTCCTTTTCTCTCCCCCTTTGACATCAATGGAAAAGGTCTGGGTCCTCCTCAAAATTCAACTAACAAAATCCTATATCATCCATTGTATACAAGAGTGTTTCAAGGTATGTGGAGGATCATGGTATTCTAAAAAGTGGCAATGTGAAAAAAATCCTCTTCACTTGTCCAAAAATGTACTAAAAAGCGTGTTGACTTTTTAATAGGCCTGGGTATTAGTACACATAGCCAAACCAAAATACAAGGCACAAGCCTAATCAAATATCTAATAATCTAATATTATATTGGATATCCGATTTTTTCTAGTAAAACTAATTTAAACCTGCGAGCTGTGTTTCTCAGTTTTCATTGTGAAAACATTGAGAAACACAACCCTATCTGATATCTGATATATAATAGGATAAATGTTGTTTCCATTGCAATTTTTTTGTAAATTTCAATAGGTACGTTCAAATTTTAATATTTTTTTGTTATTTGATGTTTTTTTAAATGAAATTGGTAGTTTTTTTAATATAAAAACTAGGGTTTATTTGATTTTTCTTATCATTTTTTTAAAATTGATTATAATTGCATATTTATTTTTATTGTAACCAGACATGGACTCAAACCAAGTACAAAACCCTCCCAATGATCCCACAAAAAATCTACAAACACCTCCAAACAACCCGCAACCACCTTAAAAAACAACCCCCACCTCTAGAAGACCCAACCAATCCTAAACCCTCGACCTTTAGAGGATCTTATAGGAGAAAATCTAAATTGGCTTAGATGCTTTCAAACTATATATGCCAATATCACCACATTGCGCCCCATTTCCACCTTGAACTCCATTATTGAAAACATGGAGAAACTTACAGAGCAACATAATGATGCACTTCTTTGGCGCAATTCCATGCACACTGAGTTTGACAATGGGATTGATTATGACCGGGTTATGAACATAAATATAGCTAAAACTGACATATGTAACCTTTTTGCGGATCACAAAATGGGATTAAAAGTGGACCCTAAAGCCCAAGTTTTCAATTAAGTGGTACACAAATGATGTGATATGTGACCATTTTTGGGACCCTTGGTGGATGGTTTTTGATAGACTACCTCACAATAATTTGGATGTCCCATTATACTTTTAAAGAAAATTGTATACTGAATATGTGCTCGGTCACAAGGTAAACTATTGGTGAATCAACATACACAAAAACTTATCTTATTCTATCATACACCTTTACCAACTAACTTTAAACCAACTAAGCATCAGTGAGAGATATAGAAATGAGCACACATACACATGACCGACATATTTATGTGGAAAACCCAATATGGAAAAATTCATAGTGAGAATATACTCAGTATATGAATTACTACTTACAATATTTGTTTTACGAACACCACCAAGGAAGACCACCACTCCCTAATGTAGAAATTAAAAACTAAAGTGCACTTCTTTAGTGCAATACATGGATCTGCACAAGCTGATCAATCTTCCAATAATTACAAGAAAATGATGACATAGAATATACAGGATCTCTTGATCAATCTCGACATTAATTTTGTCAAATTTCCATTAACTGCCTCTACTCTTTCTCATTCACATTTCTCTACCTACACATTCAATCCATACACATTATACACCAATTCCACACTCAATTCATCAATGGAAAATCAACAAGGTTAACCATTAGGATAATAATTAATATTTGTACAAAGTCAACCACCATGAGAACGCATATCTAATGCTATCCACCTCAAGAGATAAAGGGGACCCAAAAGCACCATAACAAGTCATCCAAGAGAGAAATTCACCAAATCATAATCATTGCAATCATCCTTAAGGTCATACCTAAATGAAACATATAGAAAATCATTCAAGCATGCTAGTTGGCCAGCCCAAAAACAAACTCCAATGGACATGATGCCATGCAAATAACTAAACATCCATGTTTTGGCATTCAAGAAACCTTTTTCACTTGATTGCATAACCATAAATTGAAAGTAATAAACAATAAACAACGACAAGATAAGCAAAGCATCCAAAACATCATAGAACCACAATTTTTTGCGTGGAAACCTGGTTAAGGGAAAATCCATGGTGGGGATAGAACCCACAAGTATTACTTCTATAGAAATAAGTTACCTTATTAGGGGCATAATTACATAAGGGGAATGCACATGCATTCAGGCTTACAACCTAGAGCTCACTGCTTAGATTAAAAAAATATGTATACAACCTTTAGAGGCTCACTGCCATATAAAATCAATGGATAATAATCCAATCAAAACTAGACATGGAAATAACATCAATAATGCTTGAATAGTTCCATGTAAGTGTCAAATAAATCTACTCAACTGATAGCCAAATCTTTTCTCATAGATTCATCAATCATATACAAAATATAGAAATCATATCCAGCCATCACTCATACAAAAAATCTCAAAAACTGAATCTTATATATGCATCAAATATTTACTCACACTCTCAGCCTCAAGAATAAAATTGATAACGTGTAAAGTGTTGGGTAGATCTATCATCAAAACATGTTCCTAACCTCAAACACAAGCATAAGTGTCATCACACATGTTGGCTCTAACATTACCAACTATTAAAATGATCGGATCATCAAACTGATAGGATTTATGATCGATCTACGTACCAACGATCATTGTTCTTCTTTGTACTCTGCAAACCGATACTCAAAAATCTATAACTCTTTCAGATGATAATATAAACTATTTCGATCTTAGAAAAGATACATAATACCTCTGAGAATCCTCTCCTATCTTCGCACATCAAAATTTGATCATATGTGCCCATACCAATCCATATGCTGAAACTAGTAAATTATGTCTGCTATTCCATACTTAGCTATATCTAACAGTCTATCCTTTGGTATCACCATATCATAATCAATCATCACTAGAATAGTGTATGGTTTCCATCAATGGAAACATAGAACTCCTCCATATCATCAATCTCATTCCAACAATATCCCCCTTTGGCATTGATGGCAACACTTCATGAAAAATGACCAAGTGTCCAAAAATATCAAACTTCCAAAAAGTTCCTCTCCTTATCAAAATTATGTACTACCCCTGAGTTAAATATGTCATTTTTATCTCCTTATCTCTCCCCCTTTGACATCAATGGAAAAGGTCTGGGAACTCCTCAAAATTCAACTAACAAAATCCTATATCATCCGCTGTATACAAGAGTGTTTCAAGGTATGTGGAGGATCATGGTATTCTAAAAAGTGGCAATGTGAAAAAAATCCTCTTTTCACTCATCCAAAAATGTACTAAAAAGCGTGTTGAATTTTAATAGGCCTGGGTGTCAGTACACATAGCCAAACCAAAATCCAAGGCACAAGCCTAATCAAATATCTAATAATTTGATATTATATCAGATATCCGATTTTTTCCAGTAAAACTAATTTAAACCCGCAAATTGTGTTTCTCAGTTTTCATTGTGAAAACATTGAGAAACACAACCTTATCTAATATTTGATGTAGAATCGGATATATGTTGTTTCCTTTGCAATTTTTTTGTAAATTTCAATACGTACGTTCAAATTTTAATTTTAATTTTTTATTTGATGTTTTTTAAATGAAACTGGTAGTTTTTTGATAAAAACCAGGGTTTATTTGATTTTTCTTATCATTTTTTGTAAAATTGATTATAATTGCATATTTATTTTTATTGTAATCATACAGGACTCAAACCAAGCATAAAACCCTCCTAATGATCCCACAAACAATCCACAACCACCTCCAAACAACCCACAACCACCTTAAAAAACAACTCCCACCTCTTGAAGACCAACCAATCCTAAACCCTCAACCTTTAAAGGATCTTATAGGAGAAAATATAAATTGGATTAGAGGATTTCAAACTAAATATGCCAATATCCCCACATTGCGCCCCATTTCCACCTTGAACTCCATTGTTGAAAACATGGAGAAACTTATAGAGCAACATAGTGCTGCACTTCTTTGGTGTGATTCCATGCACACCGAGTTTGATAATGGGATTGATTATGATCAGGTTATGAACCTAAATATATCTAAAAATGACCAGTGTAACCTTTTTGTGGATCTCAAAATGGGATTAAAAGTGGACCCTAAAAGCCCAAGTTGTCAATTAAGTGGTGCACAAATGATGTGATATGTGATCATTTTTGGGACCGTTGGTGGATGGGTTTTGATAGACTACCCCACAATAATTTGGATATCCCATTATACTCTTTAAAAAAATTGTATGCTTAATTTATGCTCGGTCACAAGGTAAACTATTGGAGCATCAGACCAAACCAGGGCGTAGGCTTAGACGCTCCTCAGGACAGGCCATGGGCACACCGATTGAAATCCCACACATATGTCCCCCCTAATATTTCAACCCCTCCTACAATGCAGCATCCTAATATTATTGTTGAGGCCGATTCACAGAATACTAGAGCCATTCACACCTTGAGTGATCTACTAGTTAGGCAGTATCCGACATTGTTGCCTCCTCATGTTGATGATTCTATCCCTTCCACATCCTCCACCAGCTCACATGTTTGTGTGCCCCACACTTAAATTATGTGTAATAATTTGTGCTTTGGTCTCGTGAATGATACTGATGCATATGACTACGCCTTTGAGGTGGACGGTACAACATAGGACACTACAGGAACTAAAGCACCTCATGGAGAGGTACATCACACGAGAGATGCAGAGGGGCATGAGGAGCCATGGACTCCTACTATTATGGTAAGACTAAACATTTAACTTGTCACACTGTATTAAATTTCAAACGTTCATATTTTTAGTATAATTTACTTATAATGACTTCCTACTTATGTATATTTATGTGTTCCATTTATGTTCAGTTGACGACAAAGGAGGAGATGGAACATGTGGAGGGGTCCATGCTTTCAACCATTTCATTTGGCCTTGACACTTCCACAGTACATATGTTTTAATATAATTATTGGTTTCCTTTTTTATAATAGTATATACATGTGTTTTCTAATTTTTATGATCATCTTATTACATACTAATGGAGGTTTCACCAGCTACCAGTAGGGGGCAATGTGAGGGGGTTTAGGTGCCAGGCATTGAAAAGGGGAAGGTAATTAAGTATTTTAGATTGTTTATGCATATGTATACTTTTCACTTGTGCGAATTCATGTTTAATTTACATGGTTTATTTGACAGAGGGTCGTGTCTGACGATGTTGTGAGACCGGTTTTCAACAGTAGAGTCTGTTGGTCCAATGTTGGGATAATGGAAAGGGTGTGTACTAAGAGGGGAGGGGTGAATCAGTACCTTTAAAAAAATTTAGTCAATCCTTTGCATTCACTATTTTTAATAACCGACTGAGTAGATTGCATACACCAAACATATAGTATCAATGCTAAAATGTAAATGCATGTAAAATAAACATTACACATACATGAAATTAAGTACTCATGACACTAGTATTTTGGTATCGCAGAAAACCCCTGTTAGAAGGTAAAAACTATGGTGGGGATGAGACCCACAAAACTTCACTACTTTAGTAATAAATATAGCCTGTTAAAGCTTTACAAAATGATCACTTCAGAAGATCTTACCCTGTTAGGAGTGACAAAAATATCTACTAGATCTACCTCATGTGAGGATTTATCAACACAATCTATATGTGCACTTGGTTAAGATATTTACAATAAGACAGTTAAGTCTACTATGTTAAGAGATTTAGGGGTCTATTACAATTGTTAGAGAGTAACAGAAAGTTGATCTGAAACATTTACAATCTCAAAATTGTTTTTGATTAAGGTAAATATAGGTTTTGAAAGGACCCCAAAACCGTTTACATAAAAGTACTAGAGATAAGAATCAACATCCCTTATACACATAGAAAGCCTACTATGGACAAAAAGGACCCCGACGAACCCCCAATAACCCAAAAAAGGAAAACAAAAAAATGCCAAAAAGAAACACAGTTTCCAGCACAACTTCTAGCCTAGATTCCAACACAGAAAAAAACAAAATACTTTATACTTTTGTAGGATTCCTCAGCCTCTTTCTACATATATTCCATTTTATCAATGGACTCTTTTAGCACTTTCATCTCCTTTGGAATCTCTGGAATTTTCCTTTTAATGCCACTTCAGGTTCTGGTACCCGGGCCCGAGCTCCAAGCTTTGTCATCTATTATGATTGTAGTATTCTCTAGTAGACTACTCTCCAAGTAGGCATATAAAGCTTTGAGATTTTGAATAGAGACTTTAAGCCCCACGTTTCTATGCTTGAGAATAATACTTATCATATGCCCATTGTGGCTAATTTGATTTTTCATGTCTTTCAACTTTTCTTCCACAAGTGCATTGACTCTGGCTGTAATCTCCTCATTTGTGTTGTTATTATTTACCTTAATCAACAATTCCTTCTCCATTTCTTCCAGCTTGGTTTTGAAGGGCTCCATAGCTTCTTAAATTTCATTCACATGCTGTTTCATGTCCTTCATTTCCTCACTGAGCCAATTCTCCATGCTGGCCCCATAATCCTCCTTTCTCTTTGGAATTCTATCATCAATTTCAAACCCGACCATAGTATTTGTGGTTAGGGTCCGTTCTCTGTCTTTTTTGTTTTATGTTACCAGCCTTCAATTTTGACTGCTCTATCTGTTCCTCTTTGTCATTTCCATCATTCACTTCTTCATTTTTTTCCTCCTTGTCATCTCCCTCTTTCTCTTCTTCTTCTTTTTCCTCTTCTTGGTTTTCGACTTCATTTACCCTATTCTCTTCTTCTTCATTCAAGGGAATTTCCTCCTCATTCACCTGGGTGTCCTCCTTATTCACATTTTCATCTTTTTCTTTCACCAAAGCCTCCTTATTTATCTCTTGATCTTCTTCTTCATTCACGGGTGTTTCCCCCTTCTCCTCTTCCTGAATCTCTTCTTCATTACCTTGACTATCGAGGGTTTGATCTTTAGTCTCCTCCTTCCTGTCCAGATTCTCCTTTTTCTTACTCCTAACCCTTTTCTTCGAGTTCTCCTTTTTTCTATCCAACTTAATTTGCTTTACATTCCTTTTAACCCTTTTAACAATGGGTTTCAGGATTTGATTTCTAGTGTATTATGAAATTAACAAAATAAGCCCTTCATGAAGCACCAAGTTGCTAGCTTTTTTTCTATGCTCCATGATACTGTTGTTCATTGAGCTCAAAAGATAGAAGGGAAACAACACCTTTTTTTTATGCCAAAAATGATTTGAAAGCACAAAGTGAAGGTTGTAAATTTTGGAGTAGCGACCATCCAGGATGAAATACTCAATCATGACAGTCAAAATGTTAGCCCAGTGACTCTTAGTTTTATTAATGTCCACATAATCACTCATCCCGTTGCTCAGAAGGGCTTCTTCTTCTTCAGATTTTGGGAATATTTTGAAAGCTTGAGTCCCTATGTGTTTATTGTCCCTATTAAACATCATGCCTTCAGTGGATATACCCGTAATCCCTAAAATAATGCTCATAGTAAGAGTAAAAGACTTACCCCACATATTCACCTTTTCGTTCTTCCAGCTGTCTGCAAATTCTTTGGTTATTTCTTTGTCCCATCCATGCAGTTTCTCCATATACTGGGTCACACCACCCTTCTTTAGCCTTTTCCAAAAAAATTTCTTTTGTTTCCACTTCGTACATTCCATTGGCTCCTCCCTCTTCAAACCTCCACCCATTTTAACCGAAGAGTTCTGAACTTTATGAGTGAATGGGCAGAAACACAATACTCTTTTGATTTTTCTATTTCAAAATTCTAGATAAAACCCACAAATTGTGTGAGGTCACATTCTTCATGATTCTCATGTCCCTCGACTGATATCTATCATCACTCTTAAGCTTAAGTGATCTACTCATCATTAATTTTGGTTTTAATTGAGCCTTCAATATGGTTAAGCTTATCGCACCTAATAAGACTTAATATCTTCATATTGAGATCCGCTTCCCCTTTCCATGATTGAGTGACGTCAATTTGGGCCCCCACATTAGCAAAGCCATCCTCCAGCTTATTTCCTTCCCTAAGCACATCGGTTATATGAATTTCCTTAAAAATAAGCATTAAGGATTTAATTTTATCAATTATGTGGCCAATTGTCCAGGAAGCCTCATTCTTGCCATTAATACAGTTTATTATGTTTAGTGAATTTCCCTCCAACTAAAAATTTTAATAACCCATATCTTTAGCCATGATAACGACTTGAAGAGCTTCTTAGCTTCACCAACATGATTTGTCTAAATTTCCAGAGGGGCAACAACAACTCCTAGACAATTTCAAGCCAAGTCTCTTATTATACCTCCCACTCTAGCTCTTCCCGGATTCCCTTTAGCTGCTCCATCAAAGTTACCTTTGACCCAACCAGTCAGCGGTGCAGTCCATCTTGTGTTGTCCCTCAAATTTAAATCCTTGTCTTTATGCCCCTGGCTTTTCCTGTTAAAGATATCATTTAAAATTTGAGTGTTCTTAAGGGGGGAATTTCTGGGTAGAGAACCTTTAAAATTTTTTAGCAATGTTCTAAAAATATAATTGGCCATAATCTCATGGGATGATATTTTTTCTCTGAAGACTCTATTATTTCTCTCCTTCCAAATTATCCAAGTGAAGTGAGGAAGAAACAACCTCCAAAGATCTTTGGATTCTTTACCATTAAAGGGGCAGTGCCATTGTTTTACAATGTTCTGAAAGTTATTAGATTTCACCCATTCCAAGTTGAAATGATTGAAGATAGAGTCCCACACATTACAAGTATAAGTAAAATGAATCATGAGATGATTGCAATTTTTAGCTTCAGAGAAACAAAGGATACATCTATTAGGCATACTAAGATCCCTTTTACAGAGATTATCCACTGTAAATTTTTTGTTCTGAACAAGCATCCAAAAAAACGTGTTAATTTTAGGTATAAGCTTATTGTTCCATACCTGAGAACTAATTGGGTGATCTTCCCGGGAGAAGAGAAGGGAAGAAGCAAAAGAAACAAAAAGTTTTCCATTTGCCTCCGGACCCCAAATCAAAGAGTCTTGTTCATTTTCTCTTAAAAACCAAAGATTAAGATGTTTATTGACCAAATTGAGGTTCCCATCAAAAGAGATAAGGTCAACCCATTCCTCATTGATACAATAATTAGAAACCTTTTCTCCAATTATATCTTTACAGTCCAGAATTATTGGCATCCATTCCTGCTTCTCATTAAGAGCTTCTTCCTTCAGCCAATTATCATTCCAAAAAATAATCTTCCTACCATTTCCCACCTTCCATCTTATCCCTTTTCTAATCAGGTCCTTGCCTTTCCTAATGTTGTTCCAAATGAAAGAACCTTTGATATCCAAAGGATTCCTTAACATATCCTCCAAAGAGTTCAGATGGTATTTTCTCTTGATAATAACGTTCCATTCCTTCTCCTCTTCAAAGTTTCTCCAGCATTATTTTGCCAGCAGAGCCTTATTAGTATTTTTAATACTTCTAATTCCAAGCCCTCCAAACTTCTTTGGTTTACACACCACCTCCCAGGCCACAAGGCTTAACCTCTTCTTCTCTTCAACTCTAGACCAGAGGAATATTTTCTAGATTTTTTCAATCAAGCCTACAAATTTCTGAGGAATTTTGAAAATACTGAGCGCATAGACTGGAAGGTTTTGAAGAGTTGATTTCAGAAGCTAGACTTTTCCAGCTTGACTAAGAGTATCTCCTTTCCATCCTGCTAGCTTGTTGTGAAATCTGTCAAGGATTCCATTCTAGAAAGAATCATCAGATTTATGACATAAAGGGAGACCCAAGTAGGATGAGGGGAAATTCCCAATCTGGCAACCCAAAATGGTAGAGATCTTCCTTTGTCTTTCTTCAAGAGTGTTTCTAAAAAAAGGGAGCTTTTCTCCCAGTTTATAGATTAACCAAAAGCATTAGTATAGGTATTCAAATCCTTTTTCATATTCCTTTCTTTCTTAACAGAGGCTTCCCCCATCATGATAGTGTCATCAAAAAATTGTTCATGTGAACATTTGTGCAGAGTAGAGGAAGGTTAGAGACTAGAGATCTAACCTGTTATCACCATATTATTTGATGACATGTAACTGATTAAATGGTTGACTATATTAAGTTGAAGATAATGCAAGACATTAAATCAGTTAATGGTTTGTATTGTCATTGACATCAACTTGATATCATCTATATGGTCATGCCAAAGACTTCAGAAGATCAATGGAATAAAGGTTATGCTTTCAGCAATGCATAAAAGTCAAGTATTCACTAAGTGACAGACTACACCGAGGGAGTGCACACCATCGGTAAAGACAGAGATAAAGTCACAGTGATGCCCGACGAACAAAAGACAGTGTTTCTCGACAAAGCAGAATCAAAGGATGCCCGACAAGCTAAAAATAGTGTTTCCTAACAAGCAAGATCCAATGATGCTCGACGGACGAAGATCCTGAAGCTAACTAAAGTTACACTGATGGAACTGGTAGTTGTCACGGCGACAAATTGTAGAATTGACTGACAGAATAGAGAGATCAGAAAATGACAAAATATCTAGCTGGTAGAGCTAAAAGATAGACTTAACTATTTTTTTTATTTGTTTTATTCAACCACAGTTAAGTAAGTAATTTGTACAGTTGGCAAGAAGATAACTATGAGATAAATGATTAGGAGTTAAAGCCATAAATCAATTTGACTGGAGTGTTTTTCACACCAAGAATCAAAAATCAAGAATCAGGAACCTAGAATTAAGGAAAATCATGTCTATTTAAGAGACAAGCATAATTCACTTTCAGTGTGGTCAATAAGAAATTAGATACTGTTATGCCTTGCATCCCCGTCCCTACATTTTGTGTGCAAAATGTTAGGTCCCCCTTTTTTGCTTTTGTTTGCTTTTTCTTGCGGTTTTTCCTTTGTCTTTCTTTCCCTTCTTATTTTTCTTTCTCCGGGGTTTTCTTCCCCGGTGTTGCATCTTGTTTGTTTTCTTTCCGTCTCCCGGACTCCGGTCCCAGAGGTTGCCTTTTGTTGGGAACCGGATTCCAGACTCCGGGATTCTTCGTCGTGATGTTCTTAGGGATATCATCGCGAGGAATCCTTGGGCCCAGGGTCCGGAGGTTTTTGCCTGTCCAGAGATTGCTGAAAGGAGGAGGTTTGCCTTTTACCACGGGTATAAATAAATGTCATCTATCATTTTCACGTTTACCACGATTAAAACCTTCAAGCACTTAGAGCGAATTATAGAGCAATTTCAAAGCGATTAACAGAGCATTTGCAGGAAGTTTATGATAATCAACGCTTAAAGATTTTTAGTCATTCTCAGGAAAGTGCAAGTGCTTCGTGGTGGTGCTTCTGACCGATTGACAACCCAAGCTATTGCAGAGCTCCCTCGGTAACCCTTTCTTTTCTCCACCTTCTGCATTCTCAGGTTGGTGTTCCTATTTTCCCCTCTCTCTGGCTTTCTTTGGTTTTTGTTTTTCTTTCATTTGCCTGGTTTTGTTTTGTTTTTCTGTCTTATCTGGTCCATTGTCTTTTGGTTTTGCCACCCGTTGGTGGGTCGGCTCTGCCAGAGGGTTGTCCACCCTCTGCGCAGAGGTTTCTGTAAAAAGGGTAAATAGCTGTAGATAGTTTCTGTCTCATCTGGTTTTCCCGCGGGCGTCGTCCTGTGCTGTATATTCATGTATATATGTATATAGTTGTAAATAGTCTATGTATATATCTCTCGGCTCTATGTATATCCTTCCCGGTGGCTTGGCTAGCTGGTCAAGTCACCCCCGTTTCTGGTTTTCCACCTTCAAAATCGCTTCGAGGCAGAAAACAACCTGTTTGAAACTCGGCTCCCCGCCGGTTTCAAATAGGTGGTTTTCTCTCTCCTCCATAAAGTCTGTCAGAACCTCATTTACGTCCCATGCGCGCAATCAATTCTAGCCAAGTGGCTTTCCCTTTTCGCGCGTTCGGACAGTTGGCTCTGCCGTCATCACCATCGCACCCATTTAATGCTAACGCACGTGGCGTCCATGTGGGTTCGACAACTTGCATTTTTATACATCTTTGCTAACGGTCATTTCTCTGGGCCTTGGGTCTCTCACCCCCCATCCATCCTGTGTCTTTGCCAAAGTGTGATAAATACCCCAGGCCCGAATGTTTAATAAAATCTTGTTTATTATGTTTTTCTTTTCGGGCATCTTTGCATAATACTAACTTTTCAGGAAGGCAAAAACCACGGTGGTAAAATTCCCCGGACCCCGGAATGATTACTTTGATAAACATGTTCTGACGGTCGCTTTGTCTTGCAGGTTCCCAGAGTTATCTTCCAAACATGTCTGAAGTGTCCGCATCATCTCCTCTTAGAAGCCCGGAATTACCAACCGCAACAGAACCAGGGCAGCAGCAAAGTCAAAGATGGAGAAAGCCCTGGAAAAACTTCCCCTCACCATGAAGTATGTATAGGATAATGGCATCATGGGCTCAAAGATTGAGTCCAAGGTAAAACTGATGACCAACGCCAATGTCAGAACCTGGGCAGAAATGCAGGCCTTGGTGAAGGTAATGCACATCCAGCGACAGGCTGGAGACCAGCTCGCAATCAACGTCGGGGGTTCCGGAATCCTCCAGGCAGCTTGCTTCCCATGCTCCGTGCAATCTCTGGAGCTTATCTTAACACTGACTGCCAACTACAACTCTTCTGTCCAGGCCGTTATGCTCGCAGCTGCAGAACCCACAGGGTACCCCACTCCACTGGTGTCCCTCGATCCAGTCACATTCTAGGCAGGCCTGGGTATCCCACAATTTGATAGAGCCATGGTGGTTACAAGGACTGACACCTTGAAATAGTTTACACAACTGGAGGCTGCCGCCCGGGTATACATGAATACCCATTGGCTCAAGGCCCCGAAGAGGGACCCAAAGAGAATGAAGATAGATATCCCCCGCTCTGAATTCAAGGAGAGCATCCAAATGGGGATAATAGCATTAGCCCGGGTATTTGGGCAACCTTCCGCCCAGGAGTTTGCCAAATGGATGTACTATTTCCTCCTCGACATCTCCACCAAGGGAGAATTCTTCGACTAGGCGACAATAATCTCCAATCATGTCGACTCTCAGTTCCAGCAGTTAAACCAGAAGAAGAAGTTCTACATGTCTTCTTACATTTTCTGGGCCTTGGCCCAATAGAAGCCCCACTCCAACGGCCTACTTACAGATGGCATTCTTGGGATTGGCCCGGGACAAAAAGCACCGTGGGACCATTTCCCATAGATTCAATGGGAGGCCAGCTTCCCCAGTTTCTGCTAGGTAAACGATTCGTTCGTTTACTACCACCTGCTCACACCCACCCGAGATGCTGGATACCGCCTATCTACTGAGGCAATAAAGTTAGTCAGTAGTTATGGACACTACTATATCTAGTTCCAGTAACATACATACATTAGGGTCGCCGGCTTCTCCAGGAAACCCTACTTGTTGCCCAAGTATTGTGGGGACAAAATCATGCTATTGGAATACTGCCGGCAGATAATGGAGCTGTACGCCTTCTTGGCC
>MU223441.1:542485-558278 GCA_018584345.1 Thuja plicata | reverse complement strand
TAACATACATACATTAGGGTCGCCGGCTTCTCCAGGAAACCCTACTTGTTGCCCAAGTATTGTGGGGACAAAATCATGCTATTGGAATACTGCCGGCAGATAATGGAGCTGTACGCCTTCTTGGCCCTCAAGAAGGTCCCCAATGTCCCGCTCCCAATTACCTGTGGGAACTACACATGCAGTTTGGCCACGGCGAAGGAGGCAGACAATGAATTGAAGAGTTATAACTTGTAAGAGTTTTATCTGGCGCGGAGAAATTTTCATCCGCATGGAAAAATTGCAACAGCACTGCCCCGGGCTTCAAAGCCCCATCATATACACATGGAAGACTTCTGGGCTGATTGCCAGGATAACGTGGATGTGCGGAGCAGGCACTATGTCAGAATGACAGCCGGAATGATGCAAGAACTAAAGCTCCAGAGATTCTCAGTGGGCTTCTCAGATGCCGCCCCCACCATAGATCCCCAGTACAAAGAAAAGGGGATCGATAAAATGGCACTGCCGGCAATGGATTGGGCCGCCCAGGAGGGGCCCACGATTGATGACTTCACTCAAGAGGTGGTCAAGCAAAGTCACGCCTATTTCAAAATGATGTGCCCCGGGAGTATGCGTCAAGCTCCTCAACCGATGCCAAAATTAGCACCACAGCCGGTACCAAGATTGACCCCAGGGGCCGGGACTTCTTCACAGGGCCCAGGCAAAGGAAAGAGAATAGCTACAACCCCCTCTGCGCAAGAAGTCCCTATACAAGAACAGATCAAGCAATCTGTGGCAGCCTCCCAGCAGATGAGGGAACAGTTAATAACGAGGCTAGCCACTCCCCCGCTCATGGCCAGACCAATTCGTCCCCCTTCCTCCCCATCGTTGGCATCCCTAATGATAAAGGCAACGAGAGTGGATCCCATGGAAGCAGTGGCAATAGCTGATGCGGGGCCACCTTTGGTTACCCAGAGGAAGAGGAAGCACATCAAGCAGGTCAAAGCGGAGCTTGTACCAGTGTCGGAGACATCCCCGGGAAATAGAGATCCTTTCTTCCAGTTCCCCAGAACCGGAGAAAGAAGCAGAACCTGCAGAGGTCCCAGCCAGTCCCCCTCTACAAGAAGAATTTGATGATGTATTTGCAACCGATGAGTTCGGAAATTTGCAGG
This sequence comes from Thuja plicata, assembly GCA_018584345.1. NCBI lineage: Eukaryota > Viridiplantae > Streptophyta > Pinopsida > Cupressales > Cupressaceae > Thuja > Thuja plicata. The sequence goes on along the minus strand of MU223441.1, from coordinate 557,130 downwards.
GGGACGATACACAAGCAGGGACAGAAGTCCCTGAGAAAGAATAAGAGGCTGCAGACCCAGAAGACTTGGAACAGGAACCTGCACAAGAACAAGAGTAGGAGGCAGAAGAAAAGGAGCCGGAGCTGGAGATTATCTCCGAGGCTCAAGAGATGCAAGGTCCTAGAGTGGACAACCTAAAGCCAAGTGAACAAATGGAATCCACTGGGGGAACCGGACCTTCGGGAATAACTGTAACCCCAACCTCCACGTTCCAGGGGCCACTCTTAGGAGAAACCTTCAGGTAGGTTATCACAACGGCCCAAACTCTGAATCTTTGCCTCATACCTCCCCTAATGCCAACAGAAGAAGAAGCCCTGGCGGAAGAAGAACAAGAAGAAGAACAAGAAGAAGAAACGTAGCTTGAAGAAGAAATCCCCGAGGAAACCTACCAGGGTCCAGACCTAGTGATTGATATACAGGACCAGGCTGAGGGGATGGAGGTTGAAAATAATGTTGCTGCAGAAGAAGTTGAGGCTGGGGGAGGAACGGATAAGATCCATGTTGAAGAGGAGCAACAGCCACCGGAGACTGGGAAAGAATCAGGAGAGAAAATTCTGGCAGGAAGGCCACCTCTCCCACCTTAGTGGCTGGTAGAAAGAAAAAAGAGAAAAGCTCAGTCCACTCCGGTAATTCCTCTCTTCCTGGCCAAAATGATGGCCCAATTTCAGGCCCCGGCGAAGGTGAAGAAAGCCCAGACAGTTCATACTCTGCGAACTGGGCCGGGTGGAGAAACAGTTGCCGTTGTGGCAACACCTCCCCCAAACGCTGATGAGGCAACTGTAGATCCCGTGGATTACAATGTTGTAGAGGTGTCCCTGGGAAAAAGAGGAAAGCAAGGTGAGGTAGACTTGCTTAAGGAGGCAGCAAGGGCAGTAGAAGCCCGATACAAAAAGGAGGCCCAGAGGCTCAAGGCTGAAAAAGAAAAGAATGCAAACCTTATGGGATTGCTTATTGAGCTAGCCAGACCCATCAATGTCGCCCCTCCAGAGACCTCCACATCAGAGGAATTACCACAGAGTGACATGGACTCCCTGCGAATAATGAAAAATAAAGCCCAAGCAGTAGATGAATGGGTCGCCCTACAGATGAGAAACACCCGGCGTTTCTTGGCGTCCACTCTCCCAGACTTATACACGGCCCGGCAAGTTATTCATCAGGCAGAAACACTCATTGAGCAGTGGGAGAGTGACGTTGAAAATTACCAAGCATGGAAGGTGGAGCTCAAAGAGTTCCTCACCTTGGGAGAAGATATAATTTCCGAATCCAAAATTCTGGGTGAGGAATCATTTGATTTTGTGAGAACTCAGCACTCCAGACTTGACCTCACATTGGAGGTAACCAAGCAACTAGTGGAGTCCTTGCAAGAAAAGGTAAATACTATAAAATATTCTTCTAATTTATATAGGTCTTTTGTAATAAAGGCTTTCGGGGCTGATCCCCTTAGCCCAGATACATATACCCCTGAAGATTCAGTTTTGGGGAGTTTTGATGAAATAACGAAATCCCAGTACCAATCCCTGGAGGGGATAGATGGGGCCCAGATGGTGAAACTAACCAGCATGATACTTAAGGGTCATGACGCCATGAGAATGGTGGATGAATTCAAAGAAAATGTTCCGGACCTGGGGGAACAAGTTGAAGTAGCCAGGCACAGAAGGGCCAGCCTAAAAGAAATAGATGAAGATGACATTTCCCACCTCCTTCAGGCCTTCAATGATAATAATCAACCTTGAGCTTTCTCCGGTGGCTGGGGGGAACTTGAGTGATGAGTATTGTTTATTCTTTTGGGGACGTAAGTTCCCGGATTCCGGAGTCCCGGATCCAAAATTTTGTATTCTTTAAAGTGATTCGTGTCCCGGTCCCCGAGGTCGACCGGTCACTTTCAGAGGCAGTTAATAAAATTGTCAGAGGATGGTTGGCCACATCAAAGAGACGTCGACTTGGCAGTTGGTTTTCTGACAGGGTGGTCTTCTCGTGGCGCCGTTTGGAGGTACACCTGGCATGTTGGAGACAGGGCACCGCATTTCTCATTTATGAGACATGTAGCCTCGGTCCTCGAGGGACCTACTTCCTTCTTTCTCCTTCCCGGCTCTCTTCTTGAGACCGATTCTTCCAATGTATATTCTTGTCTTATTCTTCTGACATGGCAGACCTATTCCGTCTCTAGGTCTTTTGTAGGGTGGCGCAGGTAGTACCGGCCCCCAGATATTGTATTTTATTGAAACATAATATAAATAGGGTTAGGGTTAGAAGAGAGTTGTATAAATAGGCAAATCGACCCATTTCCAAGGGTCGGAAAAATTGATGATTTTGTTGTCCATAGCAATAGCAAAGGAATTTCTCTTTTCAAGTTGCAGAGCTCAATGCTCGATTGTTCTGTTCTCAATAGTTAGATGCTCCCCTGGAGCCGCCATTGTATCACGCACTAGTGCTTGCTGGAAGGAACATTAATAAAGAAGGAAGAATTTGTGGCAATGATGTTGTTGGCATTCCTGCTTCTGAGTTAATGGTATTTCATGTTTTGATGTTTTTTATGTCTTCTACTCTAGTATGTTAAAGTAGATTAACGACCTCTTTATTCCCGCTACTGATAAAATGCTAGCTGATGGTTATGTGTTTCTTCGGTATTTAGTGTAGTTTACCAGAGTATTATTGATGTTCCAGACATTTCAACATGACTATAGTTAGATGAAACATTTCTAACCCTACAGGATCTTTTTCGCTTTATTTGCTAAGTGTAGAACGCTCGGGAAAACCTTACTTTGATCGAATCTCCGGAGAGTGAGTTGAAGAAACTAGCTATCCCCCTTGAAAATAGTCACCTCTCCCAACCGAGCCCCACATCGTCGTGACCCGACACCAAGGTTCTTGAAGGCCCGGAGGATTTATTTCCCCCGGATAACCTTTGTAGGCGGAGTTGGCCGGTTTTCCTCGGAACCCGGTGACAACTTATGACTGTTGGCGGACCCAATCAGCAAAACCCTGTCAACAGAAACTGGCGCTAGAAGGAGGGCATGAACTCATCCCCTTCCCAAGATTCTGATTTTACACCTTCTGAGGGTTCCCTGATTTGTAGTTTTAGGAGACAAGCCTTCATTGGGATTGGATCTTTCTCCCCAGCGAAATTTGAAAGAGTCCTTAGGTCGGCCCCGAATCCCAGAAAGTTTGTCGAACTCGAGCCCCCTGCTCAAAAGAAATGGACCTCGAAAATCATACTAGCCACTATTGTCTAGGGATCCACCATACCTCTGAATACTCAAACTCCCCAAACAGTCCCAGGAACTAGTACCCAAGCTACCCAACATATAGTTCCCCTGATGGCTGCATATTTCAGAAACACCGGGTCCCCAATGGGCACTTTTCTGGGCGTAACCAATGATTTACCCTCTCACCCGGAGAAGATCTGCCCACAATATGAGCACCTAGGCTCACGGACCGCAGAAGAACACTTACAGGCATACAAAGATGTCATGAATCGACATCGGATCCAACATGAAGATGTTGTGACCCGTATGTTCCCCTTGTCCCTAGGACAAAGCGAGTTGAACTGGTACCTTAACTTGCCTGCCAAATCCATCAACACTTGGCAGGATATGGAGGACGCCTTCCTGGCTGCCTTCCGTGTACATGTGGACCCAGCCTGGTCCCACAGCCAGTTCATCTCCATCAGAAAGGAATCTAATGAACCTCTTGTAGCATTCAACCATAGGTTCCAATGCGCCCTGAAGCGATGCACGGGCCCTTTTATCCCATCTCCAGATGTAACCATACAGACCTATCTTAATGCGATGGACCCTTTCATTGCCACTCTCCTTTGGAGAATAACCACCGCGGGCGACTGGGACACCTTGGCAAAAGTCTACAACCTAGCCCTAGAGCTGTCCCGCGGTCTCAACAAATCCCCAGGTGGGATTGGGTAGAGCACACCTTTCAACATGATCCTTGACGAAACTGCGTATGTCGGGGGCTATAACCCCAATCTGGCAATAGGCGCCCCTTCGATGGTGACGAATCCCCCGCCGCCCTTGATAGACAAGTAGGCATGGTACGTTTACCCAGCCTAGACCCAGATGACACCGGGTCTGGAAGTCTTCCCTTGGAATCAGCCGCAACAGACACAGCAGACTCAGACACAACCGTCTGGAGTGCCATTCTTCCAGTCATCCACGATTGGAGAATTGCCGCCCTCGACTCTGGCTAATACTGCTACCTTCCTAGGAAGCCAACAACAACAACAACCGTCACATTGTGACGCTAACACTCAGTTGACCGCCGAGGTTGAATCCCTCCGGTGAATGTTGTCCACCTTGACCATGGACATGGGCCAACTGAAGGCGGGGTCCTACGTGCCCCAGAATTTGAATTCCCAGAGGGAAAAAAATTTCTCCGGCCAACGAAACAATAATTCCAGAGGGAGAAACTTCAACAACAGGTCTAGGCCCAATCAGCAGCAATGGAATAACAACGCAAACACTGGAGGCCCGCCTCCGAACCATAACACCAACTAGAATGGTGCTGGACCATCACATTTCACGCTAGTCGTAGACTTCCAGCCCATGACTAACTGGTGTAGATTGCACGATACTGGTTCACACAACAAGGTAAATTGTGCCACTTTGGAGAAGGTCATCATGATCTCCCAGTTGGACAGGCAGCAATCACATGATACTACTCTAGAGCCCCCTATCCAAGAGCCAACCCACAGTGCCTTCACATGCGATACCATCTTCTTCGGAGCTTCCGAGGAATATGAAGAAGAATCCAAACTACAGGGATTCTTTGATGAATCCATCCCACCCTTCGAGGCCAAAGCCTTTACTAACCCGCAGGCTCCATACAACACTCAGAGTCAGGTTGGTAAAGGACCAGCTTACACGCCCACACCTCCCATCAAAGATACTCCTCCTCCCCAGAATAATGTGACTGATTGACCCGCGCCTCCAAAAGGTCCTAGCTCTAACCAAGCAAAAGATCTCACGGAGGAAAATCACCAGTTCCCGGGAGGAAGATTTGACATTATGAAGGCGTTAGAACAGACCACCACCTCCATGACCCTGATGGAGGTTTTGTTGAACTATCCCAAGCAGAAGAAGTCTCTTCTGAAGCTCTTAGGGAACCCGGAAGCTATCATCCGCCCACCCAAGACCGTCTCATTCAAAGATGCTAATGCGGCTGTCTTCCGCAGAAACAATGAGGATCCTCCCTTCTTACTAGGCCTGAATATACACGGTAAGAACATACATCATTGCCTAGTAGATTTTGGAGCTTCAGGTAACATCATGCCCTTGTCCATTTGTCAGAAGCTCGGATTCCACCCCACCCCATCTAATGGTGCAGTAATCCAGCTGGATAAGACAGCTGTAAAAATGGTGGGGGAATTGAAGAACGTCTGGATACATCTTATCCAGGACCCCAGGATAGCCAGCATCATTGACATCCAAGTGGTGGACATCCCAGAGACTTACGGGATGTTACTAAGTCAGAATTGGTCTAAGTCCTTGAATGGATACTTTTCGACCGACTTCACCCACTTGTGGCTTCCATGGGAAGAAGAATCAAATAAGATCTGGGTCGAAAGCGAACCCCCGTTGAAATAGGCCCTTACCGAAGTTGGGAGGGTCAACGAGGTCTTTTTCTCTAAAACTTCCCTGGGGGTGTACAAACCTTTTGAAATTTTGACATTTGATTTCACCCCCGAAGAAGATCCCACCGTACTACAAAGAGCCCAAGACCTAGAAGAAAAGATGAGAGTTGAAGTCAGCTCTTAAGGTGCCATAGCAACCCTTGCCACACTCTTGTCCGGCACTTGGTGCCGAGTGCACTACCAAAAAAATTTAGAGCTCGAGTGTGGACCATGTCTTTCGATCGCTAACCGACACCTTGATACCCTCCAAAACAAGAAGCATGTAATGGATTCCCCGGGACCCAGTACTCCTACGGGATGTGCTCCTTTGGTGCCATCTCCCCGGGAATCCCAAATTCAAAAGGCTCCAGAGGAAAATTCTACTTTCACGTCGGTAGTCTGGGAAGGGGACCCCAAGTCCCCCAGCAATAATCCAAAGAAAACTCCCCCTCCCCAGCCCCAGATTACAAACAATGACTTATGGACCCTTAAGCTCGATGGATCCCAATCCAAACAAGGTTGTGGGGCTGGAGTAGAATTAATCAACCCACGAGGGAAGTCCTTCCTCGCATCCTACAGGCTACAATTTAACTGTACAAACAATGTCACAGAGTATGAGGCTTTGGTCCTTGGACTCTTATTCGCACTAAGGAAAGGTATCACCCACCTTCAGGCTCTGGGTGATTCAGAATTTGTTGTTAAACAAGTCCAGAGTCAATACACATGTCATGACAAAAGGCTGGCCACATACCACAACCGGGCTTGGAGCCTTATCGAAGATTTTGATGCCTTTGGCGTTGACCTCATTCCCCGGCGACGGAACTATGTCCCGGACGCCCTTTCCGTTTCTGCCAGCACACTTGAGCCAACGTCCAGCTCGCGACTCCGAAGATTTTCAGTTGAGATGGTCCCCACACCCTCCGTCCCAGATAATGTCACCCACTTTCAGGTTTTTGAAGATGATCAACACATCCTGGTCTTCATGGCCAATGTTGGTGTCTTTGAGGATCATATAGAGGAGGAACGAGACCATGACGATACTGGGCAGGGCGATGAAGATGATGGGATCATGGGCCTGCCCACTAACACCATCCCAAAGGGGATGGTTGCATTGGAATGAATCTTTGACTCAGACCCTCGGGCCTGTGAGAAGGTGTCATCCTCCTCTATGGGAGAAAAGTTTGAAAAGGTTAACATCGGCCAGCCCAGTGAAGAGAAGATCATCCACATTGGTACCTCTTGCTCCCCTGAGGAAAAAGAGAAGATTCTCGCGGTCCTCCGGGAATACATTGATGTGATCGCTTGGGGTTATGAAGACTTGAAAATGGATGATACATCCATCATGACCCACACTATTCCCTTGAAACCAGACACTAAGCCCTTTCGGCAAAAGAAAAGACCAGTCAACCCCCTGATAGAGTCTCTGATCCGTCAAGAGGTAGAAAAACTGCTGTCAGCCTGGATAATCTTCCCAATCCGGCACACTACATGGGTTGCCAACTTGGTTCCTGTCAGGAAGAAGAATGGCGAGATCTGCCTTTGCGTGGATTTCTAAAATTTGAACAAGGCATCTAAAAAGGATAATCACCCTCTCCCTTCATTGGATGAGGTGTTGTAGATAGTAAATGGATCCCAGATGATGTCCTTCTTGGATGGATATTCGAGATACAACTAGGTCATGGTCAAGTATGAAGACAGAGTGAAAATAGCGTTTACCACCAAGTGGGAAATGTTTGCGTACAGAAGAATGCCCTTCAGTCTGATCAATGTAGGGGCTACATTTCAAAAGGCCATGGACATTGCGTTCGAGGGCCTCGTAAATTGGTGCATAATCATCTACATGGATGATTTGACTATCTTCTCCCGGGACAGGCGTGATCATCCCGCCCACCTCGCTCAGATCTGCGAGAGATGTTGCTGGTATGGAATATTCCTCAACCCCAAGAAGTGCATATTCGGGGTCACCGAGGGGAAGTTTCTCGGGCATATTGTCTCTGAGAAGGGTATATCCATAGACCCTGATAGAGTCGAAGTGTTGCTGAATCTATAGATGCCTGGCAGCAAGAAAGAGATGCGATCCTTTTTTGGAAAGATCAACTTCATGCGACGATTCATCACGGGATTCACAGAAATAGTTAAACCACTCAATGAGATGATGAAGAAAGATACCAAGATTGAGTGGAGTCCTGAGGAAAAGCGGGCATTCGCCCAGATCAAATAGACAATAACAGAAGCACCTGTCCTGGCTAGTCCGGACTACTCCCTTCCGTTTTATATTTACTCGTTTGCTTCACTGCATTTCGCTGTAGCACTGTTGACCCAAAAGGTTGAAGGGGAGGAACGACCAATAGCTTTCATGAGTTCCCCCTTCGAGAATGCCGAAGTCCGGTATTCATCACTAGAAAAATAGGCCTTCGCTCTGGTTCGCGCCGTGAAGAAATTCTGGCATTACATTCTCCAGAGCAAAGTACATGCTATCATCCCAGACTAGGCCGTCAAATCTCTGCTAATGCAGAGTGAATTGGGCGAGAGATGGGGGAAATGGATGGCCATCCTCCAGGAATATGACTTAGAAATGTAGCCCATGAAGATAGTTTGAGGCCAGGGACTAAGTCGAACGATGGCAGAAGAGACTCCCCGCATAGAATGTCAAACTTACACAGTAGAGTCCATCACCCAAGACCCGTGGTATACCAATTTGGTATACTTGTTACTAAAAAACAAATGTTTAGAGGGGTTACCTCCCCACAAACACCGTGCCCTACAGATGAAAAGCGCACACTTCATGATAAAAAATTTTGCGCTTTACCGTAGAAATTTTGAAGGGGTGTACCTCCGGTGCATTGACAGAGACCAAGCTGTAAGAGTGATTGATGAATTCCATGGACAGTTTGGAATCGGGCATGGCTCAGCTGACGCCAGTACCCACCAGATCCTTCAGGCTAGATATTATTGGCCTTATATATTCAAAGACATTTACACTCATGTAAGGAAATGCCATACTTGCCAAACCGCAGCACATCGTGAGCGTAACCCAGCGATGCCTCTGCAACCAGTCTACGAGGCTAGACCCTTCACCCAGTGGGCGTTTGACTTCATCGGAGAGATCAACCCCAACTCGTCTACCAACCACCGATACATCCTTACTGCTACTGATTACTACACTCGGTGGTCTGAAGCTATACCTTGTAAAAATAACACGGCGGATGTAGTTATCAAGTTCTTGGAAGAAAACATTGTCACACGGTTTGGAATGCCCTTCGCTTTAGTATGTGACAATGGTTTGGCATTTCCTTCAACGCAGTTTCTCAAATGGACCTATAATCAGAAGATCACACTAAAGTTCTCCAGCAACTATTATCCCGAGGGAAATGGCGTTGCTGAATCAACAAACAAAAATCTACTTGAAGTGATTAAACACCTGCTAGAACAGAATCCCCGAGATTGGCACCAAAAATTGAAATTCGCCCTCTGGGTGGATCCCATTCGTATTAAGGCTTCCCTGGGAACATCACCATTCCACCTGGTTTATGGCCAGAACCCTGTATTCCCAGTCAATTTACAGATCATTGTATTACAGTTTATGCAGGAATTCAACAACAGGTAAACATCATGGAGGTTCGGCTTTTAAACCTGGTGCGGATAGAAGAACAGAGAGACACAGCCCTTGAAAATTTTGCGTATCATCAAGTGGTGGTAAAATGATGGTTTGATAAAAGAGCCCAATACAAAGCTTTTCAGATTTCGGATCTGGTCCTGTTGTGGGACAAGGCCCGGGAAAAGAAAGGAAAGCATACCAAATTCCAATGGCTCTGGCTCGGACCATACCTAATCTCAGATATCTGTGGGGCAAATACTTACCGCCTCAACACCTTGACTGGGGAACCTGTCGCATTTCCCGTTAATGGATAGTTTCTCAAACACTATTTCGAATAAGGTGAGTTTGTCCTAAGTTGTATTATATGTAAAGCTTTCCACTTGTAAATATCTCTTTCAGGTGTCTCATTGCGAGGTGCCCTGCTTTGTAAATAGCCTTGTCGGCTATCCTCCGGGATGGCCCTCTTTTCCCATCTTGGTTTTTGTTTTCAATTTTCTTTCGGTCCCAGTATTTTATTTTGTCTTTCAAGAATTAGAATGCTTCACATAACGTTGGCCTCCAGTACAATGTCTACGGCATGGTGAACTTTAGAATCTATCTTTAGCACGGTGGAATCAACTTGGTCTCCGTGGTTGTTTCATGGGTTATGGCACATTTTGAGCAATCTCCATTGGGTGTTGTCTCCGGGAGCCTGGAAATTAGTGAACACGAATAATACAAGGAACAAGCAATCAGACATATTAAGGGTAGATCGGCTATACTCTTTGATTGACCCAAGTCTAAAACTTTAAAGAATTCTTCCCGGGTCCGGAGCTTTATCCCCTCTTCAAATATCTAAACGCAGGTGGATAGGTGAAAGAAGTACCGCCATTAAAATTAGCTAAACTTAAGCTTAATGGTGAAAGAAGTACCACCTTCCCCACCCAGAAACAAATAAAATAACAAGAGAAAAAGCGGGATAAAACTCCAATCTCCGGGGGAAACGAGCAAATTAATGACTGGTTTGATGTGATTAGTACCCTTTCTCTATTCCTCCCAAAGGTCATCGGCTTGATTTCCTTCCCAAGCACACACGACACCACTGATGAAAGACTACGGACTGACTCCTGTGTGGTTGTATTCTCTCGGATATGTTTCTCTTTGCCTGTCAGACGCTTCGGAAAGTGGCTTGTTCCAGTTTTGCTAACCAGAGATTCTTTAGTTCTCAAATGCGCTAAGGCATTTGTCCCAGATAGTCACCATTTGTTATGCCCTGCATCCCCGTCCCTATATTTTGTGTGCAAAATGTTAGGTCCCCCTTTTTTTCTTTTGTTTTCTTTTGCTTGCGGTTTTACCTTTGTCTTTCTTTCCCTTCTTGTTTTTCTTTCTCCAGGGTTTTCTTCCCCGGCATTGCGTCTTGTTTGTTTGCTTTCTGTCTCCCGGACTCCGGTCCCGGAGGTTGCCTTTTGTTGGGAACCAGATTTCGGACTCCGGGATTCTTCGTCATGATGTTCTTAGGGATATCATCGCGAGGAATCCTCGGGCCCAGGGTTCGGAGGTTTTTTCCTTTCTGGAGATCGTCGAAAGGAGGAGGATTGCCTTTTACCGCGGGTATAAATAAATGTCATCTGTCATTTTCACGTTTACTGCAATTAAAACCTTCAAGCACTTAGAGCGAATTAAAGAGCAATTTCAAAGTGATTAACAGAGCATTTGCAGGAAGTTTATGATAATCAACGCTTAACAATTTTCAGTCATTCTTAGGCAAGTGCAAGTGCTTCGTGGTGGTGCTTCTGACCAATTGACAACCTGAGCTGTTGCAGAGCTCCCGCGGTAACCCTTTCTTTTCTTCACCTTCTGCGTTCTCAGGTTGGTGTTCCTGTTTTCCCCTCTCTCTGGCTTTCTTTGGTTTTCATTTTGCTTTCTTTTGCTTGGTTTTTCTTTTTTTTTCTGTCTTGTCTGGTCCGTTATCTTTTGGTTTCGCCGCCCGTTGGTGGGTCAGCTCTGCCAGAGGGTTGTCCGCCCTCTGCGCAGAGGTTTCTGTAAAAAGGGTAAATAGCTGTAGATAGTTTCTGTCTTGTTTGGTTTTCCCACGGGCGTCATCCCGCATTGTATATTCATGTATATATGTATATATTTGTAAATAGTCTATGTATATATCCCTCAGCTCTATGTATATCCTTCCAGGTGGCTTGGCTAGCTAGTCAAGTCACCCCCATTTCTAGTTTTTCGCCTTCAAAATTGCTTTGAGGCAGATAACCACCTGTTTGAAACTTGGCTCCCCACCGGTTTCAAATAGGCAGTTTTCTCTCTCCTCCATAAAGTCTGTCAGAACCTCATTTATGTCCCATGCGCGCAATCAATTCCAGCCAAGTGGCTTTCCCTTTTCGCGCGTTCAGATAGTTGGCTCCACCGTCATCGCCATCGCACCCATTTAATGCTAACACACGTGGCGTCCACGTGGGTTCGACAACTTGCCTTTTTATACATCTTTGCTAACAGTCATTTCTCCAGGCCTCGGGTCTCTTACCCCCCATCCATCCTGTGTCTTCGCCAAAGTGTGATAAATACCCCGGGCCTGGATGTTTAATAAAATCTTGTTTATTATGTTTTTCTTTTCAGGCATCTTTGCATAATACTAACTTTTCAGGAAGGCAAAAACCACGGTGGTAAAATTCCCTGGACCCCAGAATGATTACTTTGATAAACATGTTCTGACTGTCGCTTTGTCTTGCAGTTTCCCGGAGTTATCTTCCAAACATGTCTGAAGCATCCGTATCATCTCCTCCCGGAAGCCCAAAATTACCAACCGCAACAGAAACCAGGGCAGCAACAAAGTCAAAGATGGAGAAAGCCCTAGAAAAAATTCCCCTCACCATGAAGTATGTACAAGATAATGGCATTGTGGGCTAAAATATTGAGTCCAAGGTAAAACTGATGACCGACGCCAATGTCAGAACCTGGGAAGAAATGCAGGCCCTAGTTAAGGTAATGCACATCCAGCGACAGGCTGGAGACCAGCTCGTAATCAACGTCGGGGGTTCTGGAATCCTCCGGGCAGCTTGCTTCCCATGCTCCATGCAATCTCTGGAGCTTATCTTAACACTGGCTTCCAACTACAACTCTTCTATCCGGGCCGTTATTCTCACAGCTGCAGAACCCACAGGGTACCCCACTCCACTGGTGTCCCTCGACCCAGTCACCTTCCAGGCAGGCTTAGGTATCCCGCAATTTGATAGAGCCACGGTGGTTACAAGGACTGACACCTTGAAATATTTTAAACAACTGGAGGATGCCGCCAGGGTATACATGAATACCCATTGGCTCAAGGCCCCAAAGAGGGACCCAAAGAGAATGAAGATAGATATCCCCCGCTCTGAATTTAAGGAGAGCATCCAAATGGGGATAATAGCATTAGCCTGGGTATTTGGGCAACCTTGCACCCAGGAGTTTTCCAAATAGATGTACTATTTCCTCCTTGGCATCTCCACGAAGGGAGAATTCTTCGACTGGGCGACAATAATCTCCAATCATGTTGACTCCCAGTTCCAGCAGTTAAACCAGAAGAAGAAGTTCTACATGTCTTCTTACATTTTCTGGGTCTTGGCCCAACAGAGGCCCCACTCCAATGGCCTACTTACATATGACATTCTCGATATTGGCCCAGGACAAAAAGCACCGTGGGACCATTTCTCATAGATTCAATGGGAGGCCAGCTTCCCTAGTTTCTACTGGGTAAATAATTCGTTCGTTTACTACCACCTACTCACACCTGCCTGGGATGCTGGATACCACCTATCTACTGAGGTGATGAATTTAGTCAGTAGTTATGGACACTACTATATCCAGTTCTAGCAACATACATATATTAGGGTCGCCGGCTTCTCCGATAAACCCTACTTGTTGCCCAAGCATTGTGGGGACAAGATCGTGCTGTTGAAAAATTGCCGACAGATAATGGAGCTGCACGCCTTCTTGGCCCTCAAGAAGGTCCCCAACATCCCATTCCCAATTACCTATGGGAACTACACATGCAGTCTACCCACGGTGAAGGAGGCAGACAATGAACTGAAGAGTTATAACTTGCAAGATTTTTATCTGGGGCAGAGAAATTTTGATCTGCATGGCAAAATTGCAACAGCACTGCCCCGGGCTTCAGAGCCCCATCATATACACATGGAAGACTTCTGGGCTGATTGCCAAGATGATGTGGATGTGCAGAGTAGGAACTATGTCAGAATGACGGCCAGAATGATGCAAGAATTGAAGCTCTAGAGATTCCCAATGGGCTTCTCAGACACTGCCCCCACCATAGATTCCCAGTATAAAGAAAAGGGGATCGATAAAATGGCACTGCCGGCAATGGATTGGGCCACCCAGGAGGGGCCCATGATTGAGGAATTCACTCGAGAGGTGGTCGAGCGAAGTCATTCCTATTTCAAAAGGATGTGCCCTGAGAGTATGCGTCAAGTTCCCCGACCGGCACCAAAATTAGCACCACAGCCAGTACCAAGATTGACCTCAGGGGCCAGGACTTCTTCGCAGGGCGCAGACAAAGGAAAGAGAATAGCTACAACCCCCTCTGCACAAGAAGTACCTATAGAAGAATAGATCAAGCAATCTGTGGCAGCCTCCTAGCAGATGAGGGAATAGTTAATAACGAGGCTAGCCACTCCCCCGCTCATGGCCGGACTAATTCGTCCCCCTTCCTCCCCATCATTGGAAACCCTAATGATAAAGGCAATGGGAGTGGATCCCATGGAAGCGACAGCAATAGCCGATGCGGGGCCACCTTTGGTTACCCGGAGGAAGAGGAAGCACATCAAGTAGGTCAAAGTAGAGCTGGTACCAGTGCCGGAGACATCCATTCCCTAGGAAATAGAGATCCTTTCTTCTAGTTCCCCAGAACCGGAGAAAGAAGCAGAACCTGTAGAGGTCCCAGCCAGTCCCCCTCTGCAAGAAGAATTTGATGATGTATTTGCAACTGATGAGTTTAAAAATTTGCAGGGGGACGATACACAAGCAGGGATAGAAGTCCCAGAGAAAGAACAAGAGGATACAGACCTAGAAGACTTGGAATAGGAACCTACACAAGAACAAGAGCAGGAGGCAGAAGAAAAGGAGCCAGAGCTGGAGATTATCTCCGGGGCTCAAGAGATGCAAGGTTCGGGAGTGGACCAACTAAAGCCAAGCGAATAAATGGCATCTGCTGGGGGAACCAGACCTTCAGGAATAACCGTAACCCCAGCCGCCACGTTCCAGGGGCCACTCCTTGGAGCAACCTTCGGGCGGGTTATCACAGCGGCCCAAACTTTGAATCTCAGCCTGATACCTCCCCTAATGCCAACAGAAGAAGAAAAAGAAGAAGAAAAAGAAGAAGAAATGCGGCTTGAAGAAGAAATCCCC
>MU223441.1:472033-536353 GCA_018584345.1 Thuja plicata | reverse complement strand
TATATATATATATATATATATTTCCCCCTTTTTGAAAATAATTACAAAAGGTGGATAACTTACAGTTTGTCAAAAATATTGGGATGGGCACCCTTGAGAGTTTCCAATAATTTCTCCCATTCCTCCTTTAATTTCTCGAGGGTGAGTCTCTCTAAATTTAGCTGGGCATGCATATCATATATGCTTTTTATCACTGATAAATATGGGGTGGCAATGAGATTATTTTCCAATGTCACATGTTTTTGCATCATAGCCAAATGTGGTAGTAATGTTGCCTAGAGCTTGGTTACTTTCTCTTTGATTTTTTCCTCTTCTTTCTTTAAGTCCTATCTCAACTGCTGGTTCTGAAGTACCTTCTTATAATGCAACTGTAATGCATGTGGCTTGATTGATAGACTATGTGCACTATCCTTTAGATCTTGATCTATTTGCTTTAGCTTTTCACTAATCTTGGTAGTGAAGTGATCTAGTGTGCATAACTACTGTATAATTGTAATGGATTCAGATATAATAGTTTCTAAACCACTTACAAATTCAGACAGAGTTACCTTATGTACTGCCACTTCCTAGCTGATGTTCTTGGTAACTTTATATTGGATCTTCTTCTCTACTAGCTCTTCTAATCTCTGCTTGACATCAATGTTAGGTTTATCAATCACCTCAGTGAATATTTCAAGTTGTCCCAGTATGGGGGCTCATTTATCAATGTTTATATCTGGTACAACTTGCATTAGAATCTCAATTTACTTGTCTAACACTTTTTCACTCTTTGCTTCTTGTCTTAGCTTGTGCTACACAACTTTTCTGGTGTAAAGTGCACCATACTTTTTCAATGTTTCCAGATCAAGTTTCCTTGGATCCCATTCAGGAATCATTATGATTTCATCTAAGGTAACTGGGTCCTTGGTTCCTTTCTTCTTCTTCTTCTTACCTTTACTTCTCGATGTAGGTGATAGTGCTAATGTTAACTGAGCCTTTTGCTTGGTTTCTAACTTTGATTGCTTGGTACATGGTGTGACAACTTGTTTAGGTGCCTCGGTAGCTAACCATGTGTCTGTAGTATATGTATCTACTATCTTTTCAGGAGTCTTTGTGGTACCTTCACCTTTCTCTTTTGCAACATCAATGGTATCTTTTTGTGCATCACCTTGGTTTGTTCCACCACTATTCTTTCTCTCTTTACTGTCATCTTCACCCTTATCTTCATTTGTATCTGTGATTTTTTTAGGTGTCTTTTTCTATGCTTTGGTCTCAATTTCAATTCCTTGGACCAGAATAGGTAACTAGCCTGGTACGTTTGATTGGGCGACCTATGATGTATCTTTCTCATCAATAGTCCTGGTTGCTCTGATAGATTCATCTTCCTTGGCCTTATCATCTAGATCTCCTTCAGTTACATCAGTTATTGTGATATTCGGGTGACCTAAATTTTTCACGAGTTTAGGAATAATGCCTAACACATTATCAATTACTGCAACATCAACTATCATGGGTTTTGTACTCATTCCAGTAGATGCAATGTCAGTTACTTCCTTGGTATCTTGGATAACCTTAGGTGGATTCAACAATTCATTCCAAATTTTGGTGCTCTCAATATCCACTTCCTGTTGGAAATACAATATTGGGAAAGTGAGATGCTGAGGGGGGGGGGGGGGGGAATCAAATCTTCAANGGGGGGGGGGGGGGTGAATCAAATCTTCAACTTTTAACACTTAAAACAAATTGATCAACAACCATGCATAACTATAATTGATCTATCATCTAGTAGCATCCATGACAGTAAATAAATAACACAATACATAGAATTTGGTAACCCAGAAACCTAATAAGGTAAAAATAGGGTGGGGATGATGCCCACAAGAATCTTCACTACTACAACAATAAAGTGTGCCTATTAGGGCTACAAATTGTTGATCACAATATGTAATCTACCTAGTTAAAAGTCTGCCCAGTTAAGAGCTACAGATCATTACAATCTACCTTGTAAAAGGATTTAAACTTACAACAAAGTAAGCACTCGGCTAAGAGGTTTTAGAAAGGTCTATTAGAACCACTATGTTAAGAGATTTCACTTGATAAACCTATTAGAATGCCTCAAGATCTGATCCTTTGATATGCACTCTGATGCTAACAGTGGATCTCCTCTTTTCAATACCTTCTCTGATATAATAATGTGATATATCTTTACTCTGCTACTCACTGCACTTTCACTCTACTAGATCTATGCTTCTTCTCTCAAAACAACCCTTTTCACATCTCTCATTTATGCATACACCTTCTCTTTCTATATTAAATTAGGTTAAGAAGCAATCTTAATATACTTTACAGATCTGTCAATTAGATCTAGATCAACGATCAAGATCAAATGCTTATGCCACTTGGGAAATCCAAATTTATGATTGGCTCCATGCCACATAGTGGGATCAAATAATTAAATGCATAATTATCCCATTGAAAACATTAAATGCTTAGATAAGTCAGCCCAAAATAGTTTACCTCAAAATTGGCGTCATTTCTAACATGCATAACAAAACTGTCTTGCTCGGCACAAAAAGACTTTGTCGCTCGGCATGGACTGAACTTGGTAACCGTGTGACTCGACAACTATTATCTGCTCAGCAATGATTGTGCTGGATAGCTTAGCCTATACTGGATAGCTTGACCGCAGTGATGACCGGCTAAACTGCCTAGATAAATGACTAAGTGTGGGACACTAATGATCAACAAAACTTAGAGATCAACAATCTCCCCCTTTGATATTAGTGGCAAAAACACTTATCATTTCTATTACATCCACACAATTTTCCTAAGTACACAATGTACTCCCCCTTAGATTATACTTCATACTTCATACATTATCTATATAATATACATGCCTTCAACAAAAAATATTTATACCTGGTGCTATACATCTTTTTCTGTTTCCTTTCCTTTGCCTGTTTCCTATCCTGTTTCCCCCTTGTTTTTGTCACTGATAGTTGTGAGGGTTAAGTTGTATTTGTCTAAAAATGGTTTATGAAGCTGTAAAATCAATGCAAAAGATGTATCCCAACTATCCTTAACAAACTTCATAACCTGGAACTTAACTTCTAGCTCGGCAGCTAGACTTACCAAACTATCTGCTATAGAGAGATGAGAATCTCTCTTGACCAATTCTCTTGCAGCTATGAGTTCCTTATGAATAACCTCTAGATGAGGTATTAAATGAGCCTAAATTGTTATTAGTTTGGCCCTTATTTGGTCATCTTTAGCCATAAGCTTGGCTAATCTCCTCTGTGCATGAGTCAATCTATAAAAATGTATGGTGCTAGAACTAGCATCCATGCTCAATGAACTTGCTGTTGACTTCATATCCAAATGAAACTTCTCAATAAGCTGTTGATTCTCCTTTTTAAAGAATGTATCATCACATAATATTTTATATAATGAAAAGACATTATTTGCAACTTCCTCAAGAATCTCAACAAGAGAAGAAAGTTCAACCTGTTTGGTGGAAATCTCTCCAGATATCTTCTCCAAGAATTTGTTCTCAAATCTTCTCTCGAACCATTGCATCAATTTTTCATTTGCCTCAATATTTTCATCAGTAAATTTTTGCACAATATGAACTAACTATTCTAGTATTGGTACTTGCTGATTTTCATCTTCCATCTCAAAATATTGAACAAAAATATCCTTTATGTCATGCAGAACTTGTTTCTTCTTTTGTTCCCTCTTCATTTCTTCTTGTCTCTTTTTCCTCTTCAATAGGTATTGAAGGGTCTGAATCTTCTCATATGTTAAACTCTCACGATCCCATTTAGGAATCATAATGACTTCATCCAATGTGACATTTAAGCTGGGTGACTTTTTCTTGTTTAACTTCCTCCTTTTAAGCTCTGGTGAGCTAATACTCGGCTCAGGTTCTCTGATATCTTTTCCTTT
This sequence comes from Thuja plicata, assembly GCA_018584345.1. Classification (NCBI taxonomy): domain Eukaryota; kingdom Viridiplantae; phylum Streptophyta; class Pinopsida; order Cupressales; family Cupressaceae; genus Thuja; species Thuja plicata. Next base: position 532,429 of record MU223441.1, on the reverse strand, counting down.
TTCAGTATCAATTTTTTTTGTTTCCTTCATCTGAGTCAAGATTTCCTATGGATCAGGTATACTTTCTATTTTGGGTCCATTGGGAGTAGATATTGTAGAGTGTGGTAGATCCACTAACACTTGTATAGCCTATTGTTCTATAGGCTTATTTGCAATTTCCTCCATCTTATCTCCACTCTCTAAAAATGTTTGTACAACCTCTAAAATAGGCAAATTAGTATTGATTACCTCATTTTCTCCTTCTATCTCTGCCTCAACCTCAGTTGTATGAATAGGCGATTGGATACCTATGTTTTCTAGCTCATTCTGATCCTTGGCATCCACATTGCTATTATCTTCAAGTGTTGTGTCAATGGGACTATCCATTATCAAATCTATAATCTGCACATTGCCTGTTTCCTTTTGGGGTTCTATCTCAGTTTCTTCTTGATTAGTAGCAGTTTGGTCTTCCATTTCCTTCAGCTTTGAGGTTCCTTCACCTTTCTCATCAGCCTTCTTAGTAATTAACCCAAAGGTTTCCTTCCATATTTCTGGTGCTCTGTTGAACTACACCTTCAACATCATTCTTTAGAATTGCATATGCTCTTTGTTTAGGAATAAACTTCCTCTGATATTGTTCTATGAATTTAGCTATCTATTTCTTGGTTAGATCAGGAATGACCTTAGCTAGTGTTCCTTCCCTTATCTATCTTTCAGTCATTAAAGTATACTGCCATTTTTGTGATAAAATATCATAAAGTTTTGTAGGAATAAGATTTACTATCTCTACAGGTGTCATCTTGTATGTACACATCATATCTAGTAATGCTTCCTGAACCTTATGCTTGTTAACTATGCTTTGTTTCTCATACTTGATAAACTTAAATCCTGCTAAACCAACATTACTTCTTAGGTTCTTACATACCTCATCGATATTGGTCATTGGTTTATGTGATGTTGTAGGTATATTCTAGGTTCATCAATATCTATCTATCTTCTTCTTCTTCTTCTTCTTCCAAGATTAGTTTCTTCCTTGGTCTCTTGAAAATATTGCTCGGTAGTGCCTTAGTTCCAACTTGTTTTCTCTTTCCTAAACTGCTCTCACCAACACTCTTCTTTGTATATACCTTTGTTGACTCGGCTTGTATAGAAACAATTGATGCTCTTGTCCTAGGCTGGTTAGCAATAGGATGGGTAGCCTTAGAACCCCATTTTTACCTTATTGGGTTTCTGGGTTACCAAATTCTGTGTATTGTGTTATTTATTTACTGTCATGGATGCTACTAGATGATAGATCAATTATAATTATGCATGGTTGTGGATCATTTTGTTTTAAGTGTTAAAATTTGAAGATCCGATTCACCCCCCCTTCTCAGTATCTCTCAAGTGGTGTGTCATTAGAATCAGTGGCACCAGTGTCACGATCTGATTCTTCTTCTTGACCAACTAAGGTCTGCTTGTCAGTTTCTTCTTTAGACTTATCCAATTCCTCATCTGTGATAGCAAGTTTTATCTTCAAATTTTTATCAATTTTGGTCTTTTTCCAACCCAACTGTTGTACTTGTAAATTAATTTGTATTTGGGTCTTTTCCTCTTCATATGTGCCAAATCTCATGGAAGATTTGTAAACAAGCTAATTTAACAATTTCTCAATAGCATCAGAAGCAACATCAATATCTAATTCATAATCTATTGGAGGTAGCCCTGTTGTCCTTGAATCTACTACTTTGATTAATGTTGTATCTATGTCTACTACAAAATAGATATTGTCTTTGTATTTTTATACTAGTTGTAGTGGAATCCTGGATCTTTTTTCCATTCTAGATTTGAATTTAGAAAAATATTCATTCATTACAGGTTCAAAGTCCTTCCCTAGACTTGTAATCATTTCATCAATTTGTACTATTACTGATCTGTCTGTCTTCCACTTAACACTACCAATTAAGGGAAAGAAATTTTGCATGTAGAAGAATATGCAAAGTAATAATGAACCGAAATTGCATGTATTTTTTTTTCTGATCTGATGGTTCTCATGTTTTCTTCTAATTTCTTCTGTAATAGCTCAGAAAGATAAAGTTGTAGACCTTTCTTGAAAATCTTGTAAGATATATCAATAGCTCCACATGGTACACTATTTGGTCTACTAGACTAAAACATCTTATACCCAATGGCATAAGCACTAAATCTCAGTTCAGGATTATTGATGTAGTTGACCTTCAAACCTCTACCATCCCGCTCGGCTAATGTTAACTTTTATAACTTGGTTCTTAGTAGGTGTCTTAGGGCTTTGGCTTTGTACATATGGGATACCCTATTACTAAATGAATGACATCCCTAGTTATCTTCTTAGGATCATCCATCCATAGCTTTCCTTCATGTACTTTTCTCAATACAATGCGGACCCATTCATTGTGAAAGACCTTCAAAAAAATTAGGGTATTGGTTAACCCTTTAGCCTCTAAGTGTTTGTGATCTTCCTTTAGTTTTCCATCTATGCACAATGATTAGTAGGTGGCCATAAGCTCAAAGTCTCCAATTTATTAAATATTTCAATATATATATGCACGCACGTCTTGTACTAGCAAAACCCTAGGTGAGATAGACAAAAATGTGCCTTGATTGTCTGGTTGTGCTGAAAATTTTGGATGGATCTTGTAGTTTGGTTCCATGCAGGTGGATTTCTTCACCAAAACAACCTTCTTTTCTTTATCCACTTTAGCTTTCGTTGTTCGTGATGAATATGCCATGATTCTATTTTTAGGGCTTCCATAAAATATACTTGAATAACTCGATGACGACATAATTCTCAATAACTAACCTTTGTATTCTCAAAAATGCGCTTAGATCTCTGTAGAATGCTCAAAAAACTTATTCTGCAACTTAGCTCTTTGTTCTCTATTTTCCTCCATGATCGCGTCGTGAATAAATGAGCTCACATCGACCAAATTTATAGCAAATGACTTAGGGCAGTGCATTAAATGCACTTCACCAACCAATTGGTGAACAAACAACAAGCTCAGTTAACACTATCAATGCTTTAGCTTGGTGAGTATGTCATATACTCGGTTACCATAGCAACTCGGTAAACTCTTTACATTTTCATTGATTGACAATTTTAACTTGGTACATATTAACCGACTTGACTAGATAATAGTAATCAACTATGTAATGACCCAGTGCATCTTATTCATGCGGATTTGGCATATGTGAAATAAATACAAGAACTGATGTAAGCTATAGCATTGCAAAACATAGTTCCATACCTTCTTTTATTGCTCAGTTGGAGACGGTGGAGCCACCTAACCCATTGGATGAGGTGTCACCGACTATTGTGCTTGGTCCTGCATTATCATTTGATGCTCTTCTCCACATTTGATTTTTTATCCTCACAATTTCATCAATTGTATTTCCATTCCCATAAGTGTTTATTTGGTCTGCACAATCTCTGCTTAAGTGACCGACTTTCTAATAGTGAGAACATACCATTCCAGAGCTTGACCAATTCCTAGATTTGATTCGCCATTGTCTCATACAATTTGCTGCTATATGTCCATATTTACCACATGATTCACAATTTCTCCAAGTTTTTTAATCCCATGCATAAGCATTACCTTGTCTTCTCAGTTGATTTTCCTTTTCTTGTCCTTTAGGCTTCCAGATTTTCTTTGTGTTCTTTCTGCATGCTTGATTTGTATGACCATTCATGTTGCAATTTTGATAGTATTTACCCATGTATGGTTTCTTCTATGGTTTTTAAAGCTTCGATCTACACTCATGTGCATGATGTCCATTCTTATTACAGTTATAGAAAATACCATTAAATTTAGGAGGGTTTCTAGGAGTACCTTTTGCTTTTCTCCTGCAAACATTTGATGTGTGGTCTGGTTTTCCACAATGATGGAAAGAGGGCTTCTTCATCTTAGGATTTGAGTAGACATTCCTTTTTTCATCTTGATTTAATGATTCTCCTTTCTCAGTATACCCTAATCTGGTATTGTTATTCAGTCTTCTTTGATGGTGCAGAAATTCATCCATTCTCTTAGTGCTTTCTTCAAATCTCTTAATCACTTCATTATGTTGTTGTAAAATCTTCACTTAATTTCTTAGTTTCTCATTTTCTTCTTTCAATACACCAATATAATCTATTCTTTTTGAAAGTTCATTATTCACTTGGTTCGCTTCATGATTCATAGCAACCACTTGATGTGTGATCTTAAAGTAATGTTCAGTAAGTCTCGATATCTTAGTTTCTTTCTCTTGTAATTTTTCGGTCATCTATCTTCTGTCATCAACAACCATGTTTCTATCTTGTTCATTGTTCTTTGCATCATTCAACACTTCAACCATTCTAACCATTTGTGTATCTTGTCCAATATGTAGTGCTTTCACTTGTTAGTAATTAGTTGATTGCTTTCACATAGCTTTGATATGAATCCTTCAGATGCATTAGATATGCTACCAGATTCAGATCTAGATGTATCAAATGGGTCATTAATCTCTTCTTCATGATAATAAATCTCATGATAGCGAAGTTCCATGTCCTTCCTCTTAATCAACATCTCCCCGAGTTTCTCTTTGGTTTTCTTATATTTTTTGACATAGATCTACAATTGTAACTTCTGATTCTCAATAGTTTTTTCAAGTGTATACCTCTCCATTATAAGATCTTTTCACTTCAGCTATTAAACCTTCAAAATAAGAGAACTTTCTTTGATACCAATTGTTGGTCCAATGTTGAGATAATGGAAAGGGTGTGCTCTAAGAGGGGAGGGGTGAATCAGCACCCTTAAAAAAATTTAGTCAATCCTTTGCATTCACTATTTGTAATAACCGATTGAGTAGATTGCATACACCAAACATATAGTATCAATGCTGGAATGTAAATTCATGTAAAATAAACATTACACATACATGAAATTAAGTACTCATGACACTAGTATTTTGGTATCACAGAAAACCCCTATTAGAAGGTATAATATTCGGTGGGGATGAGACTCACAAAACCTCACTACTACGTACTTAATAAAGATATCCTATTAAAGATTTACAAAATGATCACTTCTGATGATCTTACCCTGTTAGGAGTAACAAAAAGATCGACTAGATCTACATCATGTGAGGATTTAGCAACATAATCTATGTGTGCACTCAGTTAAGAGATTTACAATAAGATGGTTAAGTCTACTCCGTTAAGAGATTTAGGGGTCTATTAAAATTGTTAGAGAGTAACAAAAAGTTGATCTGAAACACATACAATCTCAAAATTGTTGATACAGATCCATTAAGTTCATACAAAACATATCACCTCAATGTGAATGATTATACCTTCTGCTCTGTACTGCTTGGCAGCCTTGCCTTAGTTCTGTAAACTGATTTCTACAATGTAGTCTCTATCCTTGAAATCCCTTGTTTGATCTCTAATGTCTGTAGTATGATGGATACTTGATCATTTCTTGATCAACATACTTTACAAAAATTGACATCTATACATTTATATATCAAACGATGTGACTAAATTAGGGCTCAACAATTATATCCTTACCCTAAGATCAATAGTGTACATAATTTATCTTGATCATCTACACATAGGAGACATAAATAATTAATGTTATAAATCAATAATTAATGTCTTCCTTGATCATGTAAACCGTTATCTAGGTTGGCTCAAAAGTTGTTACATAGAATAATGTGTCATAACAAACTTTTATGTGGACTCTGTTCCACTCAGTTAATGTTGTTCCTTAGTGCTTAGTGTATACTGTGTATCTCAGTTATACTAGTGTTCAGTTATGTTGTGTAGCTTGGTGTTGTCTTCTGCTCGGTATAGTCTTTTTACTTGTGTATCACTATACTCGGTTAACTCTGGGTGTGATCAGTGCTCTCGATTAACTCTGGGTGTGATATATACCGACTATTTTGTGTTGACTCTGTTACGGACTGTCCCTTTTGTCTGCTTGATAACTAATGAAAAATTCAATGTGCAATTAGAGTAACAAATTAATAGGCATCTTATTTCATAGTGATAGCTCCACAGTATGTATATTTCTAAATTTATTTATTTATATTTTACTATCAAGTATATATATGATCAAGTCATGATTGTATCAAGTATATTTTTGACTTTTGTAGGTCACCCCTAGTTTGAGGGAGGTACAATGCCAAGGCTTTGTATTTTTAATGACACAACCAACATTTCCTGAAGAAAGTTCAGCATAGGTAAGTTTTAATGTTAATTAACTTTTTTAAAATATATTTTTCTACGAAAGATTTAACATTAAATAGTATAACTCGTAGGTCAATCTCATTTTTGCAAACATATAGGTCAGAGTTGACATTGGTGGCATTTTCCCTTTGTTACCAAGGACATATGTTAGGACTCCTGACCGCATGAGGAGACAGAGAGGTGAAGTACATGTGAGTTCAATTTTAAAATTTGTTTATTTATTATTGTTTACTATCAATTCAAAAAAAAAATTTGATTTGTAGAAACCATATAAATTGAGTAATCTAACTTGGGGTTTAACTTTTTTGTTCATGCATAATCCCTTAGAGCCAACAGTACTTCGAAGAGGCTCCATTTTGATGATCCACTAGTAGAATAGAATTGTTTGGATTAAGTAATACTGAGAGGGGGGTGAATCAATATTACAACACTTTAAACATGAACTTAATAAATTCCAACTTAACCATATAATTACTGAAATTAAACGTGTTGGAATGATAGAAAGGTGTGTACTGAGGGGGGAGGGATGAATCAGTACCCTTAAAATTTTTCAAAACAAAACCTTGTAAACATAAATTGTATTTACCAACTGAGTAGTTTGCTTTCACTATACACGAAATACCAATACAAAAATGTAAATGAATGTAATCAAAACAATAAAACATTCATGAAACTCAAATACACATAACACATGTATTTTGGTATTGAAGAAACCCTTGTTAGAAGGTAAAAACTGTGGTGGGGATGGAACCCACAAAGCTTCACTACTTCATTAATAAAGTATCCTGTTAGGGCTTACAAAGATTGATCACTTATGGTGATCTTACCCTGTTAGGAGTAACAATAAGATTTGTTAGATCTACCTTGTGAAAGGATTTTGTGATACAATGTATGTGTGCACTCAGTTAGGAGATTTAAGAAAAGAAGGTTAAGTCTACTCTGTTAAGAGAATTTGATTCTGTTATAATTGTTAGAGAGTAACAAGAAATTGTGCTCTGAATAATACAATCTCAATATTGCTGACATTAGATCCTTTAAGTGCAATAAGTTTATCACATTGCTGTGATAGATAATAACTTTTGTACTGCACGGTATCCTTGTGTCTATTCTAAATAAACTGAATGCTTCAATGAAATCCTTGTGTTAAAACCCTTCTCTCCCCTTCAGATGTCCTTAGTGCGGTGGCTACTTGATCAAACTTTGATCATTACATTTCAAAATAACATCTTGACATTCATATATAAAATTGTTTGACCTAATTAGGGTTTTACAATATCTTAGAACACCTAAGATCAATGGTTTACAAAATTTACCTTGATCATCTAAATATATGAAACATAACCAATAAATGATTACATTCACAATTAATGTCCTCCTCGATCTTGGTAATTAGTTATCCAGCTTGGAAAAAAATTGTTACCTAGAATAATGTGCCATTTAAAAACTTTTATGTAACTGCTGGTTTACTCAGTTAATAATGTCTCTCGGTGCTTGTGTATGTTTCTTGGTAAATGTTTTTCTCAGTGATCACTATACTCGGTTAACTCTGGGCTTGGTGATCATTACTGACTAAACTATCTTGACTCGGTTACCAACTGGGAAATTTGAATACTAATGAAAACTTCAAACCAATATGGAGTAACATTCTCCCCCTTTGGCATTAGTATATAAAACTTTATATATGTACACCTAGTAACTCATACATAGTGACTCCCCCTTTGTACATGCTCTCGGTATATATATATGTGTGTGTGTGTGTGTGTGCACGTGCACGCATTTACCCCTTTTACATATATTTCCCCCCTTTTTGAAATTAATGAAAAAAGGAAATAACTTACAACATCTCAAAAATGTTGGGATGGGACTTCTGGAGATTTTCCATGAGTTTCTCCCATTCCTCCTTTTAATGTACAAGGGTCAACCACTCTAAGTTAAGTTGAGCATGTATATCATAGATGTTCTCGGTGACTGATATCTCAGAGGGGGAAATAAAATATTTTGCCTCTATCACATACTTTTGCATCAATGTTAAATGTGGTAGTAACATGGCCTGAAGCTTGGTTATCTATTCTCTTATCATGTCCTCTTTCTTTTTAAACTCGAGTCTCAACCCCTAGATGTGTATAATATTAGAGTAATACATTTGAAATGTATTTTTCTCGGTTGTGAGACGATTGATACTATTCTTTAGATCATTATCCAATTTCATTCTTTTCACTAATCTCAGTAGTGAAGTGATCTAGAGTGCACATCTTCTAGAGTGCACATCTTCTGAAGAATTATAAATACTTGAGAAATAATATTTTCTATTGTTGTTACAATCTCAGAAAGTGTAACCTTGTTCACTGCCACTTCCTGGTTGATCTTTTCAGTAAGCCTGTACCGAATCTTCTTCTCGGCTCATCTTCTATCATCTACTCGGCATCAACATTTGGATCATTTGTTTCCTCGGTGAGCAGTGTAATTTGATCAATGATTGGGGCTGATTCATCTATGTTAACATTGGGAACAACCTGCATCAATATCTCCTTAGCTACTTCTAGCACCTGTGAGTTCTTTTGTTCTAAACTCATCTTTTCTTGTGCTACTTTTATGGTGCAAATTTCTCTATATTTCCTAATGGATTCAGGATCAAGTGTCCTCTGGTCACATTCAGGTATGTCTAGGATTTCATCAATTATGACTGGACCCTTGCTCCCTTTCTTCTTATTCTTCTTCTTTTAATGGACACTGGAGGTAGGAGATTTTATTAATAATATTTGAGCCTTGTGCTCAGTATTTGGCTTTGGTGGCTCAGTGGGTGTGATGACTTGTCTGGGTGGCTCGGTTACTGACTTGGTGTTAGTGGTAGAAGTGTCTAATATGGACTCTATATTACCTTCAGCCTTATCTGCCACATCAGTGGTTTCTTTTGGTTCATCACCCTATATAGTTTCTCTACTGTGATCGATCTCCTTGCCAATTTCATCACCCTTGTCTTCTTGTGTATCTGTGACCTACTCTGGTGGCTTGTTTTCCTATTGTGCTTCATTTGCAATATCAATTAATTGGACCAGTATAGGCAGATTACCTAGTACCATAGCTCAGACTACCTTGGTTGTTTCTTTTTATTAGAGGCTCTTGGTAGAATGAGTAATAACTTCATCTTCCTTTGCATGATCTTCAGGGTCACCTTCGGTTATATCAGTTATTGTGATGTTTGCATGTCCAAGAGTAGTTAATATTTCAAGAATTACATCCATGACATAGGCAATGTCAGTAGTAAGATCTATTTTTTGTGTGTCTTCCTGGGGTTTCTCTATGTTTTCAACATTAATAGGCTCTAGACTCGTTCGATCTCCCTTGGTGTCAACTGTGGATGTTAAAGCCTCTTGTTGCTCGGTAGGACTCAAGAGATTGGTCCATATCAAAGTGCTCTCTTCATCAAATTCTTTCAAATTTCCTTGAAGGATATTAAATGCTCTGGATTGATTTGAAAAATTCTTTGCATATGTCTTCATGGCTTCATCAATCACAACAACAATTTATTAAGCCTTAAGTATAGTGAGATATGCCTCTCTTATTTGTTTCTCTATTGTTAGTGTATATGTCCATCTTTCTGATATTTTATCATAAAGTTCTTGAGGTATGTATGTAGCAAATTCTACAAGAACTCTTCTATAAGTGATAATCATACCTATAATTTCTTCTTCTAACTTGTCCTGATCCTCGATGCTTAGGCTTGCATATTTGTGTAGCTTTGGATGAATCAACCTTCTAGTTGACTTTATTGTTCAACTACTTCATCAATAGTTTGTGGAATCTTATTCTTTACAACTTTCAATTGATCAGTATTTTCATCACCTTAGCTGTGGATGTTAAAGCCACTTTATGCTTAGTAGGACTCAAGTGATTGGTTCATATCAAAGTTCTCTCTTCATAAACTTCTTTTAACTTTCCTTGAAGGATATTACATACTCTCGATTTATTTGAAAAATTCTTTGCACATGTCTTCATGGCTTCATCAATCTCAGCAACAATGTATTCAACCTTAAGTATAGTAAGAGATGCCTCTCTCATTTGTTTCTCTGTTGTTAGTGCATATGTCCATCTTACTGATATTTTATCATAAATTTATTGAGGTATGTATGTAGCAAATTCTACAGGAACTCTTCTATAAGTGATCATCATACCTATAATTACTTCTTCTAACTTGTCTTGATCCTCAGTGCTCAAGCTTGCATATTTGTGTAGCTTTGGATGACTCCAATTTCTAGTTGACTTTATTGCTATAGCTACTTCATCAATAGTTTGTGGAATCTATTCTTTACAACTTTGAATTGATCAATATTTTCTTCATATTCATCATTGTCATCTTTTCCTCTAACAAACTTCTTTCTTTGTCTTGGTGCAGGGAGCTCGGTGGTGGCCTTAAACTTCCTCATTTGATAAGTGTATTTCGGTGAATCTCATGTTATTCTGACAATACATTTCTTTAAAGGTGGCGAATTAACTATCATCGATCTTTTTCTTGTCCTAGTTGGAGTCTCAGCCTTTATGCCTTTACCCTTCTTAGCCTTAGGTGACTCTTCTTGTAGCTCATCAGATTCCATGGCTTCGACATCTTGATAAGTGTGGTGTCGGTGTCTACCAAAAAACATTTATATCTTCTTTATATTTCTCTACCAAATGGGTTGCTATCCTTGTTCTTTTCACCATTCCCTCTTTGAAATTTTTGAAACAACCATCCATAATAGGTAAAAAGTTTTCTCCTAGATTCTTAATAAATTGACCGACTTGCACAATGATTGGTCAGTTGATATCCCAAGTTACATTACCATTTAAGGGAAATAAATTTTGCAAGTAGAAAATGTGCATACCATTAAATAACCAAAATTGCATGTGTTTGAACATGCTAACCTGATTGTCCTCATATTATCGTGCAATTTCCTCAACAATAACTTGGCTAGGTTGAGTTGCAAACCCTTCTTCACAATTTTATATGCTATGTCAACTGCACCACATGCGATGTTGTTGGGTCTGCTAGATTGAAATATCTTGTATGCAATGACATAAGCTCCTAACCTTAGTTGAGGATCACTAATAGTGTTGATCCTTAGATCTCTACCATCCCACTCGGCTCCAGTTAGCTTTTCAATCTCAGTTTTGGCTTGTTACCTTAGGGCTTTTGCTTTTTTGGTTGTTGGATATCCTATGACTACATGTATCACATCCTTTGTGATCTTCATAGGTTTATCTAGCCATAATTTTCCATCGTGTACTCAGCTCAGTACAATGTGAATCCATTCTATCTTAAACTCTTTTGGGAAATGTAGGGCATTGATTACCCTTTCACCTCCAAATGCTTGTGATCGTCCTTGAGTTTTCCATTGTTGCAAAGATCCTAATATGTCAAGATGAACTCAAAATAACCTATCTCATTGATTTTGTAGTATATGTAAGCTCTCACATCTTGAACCAGTAGAACCCTAGGCGGTATCATGGAGAATGCACCTTTGTCGTTGGGTTGTGCAACAACCTCTAGATAAAATTTGTAGTTGGGTTCTGTGTATGTTGAATTCTTAATAAGAATTACCTTTTTGTTTTTCTCACTCTTGCCTCTCACGGTTCGAGATGAAGACGACATCAGTTTTTCAAATTTAGGGCTTCTAATAAATGTTGCAAACAACTCAATAAGTGCTAATACTCACTTTATATACTCAAAAACTTCTCAAAACATGCTTGAATCTTTGTGAAATGCTCAAAATGCTCTGTTGTAATTTCTCTCTTGATCACTTGGGTTCGCTCTTTGATCATTGTGTGAATAAATGAGTTCACTTCTCATATTTATTTATAGAAAATTACCTTAATCAGTGCAATAAATTGTTGTCACCAACCACTCGGTCAACAAAAAAATCACCCAGTTAACACTAAAGATACTTCATCTTGGTGAGTACTATAAATGCTCGGTTGACTCAGCAACTCAATTGTCTCTCACATGTTCACCGACTTGAATTTCTTACTCGGTACAAATTAATTGACTAAACTAGTTTCAAATTAAAAACATATAATACCATAGTGCATCTTAGTTCATGCTAATTTTGCATTCACTCAATGAATATAAGGAACTAATTTAAGATATAACTTTGCAAAATGTAGTTCCATACTTACTTGCATTGCTTAGGTGGAGATGGTGGAATCACCTGATCCATTGGATGAGGTGTCACTGACTATTGTGCTTGGTCCAACATTTTAATTGGATGTTTTCCTCCAAATTTGATTCCTTATCCTCATGATTTCTTCAATTGTGTTTCAATTTCCAAAAGTACCTGTTTCTGTTACTTGGTCTCTATAATCTTTACTTAAATGAGAAACCTTATGATAATGAAAACATGCTATTCCAGAATTTGTCTAGCTTCTAGATTTTCCTCTCCACTTTCTCATACAATTAGCTGCAATATTTCCATACCTACCACATGCTGTGCAATTTACCCATGTTATAATCCCAAGTATATTCATTACATTTTCTTCTCGGTTGATATGCATTTTCTTTTCCTTTAGGTTTCCAGATTTGCTTCGTCTTGGTCTTGCATTCTTGTGATGTGTGACCATGCATGTTGCAAGTACGACAATAATTTTCCATGTAGGGTTTCTTCTATGGTTTATTCAACTTAGATATGAATTCATGTGCTTTATGTCCATGCTTGTTACAATTATAACAATTGCTGTGAATTTAGAAGTGGATTTAGGAATACCTTTTTCTTTGATTTTTCAAACATTTGATGTGTGGCCTGGTTTTCCACAATGATGCCATGCAGGCTTGTTTGGATTTGGATTTGTGTAGACATTCCTATGTTCAACTTGATTTGATGATTCTCCATTCTCAGTATAACCTAAACCAGTATTATTTTTAAGTCTCCTTTGACTGTTCAGAAATTCATCCATCCTCTTAGTACTATATTCAGCTCTCTTAATCATCTCATTATGTTGTTTTTGAATCTTCACTTCATTCCTTAGTTTTTCATTTTCTTCTCTTAGTTCACCAATATCTTCTAATTTTCTAGCAAGTTCAATGTTCACTCAATTTTCCTTGTGACTCATAGAAACCATTTGATTGGTGATCTCAAAGTGATGTTCGGTAAGTCTCAATATTTTATATTCTCTCTTGTATATTTTTAGTCATTTGTCTTCTATCATCAACAACCATATTTCTTTCTTGTTCAGCTTTCTTTGCATTGCTCATGACTTCAACCATTCTAACCATTTGTGTATCTTGACCGATCTACAGTGCTTTCACTTGTTCAGTAAGATGTTGATTTTTTTAGATAGATCTAATATGGTTCCTTCAGATGGATCATATATGCTACCAGATCCAAATGTATCAAATAGGTAATATATCTCTTCTTCATGATAATTAGTCTCATTACAATGAGATGCCATGTCTTTTCTCTTAACTAGTAACTCTTTTAGTTTCTCTTTGGCTTCTTGGTATTGTTCAATTTAGATCAACAATTGCAATTTATGATTCCCAATGGTTTTTTCAAGTGTATACCTTTACATTGTAAGATCTTTTCTCTTCAGTGATTAAAATTCTGAAATAAGAGAACTAGTTCTGATACCAATTGTTGGAATGATAGAAAGGTGTGTACTTAGAGGGGAGGGGTGAATCAGTGCCCTTAAAAATTTTCAAAACAAAACCTTATAAACATAAGCTGTATTACCGACTGATTATTTTGCTTTCACCATACATGAAATACCATTGTAGAAATGTAAATGAATGTAATCAAAACAATAAAAAATTCATGAAACTCAAATACACATATCACATTTATTTTGGTATCAAAGAAACCCTTGTTAGAAGGTAAAAACTATAGTAGGGATGGAACCCACAAAGCTTCACTACTGCAGTAATAAAGTAGCATGTTAGGGATTACAAAGATTGATCACTTATGGTGATGTTACCCTGTTAGGAGTAACAATAAGATTTGTTAGATTTAACTTGTCAAAGGATTTTGCAACACAATATATGTGCACTTGGTTAGGAGATTTAAGAAAACATGGTTAAGTCTACTCTGTCAAGATATTTTGAGTCTGTTACAATTTTTAGAGACTAAAAAGAAATTATGACCTGAATAATACAACCTCAATAATGCTGATATCAGATCCTTTAAGTGTAATAAGTTTATCACCTTGTTGTGATAGATAATACCTTTTGTACTACATGGTAGCCTTGTGTCTATCCTTAATAAACTAAATGATTCAATGAAATCCTTATGCTAAAACCCTTGTCTCCCCTTCATATGTCTGTAGTGCGGTGGCTACTTGATCACAATTCATTCATTACATTTCAAAATAGCATCTTGAAATTCATATATAAAATTGTTTGACCTAATTAAGGTTTTGCAGTATCTTAGAAAACCTAAGATCAACAGTTTAAAAAATTTACCTTCATCATCTAAACTGTATAGTTAGAAAATGGAAGCACTTCCATTGTAGACGTGTTTAGCCTTCCAACTAAGTGGTTTGGAGTCATGGCAAGCACCTTGAATGGGTTCCTGATCTTGACATGGCTTCCTCCCTATTCTGTTCCTCTTTCCACTCCTATTTGGCCTGATTTCTGCATTTTGGACTGCAAACTAGTGGTTTTGGGCTTCAGGGTCAAGGTCGACATTTTAGGTCTATGTCAACCTCAACCTTGACCTAGGTCAGGGTCAACCTCAACCTTGACCCAGGGACCCAGGGTTCAGATCCTAGGGCCTTGCAGTTCCAGGAGGTCGGCCTATGCAAAAAGTATTTCTCACTTCCGAGTCGGCTATTTTGGGTTCTGAAGCATTGATTCCTAAATTATATTTAATATAGGTCCTCTCCTAGGGGTAAAGGCTTTAATGGGAATTTAATCTTCCTATGTAGGCCTCCTTAGGAGATTGTGTCCTAATTCCATATAAAAGAGAAGTTTTCTCTCTCATTTTCTCTAAGTCTTCTAATCGTGATCAAGCATTCTCAAGATATCTTCAAGGGTGATTCAAGCAAACAATCAAGCAAGATTCCAAGAAAGCATTCATCCATCGAAATATCCATTTTCATGAAGGAGATCCATTAGAGGCCATTGAAGGATTGAGGCTACAAGGTGCCCTTTTGGTGATCTCTCCATCCACCTTCTTCCAAGCCTTTTTCAAATTCAAGAACCCATTCAAGACTTGGTGTTGGAGATCTAAAAGCAAGAGATTGAAGATATACTACCTTTCTACATTCAACATTTGAAGCATACTTGTGGATTCAAGGATTCGAATCCGCCACAAGGACTTTTCCAAGCAAGGTGAATTTATGCATTTACTTTGTCCATTTCTACAAATTCAATTACATATATTTAAGGTTAACTCCAAAACTGGGGTTTGACCAAGGAAAACCCCTCCCCCACAACAAAACAATCTTCTTTTTCTTGCAGGTACAAGTACAGAATAGTGGATTTGAACCCAGATATAGATACCCTTTTTGGAAAACTTTTGAGATCTGCGAACAAAGTCACTTTAAGATCAGTGCAGGTCAAGGTCAACATTATTGGGTCAAGGTTGAGATTTGTGGGTCAAGGTTGACCTTTTTCATAAGATGACATCATAACAGAAAATGATTTCTGGGTTTTGTTCATCTCTGCATTTTGGTTCGGTATCTACTGTCAGTTTTTCTAGAAATAGTCTACAAACCTCAAAAAACAACATTCTTTGATCTGCAATATTTCAAGGTTAGTGCATTTCTCATATCTTTTCAATTATAGTCATATATCATTTCTATACATATAATTAACAGAATTTAAGGTATCTCCTTTATTATTCTCCTTTCCAAATAGTTGATTCATTTATGCATTAACCCTTCTCTTGGGTTGATCAATTTGGATCTCCCATTTGAGTATTTGAGGACAAAAAAGGAACATCTTATCTTCTCCTTAATCACAATTGCAATACTTAATTAATACAATTCAATTAAGGTTAAAGGATTCAATACATTCTAGGAAAATCAATCTATCATTCTTAATACATTATATCTTCTTAATAAACACATCTAATTTCATCCCCCCCTTTACATTTTCATAAGATAGAATATTCAATCTCTTTACATTTTAAACACTTAACATCAATCAAATCAACCCCCCAACACATACATATACATATACATCCTCTTCCAACATATTTTATTTTACATTTTGGTGAACCCGCGATAGACAACTCTTTCTTTTCGGTGTTAGATTTACATTGTTTATGCTAGATCTTGCATTTTCTTTCAAATTATATTCCAATTCAATAGATAAAAATTTTGTTTTAGTTCATTGGCATTGTATTGGTGTATGAGCTTTACCACATCTAGTCCTACTTATAGTACCCCGGTTAGAAGAAGTCATTGACTTATGGGTTCCTTTGATCCCGAGTCTTCCTCTCCTTTCCTTAGGATCCCGGATGACAATTTAATAACTCATGATTCCAATCCTTCCATGGAGCATAACTCTTCTCACTCATCTCATGATGAAGATGACGCTTTAAGGGTTCCTCTTGAACAAGTGCAAAACCTTTCAACCGAACTTGATAAAATGGGAAATTGGCTTATCCAAGAAAACCATAATCAAGATTCTATCCAAGCCATAGAGGCTCTTAAGAAATTTCTCCGTGATAATGATCAAGGTATTAATTTCTTGCATAGTATTACTCACCTTGTGAATTTGAATGTTAAGCCTTTAGCTCAAGAAGCTCAAGAGTTAGGGGTCACACCTATTGTCACTAGTATAGGACCTTCTTCTATTCCTCTACCTAGTATTCCTACTTACACTCCTCCTTTGATAACAACTTCTCTCCCAAGCACACCTATTCCTGTGAGTGCTCCACCGGTATCTTTACCTACCTCACAACCTTCATATCATAGTGTGCCTTTTACTTATACTAATCCTCTTCCAACTGTGATTCCTAATGTTCCACCAGTTGTGTCTTCTATTCCTGCTGCTTCTTACACTTTTCCTAGTGTTCCTAATATTGCTATGCCACCTGTTTCCTCTAATGATTCTACAATTATTAGTTTGGCTCAAACTATGTCATATTTACAACAACAACTTGTGTCTTTAACTCAATCTAAAGTTTTCATTCCTACATGTGATATGGGTATTCCTTTATCTCTAGATATCATTTGCGCTACTGTCCCTCAGCAAGCTGATATGCCTTGTCTTGAGAATTATAATGGCAAAGGTGATTCTATTACTCATGTTAAAACTTTTCAAATCCTTTGTAGTGATTATGCTCATGACCATAGGACTTTAGCTAAGTTGTTTTCTAGAACCTTTTGAGATAAGGCTTTATAGTGGTATTGTTCCTTACCTCCCTATTCCATTGATTCCTTTCCTAAACTTTCTAATTCCTTCATTCAACAATTTCAAAATAACATTGGACCACAAGTGTCCTTATCTGATTTAATGCATTGTAAACAAAATACTAAGGAAAAATTGACAGATTTTATTGGTAGATTTAAGCATTTGCATGCTCAGATTTCTTATCTTGTTCCTAATATTTATATTCAACATATGTTTATTTTAAATTTACAAAAAGATATTAGGGATAAGATTCTGCTTACTGAATTTACCTCCTTTCAACAATTGTGTGCAGCACTTCACCATTATCAATTACAAGTGAGTCAGTTTAAGAGAAACACTCCAATGGCTCCTGTTCCAGTTGATAAGGGTGATAATGCTCCTAATCCTCATAAGTTTCATAAACCTAACAACTATGTCAAGATTAATAAATAGACAAATACGGTTGCTGATCAAGTTGCGGCTACATCTAATAACACTCCTACATCCACTTCTTTCTGTATGAATCGTATGTTTACTCCTCTCTCTGAAACTTTGCATTCTATAATGAGTAGGTTGTTAAGTGCTAGCATGATTACTTTGCCTCCTATTCGACCTCTTCTTCCTACCACGATAGCTTCAAAATCCTTTGATTCTCAAGCTTTCTGCCAATACCATCGCCATAATGGCCATGACACTGAAAAATGTTACTCTCTAAAGCATAAGAGATTCAAGATCTAATTCATTCTAAAGCTTTGTCTATTGATAATTTTGATGGTAATGGAAATAAATCTGTTTCTCCTCCTAATCAAAACCTTCAAGTCTATACCAATCCTTTACCTACACATGATACTAATACTATAGCTAAACCATCTTTTGTAGACATTGTTTTTTATTCAAAAATGGATGATCTTAACAACATTGTTAATCATGTGGAGAGTGTTTCGCCATCTCAACTTATTGTTCAAGATCCTCCACCTCCACTTCAACTTCCAATTCCACCTCAAATTCAAAAACAAACTAAGGATAAGCGACCTAGGGAACTTTTAATTACCTTTGATGGTTTTGAAACAATTAAGGCTCCTGATGGTACCCTTTATATCTATGCTAGGATTGCTAAGATATGTACTCGTGGTTGTCTATTTGATCCCACATCTTTAATCAATGTCATTACTGAGGAAAATCTTTTTATGAAAGGCTTACAACATGATTTTTATGACTCATCTGATGCATGGATCCAAACTTGTAATGGCTTTCTTTATCTTCCACTTGGTTCTATAAATTTACTTGTTGAACTTTGTGGTAAAATTATAGAGTCTACCTTCATCATTATTCCTACTTCTGATAAATTCCAAATCAAATTTGGTTTACCTTGGGTAACTGCTATGCATGCTATCGCTTCTCCCATTCATAAATGTCTTAAGTTCATTCATAATGGAGAAGTTAAAATATTAATCATAGTTTGTTCCAACCTTCTAGGCCTATAGATTGTGCTACTCTCAATTTTCTTTGGCCTTCATTACCTAACTCATGTCCTTCTTGCCCTGATCATCTTTTTCCCTCATATCAAGCTTACAAACATAGCAAAATTGCTGAGTTAAGTATGCCTCGGATTGATTCCAACCATGGTTTTTTGCCTAATCCTACAATACCTCCTTTATCTATTGCTGCTAATAAAATGGATCAAATTCCTACTCTTCCATTACAACCTATTGAGAATCCCCCTATAGAACCTGTGAAGGAACCTGTTGTTATTCCTCCTAGTTCTCAACATTTACCAAATAAAGTTAAATGTAACAAATCTGCTAATGAATGTCGTAAGAAGTGTAGAGCTAATGCTAGAGCCTGTGCTTCTATGATTCAAAATTCATTACCTACATTTGATCAACCTATGCCTGATGCATTGGATGTTAATATTCATGATGATAAGACTAATGAGTATGATGATCCTATTCGCATCCTGGATCCTATTTCAATCAACCCTGATGAGGAGGACACTCTCGATGATCCTATTGATCTTAGTGATGAATATGAGACCGTTGATCTTGATAATGATTTACCTCATATGCTTTCAACTCAATTAACAATTAGACCTAGTAATGAACATTGTGATTCTCAAGAGGATCGTTGTTTGGAACTGGCTATCATTCCTACTATATTGGATATAGTCCCTCTTGTGAGTTTTCCACCTACCCTAAATAACATAAGCCAAGATGGGGAAGGTTGACAACATGCTTGATTGGATCATCCTTTATGGTAGCCAATTTTTGTGTTTGTATGTTGTAATGTGCTCCCCCATAATGTGTTTCTAAATGTTTGTTAGATTCTTTTATACGATCCTTGTTACTCTATTGATATAGGGTGATAAAATAATCACAACTGTTGTTCAATTCTTCCATATGTATCTACATTCTTCTATATGTTGTTTCATGTTATGTTGTAATTGTGATATTGTTTGTAACTATTTTCCTTGTACAATTTTCTTGGATCTGCGACATGGTAGCACTATTTCTTTTCGGTCTCCAGGTTGTGGTCCGAAAAGATTCCTCTTCGTAATTCTTAAGTTTCTTTCCTCCTTTGTGATTGTAGTTCTACTTTCTTTAGAGAATGATGTCAATTTATTTGCAATAATATTATATTTCTATGTACATGTTATCTTATGATCATACTGACCCCACATTAGGTAGATCCCTTTTGTGTTCTTATGTATGTTTATGTTTCATTTCCCTTGATTTGTCTTCCTTTTGGGGCATATCGCAGTGGAAACGTAATCCGTAGAGTTGCTGATGTTTTCCGTTAAAATCATTGCTCCTATTAAAATGTTAGCAATGACTTTAACATGGGGGCATACACTCTACTCACTTTTTGCACACATGCACATTCAAAATAGTTTTAAAGATATAAAAACTTTTCCCTTTATGGATTAAAAGAAACTAATCCTTAAAGCATGGTCACACATTTTTATTTTTTTAAGCATCCCTTGATCCCTCCTATTTAAATTTACATGGATCTCTTGATCCTGCCAGTTTTCAATTTACAATAATTTGATCCCTTTAAGAACAGATCTCCTTGATGGGTTGACTAGTGAGTAGCCACATTCACTAGGTAGTTCAATTCCATCTTTCCAGTTACACTTTTTGTGTGGTTCACATTGAGACATAAGTTCTCATTGGGCGAGATAATCACACCCTCTCTCTCTCTACTTAACTAAGTGATGTCTCTCTTATTGTGATCTTAGGGTTGATAAAGACTTAGGTCCCTTGGGGGCTTGAGGATTTCTTTATCCCTTTTGGTTCTGATAAGATTGTCTTTTCTGTATATTCTCCTTTACCAAGAGTTTGTGTTGAGCTCATACTCTTGTTAAAGTGGGGGCTAAATGTATAGTCAAAAAATGGAAGCACTTCCATTGTAGACATTTTTAGCCTACCAAGTAAGTGGTTTGGGGTCATGGAAAGCGGCTTGAATGGGTTCCTGATCTTGACATGGCTTCCTCCCTATTCTGTTTCTCTTTCCACTCCTATTTGGCCTGATTTCTGCATTCTAGACTTCAGACTGGTGGTTCTGGGCTTCAGGGTCAAGGTCAACATTTTAGGTCTATGTTGACCTTGACCCTGACCTAGGTTAGGGTTGACCTTGACCTTGACCCAGGGTTCAGATCCTGGGGTCTTGCAGTTCCAAGAGGTCAGCCTTTGCAAAAAGTATTTCTCGCTTCTGGGTCATCTACTTTGGGTTCCAAAGCATTGATTCCTAAATTATATTTAATATAGGTCCTCTCCTAGGGGTAAAGGCTTGAATGGGAATTTAATCCTCCTATGTAGGCCTCCTTAGGAGATTGTGCCCTAATTCCATATAAAAGAGAATCTTTCTCTCTCATTTTCTCTAAGTCTTCTAATCGTGATCAAGCATTCTCAAGATATCTTCAAGGGTGATTCAAGCAAGCAATCAAGAAATATTCAAAGCAAGCATTCATCCATCTAAATATCCATTTTCATGAAGGAGATCCATTGGAGGCCATTGAAGGATTGAGGCTACAAGGTGCCCTTTTGGTGATCTCTCCATACACCTTCCAAGCCTTTTTAAAATTCAAGAACCCATTCAAGACTTGGTGTTGGAGATCTACAAGCAAGAGATTGAAGACATCCTACCTTTCTAGATTCTACATTTGAAGCATACTTGTGGATTCAAGGATTCAAATCTGCCACAAGGACTTTTCCAAGCAAGGTGAATTTATGCATTTACTTTGTCCATTTCTACAAATTCAATTACATATATTTTAGGTTAACTCCAAAACTGGGGTTTGACCAAGGAAAACCCCTCCCCCACAACAAAAAAATCTCCTTTTTCTTACAGGTTTAGGTACAAAACAGTGGATTTGAACCTAGATCTGGATACCCTTTTTGGCAAACTTTCAGGATCCGCGAACAAAGTCACTTTTGGATATGTGCAGGTCAGGGTTGACATTATTGGGTCAGGGTTGACATTTGTGGGTCAACCTTTTTCATAATATTACATCAAAACAAAAAATCATTTCTGGGTTTTGTTCGTTTCTACATTTCGGTTTGGTATCTACTGTCAATTTTTCCAGAAATAGTCTATAGACCTCAGAAAACAACATTCTTTGATCTGCAATATTTCAAGGTTAGTGCATTTCTCATATGTTTTCAATTACAGTCATATATCATTTCTATACATATAATTAACAAAATTTAAGGTATCTCCTTTATTATTCTCCTTTCCAAATAGTTGATTCATTTATGCATTAACCCTTCTCTTGGGTTGATCAACTTGGATCTCCCATTTGAGTATTTGAGGACAAAAAAGGAACATCTTATCTTCTCCTTAATCACAATTGAAATACTTAATTAATACAATTAAATTAAGGTTAAAGGATTCAATACATTCTAGGAAAATCACTCTATCATTCTTAATACATTATATCTTCTTAATAAACACATCTAATTTCATCCCCCCCTTTACATTTTTGTAAGATAGGATATTCAATCTCTTTACATTTTAAACACTTAACATCCATCAAATCAACCCCCCAACACATACATATACATATACATCCTCTTCCCCCATATTTTATCTTACATAAACATATGAAACATAACCAATAAATGATTACATTCACAATTAATGTCCTCCTTGATCTTGGTAATCAGTCATCCAGCTCAGAAAAAATTTGCTACCTAGAATAATGTGTCATTACAAATGAATATGTAATTGTTGGTTTAATTGGTGAATATTGTCTCTCGGCGCTCTGTGTATGTTTCTCAATAAATCTATTGCTCGGTGATCATTGTACTCAGTTAACTCCGTGCTTGGTGATCATTACCGACTAAACTGTCTTGACTCAGTTACCGACTGGGAAATTTGAATACAAATGAAAACCTTCAAACCAATATGGAGTAACATTCTCCCCTTTTGGAATTAGTATAAAAAAATTTATATATGTACACCTAGTAGCTCATACATAGTGACTCCCCCTTTGTACATGCTCTCAGTATATATATACATACATATGTTCCCCACTTTTACATATATTTTCCCCCTTTTTTGAAATTAGTGACAAAAGGGAATAACTTACAACATGTCAAAAATATTGGGATGGGACATCTGGATATTTTCCATGAGTTTCTCCCATTCCTCATTTAAATATTCAAGGGTCAATTGCTCCAATTTTAGTTAAGCATGCATATCATAAATGTTCTCGGTGGCTGATATCTCAGGGGTGGTAATCAAAGATTTTGCCTGTGTCACATGCTTATGCATCAATGTTGAATGCAGTAGTAACACATCCTGAAGCTTGGTTACCTGTTCTCTCATACTATTCTCTTCCTTTTCAACTCAAGTCTTAACCCCTAGATGTATATAATCTTAGATTAATGCAATTGAAATGGTTGTTTCTCGGTTGTGAGATGATTGACACTATCATTTAGATAATTATCCAATTTCATTATCTTTTCACTAATCTCGGTAGTGAAGTGATCTAGAGTGCACAAATTTTGAAGAATTGTAAGTACTTGAGAAATAATACTTTCTAGTTCTATTACAATCTTAGAAAGTGTTACCTTATTCACTGCCACTTCCTGGCTGATCTTTTCAGTAAGCTTGTACTAAATCTTTTGTTCGGCTCATTCTTCTATCATCTTCTCGGTATCAACATTTGGATCATTTTTTTTCTCAGTGAGAAGTGCAAGTTGATCAATGATTGAGATTGATTCATCTAGGTTGACATTGGGAACAACTTGCATCAATATCTCCTTAGCTGCTTCTAACATCTATGAGTTCTTCTATTCTAACCTCAACTTTTCTTGAGCTGATTTTCTAGTGCAAAGTTCTCAATTTTTTCTAAGGGATTCAGGATCAAGTGTCCTCGGGTCACATTTAGGTATGTCTATTATTTTGTCAAGTGTGTCTGGACCCTTTCTCCCTTTCTTCTTTTTATTCTTCTTTTCATGGATACTGAAGGTAGGATATTGTATTAATAAGAGTTGAGCCTTGTGCTCAGTATTTGGCTTTGGTGGCTCTATGGGTGTGATGACTTGTTTGGGTGGCTTGGTTATTGACCTAGTGTCAGTGGTAGAAGTGTCTACCATGGAATCTGTATTACCTTCAGCTATATATCCCACATCATTGATTTTTTTTGGTTCATCACCCTGTGTAGTTGCTCCACTATGTTCAATCTCGTTGCCAGTTTCACCCTTTTCTTCTTGTGTATCTGTAACCTTCTCAAGTGGCTTATTTTCCTATTGTGCTTCATTTGAAATATCAGTTACTTGGACCAGTATAGGAAGATTACCTGGTACCATAGCTCAGGCTACCTCGGTTGCTTCTTTTTCTTTGAGGTTCTTGGTAGTACTAGTAATAACTTCATCTTCATTTGCATCATCATTAGGTTTGCCTTCAGTTATATCAGTTATTGTAATGTCAGCATGTCCAAGAGTAGTTAATAGTTTAGGAATTTCATCTATGAAATTGGCAGCATCAGTAGCAAGGTCTACTTTTGTGTCTTCCTTAGGTTTCTCTATGTTTTCAACATTAATAGGCTTAGGACTCGGTCGATCTCCCTCAGTGTCGAATATGGATGTTAAAGCCTCTTGCCACTTGGTAGGACTCAAGATATTGGTCCATATCAAAGTGCTCTCTTCATCAAATTCTTTAACTTCCCTTGAAGGATATTAAATGCTCATGATTGATTTGAAAAATTCTTTGCATATGTCTTCATGGATTCATCAATCTCAACAACTATGTATCCAGTCTTACATATAGTGAGAGATGCCTCTCTCATTTGTTTCTCTTTTGTCAGTGCATATGTCAATCGTGCTGGTATTTTTTCATAAAGTTCTTGAGGTATGTATGTAGAAAATTCTATAGGAACTCTTCTATAAGTGATCATCATACCTATAATTTCTTCTTCTAACTTGTCCTATTCCTCGGTTCTTAGGCTTTCATATTTTTGTAGCTTTGGATGAGTCAACCTTCCAGTTTACTTTATTGCTTCAACTACTTCGTCAATATTTTGTGGAATCTTATTCTTTACAACTTTGAATTGATTAGCATTTTCATCATTGTCATCTTTTCCTCTAACAAAATTCTTTCTTTATCTCAGTGGAGGGAGCTCGGTGGTGGCCTTAGACTTCCTCGTCTGATAAGTGTATTTCAGTGAAGCTTGTGTTATTCTAAAAATACCTTTCTTTAAATTTGGTGAATTAGCTGTCACTAATCTTGTTCTTTTCCTAGTTGGAGTCGCATCCTTTATGCATTTACCCTTCTTAGCCTTAGGTGAATCTTCTTATATCTCATCAGATTCTATGGCTTCGACATCTTGATCTTCTCCTTCATCGACTGGAGTTTGCTCCTCGGTATCATCTACTGAATGTTCAAGCTCATCATCATTTACACCAAATTTCCTTTTCAAATTCTTCACCATTTTGGTCTTCTTTCTTTCCATCTTCTCTAATTGAAGTCCTATCTTGATATTTTTCTTAGCTTCATCATATGTGCCAATTCTTATGGAAGATTTGTCAACAGGCTCATTAAGTAATGTCTCTATTTCTTTTGAAGCCAAATTTATATCAATTTCATAGTCTATTGGGGGTAGCCATGCTATTCTTGGGTCTACTATTTTTATAAGTGTGGTATCGATGTCTACCACAAAACAAATATCTTCTTTATATTTCTCTACCAACCGGGTTGCTATCCTTGTTCTTTTCTCCATTCTCTCTTTGAACTTTTTGAAATAATCATCCATAATAGGTACAAAGTTTTCTCCTAGATTCTTAATAAATTCAACGACTTGCACAGTGATTGGTCAGTTAATATCCCAAGTTACATTACCAATGGAGGGAAATAAATTTTTTAAGTAGAAAAATGTGCATACCAATAAAGAACCAAACTTGCATGTTTTTGAACATACAGACCTGATTGTCCTCATATTCTCTTCCAATTGCCTCAACAATAACTTGACTAGGTCAAGTTGCAAACCCTTCTTCACAATTTTATATGCTATGTCAACTATACCACATGTGACATTGTTGGGTATGCTAGATTAAAATATATTGTATTCAATGACATAAGCTCCAAACCTTAGTTGAGGATCACCTATAGTGTTGATCCTTAGACCTCTACCATCCCACTCAGCTCCTATTAGCTTTTCAATCTCAGTTTTGGCTTGGTGCCTTAGGGATTTTTCTTTGTTGATTGTTGGATACCCTGTGACTACATGTATCACATCCTTTGTGATCTTCATAGTTTCATCTAGCCATAATTTTCCATAATGTATTCAGCTCAGTAAAATGCAAATCCATTCTATCTTAAACTCTTTTAGGAAATGTAGGGCATTGGTTAACCCTTTCACCTCCAAATGCTTGTGATTGTCTTTGAGTTTTCCATTGTTGCAAAGATCCTGATATTTTGAGATGAACTCAAAATCACATATCTCATTGATTTTGCAGTGTATGTAAGCTCTCACATCTTGAACCATTAGAACCCTATGTAGTATAATAGAGAATGCACCTTTGTTTTTAGGTTGTGAAACAACCCCTGGATAAAA
Organism: Thuja plicata; assembly: GCA_018584345.1. NCBI lineage: Eukaryota > Viridiplantae > Streptophyta > Pinopsida > Cupressales > Cupressaceae > Thuja > Thuja plicata. The sequence continues at coordinate 505,867 of MU223441.1, read as the reverse complement.
TTTGTAGTTGGGTTCTATGCATGTTGAATTCTTAATAAGAATAAGATTTTTTATTTTCTCACTCTTGCCTCTCACAGGTTGAGGTGAAGACGCCATCATGTTTTCAAATTTAGGGCTTCCAATCAATGTTACAGATAGCTCAGTAAGTGGAAATACTCACTTGATATACTCGACATCTGCTCAAAACATGCATGAATCTCTGTGAAATGCTTGAAATGCTCTTTTGTAATTTTTCTCTTGATTTCTCTGCTTCGCTCTTTGATCATTGTGTGAACAAATGAGTTCACTTCTCATAAATTTATAGAAAAATACCTTAATCGGAGAAATAAATTATTGTCACCAACCTCTCAGTTGACAAAAAAATTTATTGGTTAATACTAAAGATAGTTCAGCTTGGTGAGCACCACAAATGCTCGGTTGACTCAGCAACTCGGTTGTCTCTCACATGTTCACTGACTAAAATTTATTACTTGGTACAGATTAATTGACTAAATTAGTTTCAATTTAAAAACATATAATACCATAGTGCATCTTAATTCATGGTAATTTGGCATTCACTCAATGAATATAAGGAACTGATGTAAGATATAACTTTGCAAAATGTAGTTCCATACTTACTTGCATCGCTTAGGTGGAGGTGGTGGAATCACCCGATCCATTGGATGAGGTGTCACTGACTGTTGTGCTTGGTCCAACATTATCATTGGATGCTTTCCTCCACATTTGATTCCTTATTCTCATGATTTCTTCAATTGTGTTTCCATTTCCAAAAGTACTTGTTTCTGTTACTTGGTCTCTACAATCTTTACTTAAATGACCTACCTTATGATAGTGCAAACATGCCATTCCAGAATTTGTCTAGCTTCTATATTTTCCTCTCCACTTTCTCATTTATTTAGATGCAATATGTCCATACCTATAGGGAATTACTATTCATCTACCTTGTTATACTCCCTTAATCATCATGACTATTCATCTGCCTTGTATCCTTGTTACTCTATCCTCACATGTCTTCAAAACACTATAACTCGCTACTATCAACACCAAAACTCAAGTGACCTTAAAACAGGTCATACATACCCCAAAATATCTTCCTCTGATCTCGCATGTCATCATTCATTGTATACTATCTTCACTATCCAAAACTGTACTTCTATACTCTATATTTCTATTCACTACAGTTAGTCATTTTACAATCTACATCTCCAAAATTGTAAATAACTCCAAGCGATTATCAAACTAGATGTGTTACCATAAATGAAAACCCTCAAGTTTCCCATATCACTCCAAAATGCATCACTTTTTAACAATCTCTCCCTTTGGCATTGATGGCAACACTTAGTGAAAAATGACTAAGTGTCAGTACCAAAAAGATATCCCTATACATCCTTTACATGTATCCTTTACTCTATACAATTATCTATATATTTTTCATCTCTTCTCTTCTCCCCTTTGACATCAAATGAAAAGTTAAATAAAAAATGTAGAATATACCAAAATTGTACCACTGCTGACCAGAAAATTAGACCATCTTTAGTACATCTCAAAAAGAGTCTTCCAAGATCTTCACTTCCTTTGTTCGGGTCTTCACCAAAATCTGACTTACACAAATCAACCCATTCAGTGAAAATGAAGAAGTCTCTACTACATTTAGATCAGTTGGCATATTAGTTGTAAGGGTCCGTCCTATCTTCTCCATGTCAGAGATATGGACCTCAAGAATTGATAGCTTGGAAGTGATTAGAATCTTCAACAAACCAAACCTTGCCATGACTATCCCTCTTTCTATATCAAGTATGCTTAGTTTGTCCAAAATCTTGGACAACTCTCTGTCTATCCCCAATATAGAATGTAAGGACGTCTCACAACTGTCCATCAATTTATTTAGAGTAGTTCTATCCTTTGCTACTATGTCCTCAATGTTCTTGATATGTCTTATAGGGTTGATACAGTAACTTCATAAATTCCTTCCTTATGCGACATAACTTTTGGCCTCTGATGTGGTCTTGTTTAGTATGACCAAGTCCCATGAGATTGACTTGCATACTTCCTCCACTTTCTTTGCAAGATATTTCTTCTCAGCTTTCTCTTCAACAATATTCTCTAATGACTCATAGTGACTTTCAAAGTCATATAGCACCTTATTCAAGTTCTCTGCATCATCTTTTCCTTGAAAAAAATAGGTGTTGGAAGTAGTTTTTTCAAAGTTTCAACTTCTCCGTACATTACCTTAGCCTTATTTTCTCCTTTCTACTCAAATATTTCCTTAGCTTTAGCAAATGTGATGTAGGATAACTTCATCAACTCATCCACATCCATGTTCTCAATGTTAGTACTCAAAGCCTTGTCTTCACTTGTCAACAATAAACATGAAGAATAATATGTAGCAGTTTCCTATTTCACTTCAACCTTATCCATTATAGCTTCCACTATTTCATCAATGCTTTCTTTCTATTTTTCCTTCTCTGTCATATCCTTGTCACTAATTCCTTCAATGTTTCTATCCTACACAAAGGGGTCATTGACATCCTGTGAAGTGTCCAATGACAAAGGCACACTGAAAACGTAGAAATCTGGTTGCTTCATAGTGCTTACATACTAACCAATATCTTTGATCAATGATTTATCAAGGTTTATTTTAGCTCTCTTTTATGATTCACCTTTCTCAATAGATTTTGGCTTAGGAGCCTTAGGTGGAAAAATGTCCTCAGTTTCAGTTCCCATCAGTACCTTTTCTATAGATTTATGTGTCTCCTCAGTTACTTCATCATATCTCCTTCCCATTATCTTCTCTAATCTTGTCTTGGTTCTCAATAAGGGTTCAATTTTAGTCAATATCCTCTACATCTCTTTAACAGATACAATAGGAAACATGCCTTCAATTGCTTGTTCTCTAATCACTTCATCTTCCTTATATGCTAATTTATTCCTTATCTCCAATTTCTCATATAACTCGTCAGGTATACTAGCTTCTATTTCAAACAAATTCTTCTTAAAAACAAGTAAATGTTTAATCACAACATATTCAATCATAAGTTTTTCAGATCCCTCATACCTATCATAGTAATTTTTCAATGAAACAAACTTCCCTTGTTCAATTACTCTCTTCTCTAGAATTTTCATAACTAGCTTCCAAAGTTGTCTCACATTAGTGGTCTTTTCTTCAACTTTCCTCTCTTCTCCTTCTGTCCTCTGTTTCTTAGGAGGTGAGTCCAATTTAGTGGACCTTGTGTTTCTTCAAGGTACTTTCTATGTTGTCTCTACCTGTGATGTAGGATGAGGTGGTGAAGGTGTAGATACATCAATCATAGTACAAATTGGATTGATTATATTCACATCTTCTGGAGGTGGAAGGGATTTAGGAGTAGTGCTTGCCAACCCAGAAGCTATCTCAGTCATCTTCTTCCTAACTTCTTGTATTTCCTCTTTAGATATTCCTGCCTTGGATGCATAGTCATCAATTATATTCTTTTCTTTCCTATTCCTTGATGCTCTAGTCCATTCCTCCCTAATCTTTGTAGACTTTTCCTCATAAGTGCCCCATCGCTCTTCTCATGAATCAACTTCTAAAGATAAAATGTGTTCTGCTTGCATAATCAAAACTTCAATACTAACCTCATAGCCCATTAGATAACACCACTTCTTTCTAGGAATAACTGCCTCTAAGTACACATAATCTGTTTCAACCATGAAATGGATTGAGTCCTTGTATTTTTCCACCACTACCTTAGGCATTCTCTCCCTTGCCTTCATCTCTCTCTATAGGATTTTGATCATACCAAATAGTTCACCATCTACCCAAGTGTTGTTCTGTCTCCTATAAATCTGAGAAATCTGAATTCTAGTAGGTATACTATCTTTCCATTCCCTACGGTACATACTAGGAAATTTGTGAACAATGTGAATGTACATATGTATCAACAAAGATCCAAATATGAATCCTTTTGACTTATCCTTCTTAATTTGCCTTACATTCTCCAAGAATTTTTGTGTTAAGACTTTGCAAAGATTGTAATTGATGTTTTCTTTGACCATGTTATAAGCCATTAAGATTACTCTTGCTAATACAAAATTGAGTCAGTTGCTATAATGGATTTTATAGCCTAATATCATAGTAATCAATCTTACATCATGTTGGAATACATCATTTATCATCATCACTCTCCTATCCCACTGTGAATGTGTTAGGGTTTCTACCATCTTCTTAGTGTTTTTCTCAGCAACATCTATTAAACCATTATTGTCCAAACATGTTATGGCATGAATTAGGTCACTGTAGATCTACATAGGCTGATCTCGAAGTCATATGAATTGATCATGAACTCTGCTCAAGATAATCTTTATCCATTCTTCTTCGTCAAGGTCGTGAAGTTTTGTTATCTTCATAATAATCAAGTTATTTAGGTGTGAGAACTCATCCTTCATATTTCCATAATCACCTATCATGTTTTCCATCTCTCTAGCAATCTCTTTGTCTCCCAAATATTCATACTTACAATGTATGTAATCCCTAATATCTTTGACATGTAAAAATTCGTAGAGTGTTTGAGAAAATGCACCTTCAGGATCATCCTCAGTAGATTTGAAAGGGTGTTTCTTAAATTTGTATCTAGTTCTCTGTGCAACATCAATAATCATAGGAGTATCCATTTTCAAAGCTTCAAAATTGATCTAAATACCTTTTTACTGTTGAAATGAGAATCCCTGCTTCGATCAATCTCTTCAATGCACTTACTCCAATGTTGCTTCTACTCAAGACTCTATTCTCCTCAAGCTCTTCTCTGTAAATGATGTTGAATTATGTTCTTTATATTAACCTTATACTTCACTGAGTGAAGATATGACACAATTCCCAATAAACTCATTTATGCCTATAAAATAGTTGAGTAACAATCTGGCAATCATAGGATATAGGATTATAAAACCATGCGATCACAGATATGTGTTCCAAAACATCTCTACATGCTCTCCCTAAGATTACAAGAAATTAATCTTCAAATTTAGGGGCTAGATAGATTTTTGATGTATTCTTCCAATTCTCCCCCTAAGGCCATGCTTGGCCATCTAGGTTGATGTAGCAATGTTATCATCATGCAAAGACTCAGTAGCATCTACTGATTCTCCCTGAACCTTTTCCTCACTAGACTCCTTTACCTTCTATACCTTATTACTGCTGATATCTTCTACACAACTGTCAAATTCACTCCTATACTCTACAAGACTCTTACTGGTATCACCAATATTCTTCTTTATCACTATAGGAGGTGGTAATCTTATGTTGTCAGTTCTATTGTACCTACAAATCTTTTCTATATTCCCTATATTGTTACATTTGTAGCATATAGGAGGTGATAAGTTCTGATTAATCTACAACTTACAATACCTTCTGATGTGCCAAAGGTTATTACATTTGTAAAATGTGGTCTTAGCTACTATCTCTTCACTAATGTAATCTTCTTTGTATCTTGATTTATCAGGTTTCCTACATTTTTCTTTCTTGTGCCCATATGCATAACAATTAAAGCGATAACCAGAAAAAGTTTTGAAAGGGGCTTTACCTCTGAAATCTCTCTTCATGTGTTCAATATTATTTCATCCAAAACATCTACCTCTGAAAGGTCTGATCTATTCTTTAGGTTCTTCAAGAGTAGGTCTTTCTCCATCAATCTTCGCATCATATTTTTCTTCTTGATTCTTTGAACATTTAGCTTCATTGAAGCCAACACCAATCATGTCTCCTTTAGGATTTTGTCTGTCTCTTTGTTCATCAATAAAGTCACTACTCATGTGAAGTCTCTCAATATGATTCTTTGCCTTAACAAGTTATCCTTTTATGATCTGATTGTATTATTCTAATTTGTAATACTTGTTCTTGTAGTGTTTAATTTTAGTCTTCATTTGTCCCATCTGAATATTAACATCCTTCAAGATTTCTTCAATTTTTTTCTTAGCATCCTTTTCTATCAAATCTCTTCAGCAATCTATAGTGAAGTAGTTTCATAATCAAGCTTTAAGGTATCTTTCTCTTACTCAAGCTACATTATCTGATCTGAATTATCATTGTCTGAATCCTCTTTTATTTTTACAATAAGATCTTGTTTGTGACTTCTGGAAAGTTCAAGCCATTCTTTTAGTTTCTTAATGAATCCCTCTGCTCTTCTCAATTTGAATTTCAAGTCACCATTCTCTTCTTTTAGATTTTTCAAGATCTTCAAGCACTGCTTCAAAGTTTTCCTCCAAACTTTTAGAATCCATCTTGATCTCCCTTAATCTATTAAACTTTCTCTCCAAGGGCCAAAAGCTCTGATACCAATTGTTAGGATTAAGTAATAATGAGAGGGGGTAGGGGGGGTGGGGGGGTTGAATCAGTATTATAGTACTTTAAACACGAACTTAATAAATTCCAACTTAACCATATAATTACTGAAATGAAAAGAATAAGCACATAACACATAACTCATAACACAATGAAATGTTGTTGAGGAAACCTTGGCCAAAGGGAAACCCCAGTGGGGATGGTACCCACAAATATGTACTAAAAGTACAGTTTCCTTATTAGGAGCTGAATATTACATTAGCACATTTCCATGTTAGCAGAATACAAAACCCTATTAGAGGTATATTGAGCACACTGCTCTTAAAATAAAAAATAGTTCTGTTACAATCAATCTCAAAAATGAACAACACAAGCATCATTTATGGTTAGATAGTTCCAATTGTAGCTCACATCTATTTGACATCGCAATGCATCCATCCATTCCATCTTCTTCATATCACATTAAAAAATAGAATTAATACTTATGCAAAGAGTAAATACAAAGTCAGCGACCTTATACTACCAAAGCATAGGTAATACAAAATCCCAATCCATCTTAGCATGATTGGATTCCATTTCATACTCCCTTAATCATTGTGATTGTTCATCTTCTCTGTATCTCTATTACTCAGTCTTCGCATGTCTTCAAAATAATGTAACTCACCGCGATCAACACCAAAACTCAAGAGATCTTAAAATAAGGTCATACATAGCCCAAAATTTCTTCCTCTAAGCTTGCATGTCATCATTCATTATATACTATCTTTGCTTTCCAAAACTATACTGCTATACTCTGTATTTTTGTTCACTATACTTAGTCATTTTACAATCTGCATCTCCAAAAATATAAATAACTCCAAGTGATCATCATACTAGATGTGTTAACATAAACGACAACCCTCAAGTGTCCCATATCAATCCAAAATGCATCACTTGCTAACAAGGATGTCCTATAAATATTTGTAGTTGTTTCTTATTTTTGAGATGTCATATGACACATTTTGAGATGGCATATGCCACATTGTAGCTATATATATGTAGATTTTGAGATGGCATGTGCCAAATTTTGTACAAAATAATTTCACACACATAGAGAGAGAGAGAGAGAGAGAGAGAGAGAAAGAGCATGTTCATTTTTGGATATTTTTTCTTTGTCATGCATTGTATGTATATATTATTTCCATATTATATCTTTGTCATGAGTTGCCATGTGTAATAGACTTATTTAAGTTTTCTTTACAAAGTAACTACCATCAAAATATTTTTTCCAACCAAAGTAATAGCATAATAGGTGTAATAGACTACAATTGGGCTAATAGAATCCAAAATTGCATTCCCTAACTCGACTTCCTTATATGGTAACCGCAATTGTGCTAATAGGCGTAATAGACCTTGGGGACACTTTGGAATGGGGTGATCATGGATGTTATTTGCATCTCCATGGGAGTAATGAGGTTTTAACTGGGGTTCAACTGGCTAACTAGAGCTAACAAAACACACGGTTTGGTCCTAGGAAAAATAGTTTGAAAGATGCACCATTGAGAAACTTTCAACTGAGCAATAATGCAACTTTTTGCACCAACTGAGATTGGGTCCCCATATGGAAACCAAGTAGAATATCTCAAAACTAGGCTACATGGTTGTAGGCCTTCCCAACAAGGTCCTTATGCACTTTATGGTTCTCTGATACCCCTCATGAGGCCCAAGATATCACCCTCCAAAAATTTCTGCCCGATTTAGCTTAGTGCACCTTGGGAACACTTAGGTTTGGCATGTGCCAAAATTTTCTTGATGCTACGTGGGAAAAAAAGGTCTCCAATAGCATTTACCAGGCCAAGTAGAGTTGATGGAGCTAACGGTTTGGTCCCACAATGAACGGTTTGAAAGATGCACCATTAAGCAACTTTCAAGTGAGCAATAATGCAACTTTTTTCACCAACCAAGATTGTGTTGCCAAATGGAAACCAAGTGGAATATCCAAAAAATGAGCTACATGCTCGTACGACTTCCCAAGATGGTCCTTGTGCACTTCACAATTCTCTGATACTCCTCACAAGGTCTGAGATATCACCCTCCAAAAATTGATGCCTGACTTAGTTTAGTGCACCTTGGGAACACTTAGGTCCGGCATGCATCAGAACATTCTTGATCATCATAGAAAAAATGAGGTCTCCACTAGCGTTTATCTAGCCAATTGGATCTAATGGAGCTGATGTTTTGGTCCTAGGACAAATGGTTTGAAAGATGCACCATTAAGCAAATTTCAACAAAGCAACAATTCAACTTTTTGCACCAACCAAGATTGGGCCAAATGGGAACCAAGTGGAATATCCAAAAACTGAGCTACATGTTTGCATGCCTTCCCAAGATAGTCCTTTTATACTTCATAGTTCTTTGATACCCCTCACAAATTTCAAGATATCACCGTCCAAAAATCACTGCCTGATTTGGCTTAGTGCACCTTGGGAACACTTAGGTCGGGTATGTGGAGGAAGGTTCTTGATGCTATGTGAATGAAAAAGGTCTAAGTAGCATTTACCCGACCAACCAAAGCTAATGGAGCTGGCAGTTTGGTCCCACAATGAATGGTTTGAAAGATGCACCATTGAGAAATTTTCAACTGAGCAATAATGTAACTTTTTGCACCAACCGAGATCAAGTCGCCAAATGGAAACCAAGTGGAATATCCCAAAACTGAGCTGCATTCTTGTAGGCCTTCCCAAGATGGTTCTTGTGCACTTAACGATTCTCTAATACCCCTCACAAGGTTTAAGATTTTCCCCTCCTAAAATTGCTGCCCAATTTGGCTTAGTGCACCTTGAGAACACTTACGTCCAACATGCGCCAGAATGTTCTTGATGCTATACGGGCGAAACATGGTTCCACTAGTGTTTACTCAACCAACCGGAGCTGATGGATCTAACGTTTTGGTCCTATGATGAATGGTTTTAAATATGCACCATTGAAACCAAGTGGTGCATCTTTTAGCTGAGCAACAAAGAAACTTTTGGCATTTTTATGTCAATGATACTTATAACTTTGCAAACATGACCAATGTGACTTAAATGAACTAAATACATCATTATTAAGCTAGGTCAACCTTAATTGACAATTTTGACCACTTTGACCCACCCTTGGCTAATAGGGCATACTAGGTCAAATGGATACATAATTGGACAAATATAAATCTAATAAAATCTATCTTACAATTGAAATCTTTTAAAATTGAAATGTAATGCATGAAAATGTTATGTTTGGCCATATCACAATTTTTTTTAAACAAGTCAAATATTTTTATTCTTTCATGTATTTCATCTTTATACAAGATTGAGTGTACACACAACCTTGTGTACAAATACATCGTATATCATTGATACAACCATATTATGAATAAATATATCAATGTTATCAAAATTCCTAGATATAAAATTACCAAAAATCTTAGATACACAACTATATATAAAAAATCCTATATAATAAGTGTGTCATTTCCGCTCCTCAAATGTATAAGTTTAACAAAAGGTACTTGATGAAATCTACATTTTGATTTCTACATTCCAAAGGCACAAGAAAATTTAATAGAGAAAAAAAGAAGTTTATAGGTTGACAAAAATATTATGAATGTATAAGTAACTAAACAAACCAAAGAACATGACTAGAAAATGCACAATGAAGTTTACCATCATTTTGTATGAGCTAATCAAATGTGCACCTCAATATTATATATCTATCATATATGTATCCAACTGCATGTACAATCCACATACAAAACATGGTTTATTGGCTTAAAGAAATGAAGAAGAAAACTACAATTAATGTATTGAATGTAAGTGTAATGAACATGGAAAACCTTGTAGTGAGTTTCACTTGCCTACTGAAGTGTGCCTGACCGGTCATCTCTCTGCTTGAGGGTATTTAATATTAATTCATGATTAGAAGTACTAATAGTCCAAATTTATTTTGTCTTTGGTCTTCCTTGATGTTTCAACAACTTAACATTGGCTGCTATAACAAGGTGTGAGTACATGAGAATGGTTTTTTGCTTCTCATAGTCTTCAAATGCAGGAATTCCATTCTTTCTAATCATGTACGTGCACATCCATGTTCCCGCAACAACATGTGAACCTGTTGGATATGTGAACATATCATAATCTATCATCAGTTGTGCAAGCTTCTACTTTCCTTGTACACAATGTGCTAACCAGTAATTTGATCTCTCATCATTCTCCTATGGTGCAACCAATGCAAAAACATGTTCTGGCTATAGAATATCTGAAAGATAATCGTACTCAAGAGAACAATCCATGCCATCATGTATTACAGAGAGTATGATAGATAAAGGAGTTAGATAATGTGGAACCCACGTATTGAACCACTCACTTGACTCACACTGATCCCAATCACACTGAAGATACCTCAGACAAAAAATGCCAACTCTCATGTCCAAATGGTCCATGTACTAGCTTCTAAGCTTCAAAATGAATATATTTTTGAAGAATCTTTCACTGAATGACAATCTAACCTATCTCCTATTATGCCCAACTCGACCAACCAAAAGAATCTATGCACTGCTAAATTAAGAGTACCCCCTGTGACAATGCAGAAGGACTTCAATCAATAATAGAATGAGCATCCAGGAGTTCTACACCTAAAATTGTCAATTTATCCTTAACTAGAGATCTCTTTACACATGCACCTTGTCCATCATGCTCCCCTTTTCCATGTACGACCTCACAAAAACTTGAAATATTAGGTACACATGTCTCTACATAAATTCTACAGAACTAATAAAACATACATGCATTCTTGAATTGACCTATACAGTTATCTGACCAAATGAGATGTCTATCCATAGCAATATCATTTTCCCACACCCACTCAAAACAATTCTCAAATAAATGTTGGACATACTTGTGAGAGTGAGATCTATCATAACTCATATAAAAATGACATTCTTTGATTATCTTCTGGTCATATTCTGTACTATCAAGGGAATGTCTATATGTTATATGCACAAAAATAGCAACCTGAATGGAATTGTAATATTGAACTTGCAATTCATTTTGGGGCTGCAATGTATAGTTATATACAAAGTCAATGACTAATATAATAGTGCCAAACAAGAAAGTGTCCTTACACATCTTGAATTGTTGATCCAACCACTGAGATCTGTGACTATGCCTTGCATACTTATAAAAAATATTCTTTTTGAAATCTGAAACAAAATCAGCTACATTGCATTCTTTTGTAACCAACTCACATCTAGAGCCTTCACCTCCACTTTACAATGTATATTTAACCGATTCATATACCTTTTTTTGGACAATTGTCTTTCCAAAATCGTGTTCACATCCCTCATGAAAACATGAAACAAACTTCACTAACCTACCACACTCTGAGAACTTGTCATTTAAGAAATAATGTCTATAAAAGAAACAACCATCATCTCTAGGACATAAAAAATGATGTAGCAAGTCTCTTGATAATTTTGGGAGAGAACTTGCACCACACTCCTCCAACATTTCATTAGTATGCAAAGTAGAACAAATGGATCATAATAGTTCATGGTGCAATGAAAACTTGACATGATATTTGCAACAACAAGTATTTTGAATCTTAAGAGGTACACAAAAAAGGCTTGAAGGATTCAAAATCCCTTTGTGATATTTCCAATGTTGGACATGTCTCACAAAATTTTTTGAACAAAATTGTTTGACTTAACTCCAAATAATGTTTAGGATCCAGGGTGCGGTGTCGAATGCCAATTCCCAACTTCAAGACATCCTTCACATTTGGTGTGTCACTCTTGAGTTAGATTTCCAAAATAGTTGAATTTTATCCTTCACACCATCAGTAAGTTTCTCATCACAAAGTGGAATTCTCCCACCATAAGACCATGCATCATTTTGAAGAGGATGATCAAGACTTTCTCTTCTTGCAAGTGCTTTATCCAAAGTTTTACGATTTAAGCTCAAGTCAACATAAGTTTGTCTCATCAAAAAAGCCTTTCTATAATGATGACTTACTAAGGAGGTTGCAATTATTGGAGTTGATGAAAACTATCAACCCACAACTCCCAAGAATCACCTGCATGAAAACCTGCCACAAAAAGAGAGAAGCAAAAAATTTATGGAGGCCAAAAATTATAGATTGATGGAAGAGGAAACATATTGTGCAAACAATAGAGAAAAACTCTCAATGCAATAACATCCTCAATTAATTAATAATTTTTCAAAGAGGGAATCCTTATAAAAGGATATCAAAACCATAAAAGGGAAACCCTAAAGGGGAAATATCTAGGTTGCATAATAATAATTAATAAAAGAATTAATTTTTATATGCCTAAAGTTTAGCTTAAGTAAAAGAGAGATAATAAGTGACTTAATAATTAAATCAAAATGATTTAATTAATAAGTGGAATCACTTTATTACTCTAACACCCCCCTTCAGATAAACTTAGGGAGAAGCTAAAAACCTAGAAACAGCTACTGAAAGTAGGAAATGGGTCCCAGCAACAAGGCCTGATCAGGTACCCAAGTACCAAAAATCTCTGTAAAGAAGAGAAAATGAGAAAACCCAGTGGGAAAAACCCCTCTCCAAAAAGAGATGAAGCCTAGTGAAGGACTGACAAAGCCTCTAAACTAGGATAATTCCTAGAAAATAGGAACACAGATCAGGTAGAGAAGACTGTAATCTGCATGAGTGCCCTAAAACAACACTACTCAAATCAGGATAGAAAACAAGGCAGACATTGGAAGTCAAAGATACAAATGGAAAAAAACACCAAAGTTTGAAGAGATTATCAAAAGAAGAACATGTAGAACACCTCTGAAGAATGCAGCTGCAAACACTTTCAAAGAATTGTTGTAATTTGTATGAGTGCCCTCAAATGACACTACTCGAATTAGGATGTAAAACAAGGCAAACATCAAATATATAGATGGAAAAAATACCAAGTCTAAAGCCTCCAAAATAGGAATGAAAGAAGAGTGTTCATATGATAAATGATCCATCTCATCGAAATGCATAGGTACTCAGCAAATAAATCTGCCTAGTACATAGGAACAAATGTTGAATACATAGCTCACTCCATCAAACCAAGGAAGCATTAGAACAAATAGGAAATAGTGCCATAATGCTGAGCAAGGAGAGGCATGACAGGTACACTAAGTCAGACTGCCAAGAAACACTACATGATGAAGAATGTACAAACACATATAAAGGATGGTGTCATGGAAGGATCACTCTCTTGACACACAACATGAGGCTAATGTCATGGAAGGAACACTCACTTGACAAAGGTAGATGGAAAGCAAAGAAAGAATCAAACCCCCCATGGCACTTTATAATATAGTGTGAGTACAATCAGGCACAAAATGTGTGAGATCCCAAGCATGCATTAGATGACACTTTATCTTAGTTCATTTGCAAAAATTGAAATGCAACAGAAATAGATGTCTACAATATCCAGGAATGATAGAAATCTATAGAAACATGAATAACAACTAAAAAGAAGTCATCCCATGCACGGAAAATGATCCCAAGACTTGAAAAATCCAAGATATCCACCAGATTGCAAAAATGCAAAAAATTAAATAAAAAAAACTTGGAGTAAAATCTGGGTGTGAGACCCATGAAATATGATAGAGCACTGAATCATCTTTTTGATGCCATGCTAAAGTCAAAAAATTGAGTCCAAAAGACCAAGATATGGCTCCTAGAGTGCAAAATAGATCACTGACTTTGACTAGAAAAAAGGTTGCGAGATAGAAAAATAAAAAATCTAACCTCCATATTTAGATAGAGCTCAGAAAGATCTTTTTGAAAATATATGATAGGTAAAAAACCAATACCGCATGCTTAAGATATCGCAAAAAAAAACATGATGCTCATTATAGAAAAAAGGGCAAATAGATTGGCAATTTTGTGGCCATCATATTTAACCTCACTATTAGACCTATGCCCACTGACATCAGTGGCTGCATATGCATACCTGCACATGCACGTCCTTTCCAAAAGTTCAAGCTTTTCAAAGTTTTATAACAAACTTAATAAAAATTGTTTTTTGTTTTTTAAAAATAAACTTTATTAAAAAAAAAAAAATTTGCTAAATTTTTTTTATTTTTGATGATTTTTCTCCTCGAAAAACATGCATCTGTACTTGTATAGTGATAAGGATAATTTTTTTCTCTAGATGTCACGGAGGCCAAAACTCACAAACCTTTTATGAAAATATAGGTTTTTGGGCCTTTTAAGCATGATGGTGAGGTCCGTTTGGGCCCAAAATGCTCCCAAAAATAGGTACCCCCCAAAACACCAAAAATATGAAACTGAAAACCTTCTAAAAACATAGATCTGAAGAATAAAGTCAAAAAACTCTCATGAAGAGAATAGGGGCATGAAAGGATGGAGCTCTGATACCATGTTGGAGTTGATGAAAACTATCAACCCACAGCTCCCAAGAATCACCTGCAGGAAAACCTATCATAGAAAGAGAGAAGAGAAAAATATATGGAGGCCAAAAATCATAGATCGAAGGAAGAGGAAACATATTGTGCAAACATTGGAGAAAAAATCTCAATGTAATAACATCCTCAATTAATCAATAATTTACAAAGAGGGAATCCTTATAAAAGGATACTGAAACCATAAAAGGGAAACCCTAAAGGGGAAATATCTAGGTTGCATAATAATAATTAATTATTATATGCCTAAAGTTTAGCTTAAGTAAAAAAGAGATAATAAGTGACTTAATAATTAAATCAAAATGATTTAATTAATAAGTGGAATCACTTTATTACTCTAACAGTAATAACCCTCTGAGCAACTCTCTTGTCTTTTTTCTTGGTAGTATTCCCAATAGAATTGAGAGCACAAAAATGATTTCTCACAATAATAGCATTCCTCTCCATTTTCTTGTTCTCACTAATCTCTAATTTGACTAGTATAGGTCTGATCTTATGCATCTTTAACAATTGCACAAAGATTTGGCATTTCTCAACCAATGTCTTGTGGCTAAAAAATTGATCAAAAAGTATGTACTCCCACAACCGAATGATTCTTTGTGATCTCTTACCATCGAAATTTCTCATTATTTTCTCATTAATTTCAAGTAACCATTTTTTTGTTCTTGATGGTCTCAAAATTGAAGTTTGTCTTTCTTCCTCGCAAGGGACTTCATTTCTCATATAATTTGGAGATGTGTAACGTTGATTTGGTTCTTGTGCACCATTATCATTGTCAATTCCTTCATATTCAATCTGTGGATTATCATTGCCAATGTCTACACTTCCATTTTCCACATCTACATGTTCATTTTCAAATCCTACATTTTCATCTTCAATCTATACATTCTCATTTTCAAGATTATTGTCATAAATAATTTCAAATTCATTTTATTCTTCACTTGAAATGACATTTAAGGGTGGACCTATGGCCTCACCTTCATTAATATTTAACATAACTTGTGTCTTTTTTTGGTGGCCAACCTTATCTCTTTATCTATACACTTCAATCTCTTCATTTGTGAGCTTCCTCTTCCGTTTATGCTTTCGACGAGTGCTACTCTCCATGGTGACACCAAAAAGGTGATGCAAAACCTTTGATAATCATTAAATTTCCAACAAAAAGGATGAAAAAAGATTTTTTTTTTGTCTTCCACAGCTCCAATCCCACAAAATTCTCTACAAAAATGTGGCTCTCAGATTGAGAGACCTAGAGAATAATTATTTGGTTTTGGATGCCAGTCAGACCAATCAGATATCCATTATTATTGGATATTTGATAGTATCATATATCCGTTATTATCAGATATCTGATATATTATTAGATATCCAATTTATCTTGCCCAAATTTTTCTTTCCTTTTAAAATTTCAACATTTTAAATTTTGAACTTTTTCATTTCCATGGTATTTTCAATTTTTATTTTAGTTTTTAATTATTGTTATAGATTTCATTATTTATAATATTAATATTATGATGTTAGCAATAGAATTAATATTATAATAATGATACCTTGGAGAGAGAGAGAGAGAGAGAGAGAGAGAGAGAGAGATTCTATCCTTACAACTTTTGTACATAAGGTTGATAAGATGTTCAACTTTTTACATCAAGTTGACTAACCCTGATTTTCTAAATTTTCATTGCCTCTTAAGGCCTCCATATCTTGGTATACCATGATCTTTCACATACCCTTCAAAGTGTACTTACAATAGCTTAAATACATTTGAAAAATTTCTCCTTGGAGCTATAAAATCTATATCCCAACTCTTCTTCATACTCTCCATCACCACAATCTGCCCACAAATTGTGTAGTATGCCTTCTTTATATTAAGAAGATAAAAAGTTTCAGGCATGTTAAAGGTTAGCTCTGCTTCCCTCAAGCTATTAAACAAAAATATCAAGCTTAGGAACAATTAAGTTCAAAATATGACTAACTCTTCCCTCAAATCTCTCCTTAGTGACAAGTGTTCTGATTTTATCATTTAGTGTTGTCACTTGTGTTGCATGAACTGAAGCTAAAGTATTCAAAGGGTCAAAAGAATTTGATAATTTAGATAGTTTCTCCTTAGTCTCCTTAACAAATTTTTCCACATCTGACACACATATGGAATAATCAATGCATCCTTTAAAAATCTTACTTCCCTCAGCCAAAGCATTTTTTACTTCTTCAATTCCCATGCCCAAAGAGTTCTTGTCTATAGCAATGTTTTCCTTCAACTCATTGACTCTCTTAACTTCATATTCTCCTTGTATTTTAACCAATGTTGACTTCTGTAAGGATTCAAAATGATTATTCACATCCTTCAACAAATTTTCCCATTGACCTGAAGTTGATTCATTCTGATTCAATGCATATGTAGGAAAAATATTTCTCAGAAATTGAGATGCCAAAGTAAGTAACTCACTATCATTTTTTATGAGTCCTCAAGATCTGATTCCTAGCTCTAATGTGCGCAATAGTAGAAATGTTCAATATTTATTCAAGAATAAGAGTATCCAACTAAATTAGACCTAGAATCATCTACACTTTTGTTGTATCAGTAATGTCTTCCCTTGTAGTATCTCTTGTCACTTCATCAATCTCATTCTCCACTACCGAACCTATCTGTTCAACTTTTGCATGAATATGATACATCATTCTCTCTTCTTCTTCTCTAACTTCTACATTTTTATCATCAGATTTTTCTTTTTCTTCACCTTCCTTCTCCATAACCAAATCATATTCTCCCTCTTTCATTGTATATTTTTAGTTTAGAACTCTAGGGATATATCCTTATTCATCATCAACTGATAGTGTAATAGGAACACCAGAAATGAAGATGTCTAGTTCATCAACAATCATATGAAAATATGTATCTAATAGTTCATTATTCTGCACATCATTCTTCTGATTAAATTCATACTATCTTCTCATCAAAGTATGTGTCAACATATGTGTCATTATATTCTTTGTTTCTTTAGTCACCTCATCAATGTTTCCTAGAATAAGCTTGTTTACCCTTAACTTCTAGTTCAATTATTTCTTTGCTTCCTCATGTAGAATCTCTACTTCTTCCTTTGCAATAACATTAATTAAATTTGTCAATATTTATTCTTTGATATCTTTTTCCTTCTTCTATGCTACAAATCTCCTCACCTTAAGTAAGTCAAATAGATCATCAGGGATGTCCCCTTTGATCTCAACCAAATCTCTATTTAACTTGTTCAGATGCTCAATCATTTCTTCTTCCAATCTTCTTTTCTCATCATCATCATCATCATACAAAATATAATATTTCTTCAATTGAACTAATATGTGACGGCATGCCATATTATTTAAAGTATCATTGCATGTGAAAAGTAGTTTACCAGATATGATCATAGGCTCCCCTGCGGAATCTTTCTTAGGTGAAGAATATCTCACCACTCTAGCTTCCTTATATCCTTCTGCTCTCAAATTATTCACAAAATCATCTGAATATGTTTCCTCTTCTTTGTCATCATATTTGTGTCTTTTATATGTTTTTTTCATTTTTGCTTGACTCTCTTGCTTGTGGTCTGCTCTATCTCAAGAGGTTTGGATGGTGTTGCCTTCAGTGTAGCTGGTTTGGTTGTATCAATTTCTTTGCCACTTTCTTCTCTGATGAAGTAATTTTTTTTTAACCAAGCTCTAGAAGATAATGCAAATGGTATATATTTAGGAGATGCATCATAATCAACATTAATAGGTTCATCTGCAACCTTCTCCTTCTCCTCAAATTTCTTCCTTGCTTCTGCCATCTTTTCCATAGTGAAACCCATCATTTCACCAACCATATCAACTTGTTTTCTGATTTTTATTTCTCTTCTAGGTCTAGTGAGTTTCTCATGCACCTCAAGGCTCTTCGCTACATAAGTGCCAAATATTTTCTCTGATTTGTCCAAAGGTTTCTTCAAGATGTCTTCAACATATTCTTGAAGAAGTGGACCATCCACTTCATATCCCATAGACGTTACCTAATATGTTATAGGATATGATACCTCCATCAAACAAGAATCAATCTCTACCATGAAACATATTATATCCTCATACTTCCTCACTATCTCATGTGTAATCCTATACCTTAAATGCATAGATTCTTGAAAACTTTTAAAGTATCCCCATATGTCAATTCTTGCATGCTTCTCTCCTAAGATGTTCTAAAGTTCCTTGATATGAATAGATACAAGGTTTTCCTCTTTCCATTTAATGTTTCCTACTCTAGGAAATTAATTAATGAAATAGAAAAACATACATAAAAAATAGATACCCTTACTTTAAGATTTTCTTTTTGTCTTGTTTTATCTTCTCCAGATTCTTCATGAGCTAATCCCTCAATGATTTGAAAATATCATATAATTTACTCTCTTTTACCATATGATATGAAATATATATAATTGTGCTCAAAATGGAATAGTAGAAATGTTCAATAATTATTCAGGACTAAGAGAATCCAACTAAATTGGACCTTGAATCATCTACACTTCCTTTGAATCACTAATGTATGTCATTGTAGTATCTCTTGTCACTTCATCAATCTCATTCTTCACTTCTAAACCTATATGTTTAACTTTTGCATGAATATGATCAATCATTGTCTCTTCTTCTCTGACTTGTGCATTTTGATCATTATAGTTTTCTTTTTCTTCACCTTCCTTCTTCTCCATAACCAAATCATATTCTCCCTCTTTCATTGTAGATTTTTAGTTTAAAACTCTAGGTATATCTCCTTCTTCATCATCAACTGATAGTGTAACAGGAACACCAAAAATGAAGATGTCTGGTTCATCAATAATCATATGAAAATATGTATCTAATAGTTCACTAATCTTCTCATCATTCTTCTGATTAACTTCATAATGTCTTCTCATCAAAATACTCGTCAAAATATGTGTCATTACCTTATTTGTTTCTTTATTCACCTCATCAATGTTTCCTAGAATAATCTTTTTTATCCTTGACTTCTAGTTTGATTCTTTATTTGCTTCCTCATGTAGAATCTCTACTTCCTCCTTTGCAATAACATGAATTAAATTGATCAATATCAATTCTCTGATATCTTTGTTCTTCTTATGTGATGTGAATATCCTTGCCTTAAGTAGGTCAAATAGATCATTAGGGATTTCCCCTTTGATCTCAACCAAATCTCTATTTAACTTATTCAGATATTCAATCATTTCTTCTTCCAATCTTCTTTCCTCATCATCATCATCATCATCATCATCATCATCATCATCATCATACAAACTATAATATTTATTCAATTGAACTAAAATGTGACGATGTGTCATATTATTTAAAGTATCATTACATGTGAAAAGTGGTTTACCAGATATGATCATAGGCTCCCCTTCTACTAAATATTTCTTAGGTGAATAATCTTTCACCCCTCTAGCTTCTTTATCTCTATCTGCCCACAAATTATTCACAACATCATCTAAATATGTTTCATCTTCTTTTTCATCATTTTTGTGTCTGTTATATGTTCTTTTCCATTTTTCCTTGACTCTCTTGTTGGTGGTCTTCTCTATCTTAATAGGTTTGGATGGTGTTTCCTTCAGTGTAGCTGCTTTAGTTGTATTAGGTTTCTTTGCCACTTTCTTCTCCAATGAACTAAATTTTTTTTTAACTAAGCTCCTTGTCTGTCTGCCTCTAGAAGATAATGCAAATGACATATATTTAGGAGGGGCATCATCATAAACATTAATAGGTTCATTTTTAACCTTCTCCTTTTCCTCAAATCTCTTCCTTTCTTCTGCAATTTTTTTGTAGTGAAACCCATCATTTCACCAACCATCTCAACTTGTTTTCTGGTTTTTTTTTCTCTTCCAAGTCTAGTGAGTATCTCATGCACCTCAAGGCTCTTCTCTACATAAGTATAAAATATTTTCTCTAATTTTTCCAAAGGTTTCTTCAAGATGTCTTCAACATATTATTCAAGAAGTGGACCATCCACTTCATATCCCATAGGCATTACCTAAGATGTTATAGGATATTCTTCCTCCATCAAACAAGCATAAATCTCTACCATAAAACATATTCTATCCTCATACTTCCTCACTATCTCAGGTGGAATTCTATACCTTAAATGCATAGATTCTTGAAAACTTTTAAAGTATCCCCTTATGTAAATTATTGCATGCTTCTCTCTTAACATGTTCTAAAGTTCCTTCATTTGAATAGCTACTAGGATGTCTTCTTTCCATTTAATGTTTCCTACTCTAGGAAAGTAATTGATGAAATAGAAAAACATACATACCAATAGATACCCGTACTTGAAGATTTTATTTCTGTCTTTCTTTATCTTCTCCAGATTCTTCATAAGCTAATCCCTCAATTATTTGTAAATATTATATTCTTTATTCACTTTTACTATATGTTATAAAATGTATATAATTGTGCTAGAAATGAAATTCTCTATGCTGGAATGAAATACTTTTTAACTGAGCACCATGGATGCGAACTTCACATCAGGTTGTATGATATTGTTCACTATCATTTCTCGCTTGTCCCACTAAGAATTGATGATATTTTTCACTATGTCCTTCTGAATATATCTTAGTTTAGGCACCACTCCACTATCATAGAATCTTGGGACTTTATTCATATCCTCCTTCGTGATCTTATAAGGTGTTTATCTAGCCACATAAATTGATCATGCACTCTGCTAAGAACATACCGAACCCAATCTAATTCAAATAAATCTAAAAAATCCATTTCCTGTGTGAACTTATTATTTGCAAATACCTTGTATTCATCCTTCATAATAAAATCTATAGAGACCTTAAATTTTTTCAACCGATTTGTCGCCAAGTTCTTCCAAGTTTTAATGAATATATTGCCTAACATCTTCAACGTGAAGAACTCCATAAGGAACATATGAAAAAGCATCATTAGGGTTGTCATCTATGGATTTGTGTGGATGTGTCTTGAACACTAATCTAGGATGCTCTGTTACATTTAGTTCTCTTGGTGTATCCCTTATCTATCTTTCAAAAAACAATTTTTGCAATGAAAAATACCTTTATGATGATTTTAGGGTTTAGAAATGAGATCCCTGAGAAATCTCTTTAATATTATTTGAAATCACCTTAGACTACTTTGTAAACACTTCTGTAACTTACAAGGTGTGAAATGAAAACAATAAATTCCTTATTGTTACTTCACATGCCAAAAAGTTAGATAGAAATTAATTCATTATGCCCTTTGTCTCAGAATAGAGGGTAGAAAATTCATCGTCGATTCATCCAAATGTCAAACAAATTCTTGTGAACAAAATATAATTTTATAAGTTCACTTATGCATCTACATATGCCAATCACATTCACTATTTTCTCAGGTTCTGGGATCAAGTAAATATATTTCAAGAAATACTCCCCCTTAGGTCAATGACCTAATCAATTCTCTGATGAAATTTACACACTAGAAAATGGTGCGATCTTCCCTGTAGCATCAATCTTCTCTTTTCTAATCCATGCCTTTCTCATTTCCTTTCTAACTTCATCAACATAAATTATTTTATTTACTTTATCATTATGTTCATTTTTCTTATCTACCGAACCTCCTACATTATTGTATCTAAAATTCCTTACAATATGAACATAATTATTTCTATTAAAATATATCATATTTCCATACCTTTTCTTCACTAGATTTGTCCTCAGTCTACATTGCTTCACAATATGTCCAAAGTTGTTACATTTGTAACAGGTTATGTTCCTCTGGTTCACCGAATTAGTCACCTTTGATCTACACTCATTTGATTTTTTCCATACTTGTAGCAAGTGAAACACTAGCCAAAAAATGGTGTAGCATTAGATCTACTTATGCAATCCTTCGCTCTATGCCCAAATTTTTTACATGTAAAGAATGTTCCATTGAAATTATATTGCCTCATAGGTGTCTTCTTAGGTTCTTCAGTCAGATTCTCTGATGAATTGATTTTCTCTCCTGATCCTAAACTTTCTCCTTTCTCAAATATGAGTCCTTGAGTTTCTCATTTAGGTCTTTGACTTTCAATTTGTTCATCAACCTTCACTAAACTAGATTTGAAATTTTCTTTGAATTCATTAGTTGTTTCAAGATCACTCCTAATAAATTCATTGACTCTTTCTAGCTCTTGTTCATTATGTCTGGACTCTTCAAGGTTAATCTACAATCTTCTAACTTCTTAGGTTCTTCACTTCAATTTCCTTAGTCATCTTCATTACCACAAGTTCCAATTCATTATTCAAATCATCTCAGTTTCTTACAATCTATCCAAACTCATCAAATTTATCTTTCAAGGCCTTTGAATCATTTCTATGCTGCAATTGATCAACAAGGTCTTTCCTCTTATCTTTGGATTTGTTCAATTATTCCTTCAGATTCTCAATAAAAAATTCAACATTATTAAGCTTCTTTTCCAACTCTGAGTTATAAGCATTTAATTTGTCAGTGGTTAGACTTCTTCCAAGGACCAAAACTCTGATACCCATTGTTAGGATTGAGGAACACTAAGAGGGGGTGGGGGTGAATCATTGTTCTAGCATTTGAAACCTTTTTCACTTGATTTCATAACCATAAACTAAAAGTAATAAATAGTAAACAACTAAAAGATAAGCAAAGCATCCACAACATCATAACAAAATGATTTTTTTGCATGGAAACCTGGTTAAGGGAAAAACCATGGTGGGGATGGAACCCACAAGTATTACTTCTTCAAAAATAAGTTACCCTATTAGGGGCATAAGTACATAATGGGAATGTAGATGCATTCAGACTTACAGCCTAAAGCTCACTTCTTAGATTAAAAAATGGGTATACAAACTTTAGAGCCTCACTACCATACAAAATCAATGGATAACAATCCAATCAAAGGTGAACTAGGAAATAACATCAATAATGCTTGAACAGTTCCATGTAAGTGCCAAACAAATCTTCTCAACTGATATCTGAATCTCTTCTCATAGATCCATCAATCATATACAACATATAGAAATCATATCCAACCATCGCTCATATAAAAAATCTTAGAAAAATGATCTTATATATTCATAAAAAAATATATTTACTCACACTATCGGCCTCAACAATAAAATAGATAACATGTGAAGTGTCAAACAAATCTATCATAAAAATCTTTTCCTAACCTTGAACACAAGAATAAGTGTCATCACATGTGTCGGCTCTAACATTGCCAACTATAAAACCAATCAAATCATCGATCCAATAGGATCATTGATCGATCAATTAACCAACTATCATTGTTCTTCTTTGTACTCTGCAAACTGATACTTAGAAAGCTATAACTCTATTAGATGACAATACAAATTTATGCAATCTTGGAAAAATATACATAATACCTCTAAGAAACCGCTCCTAGATTAGCACATTATAACTCAATCATAAGTGTTTGTATCGATCCATATACTGAAACTAGTAAATTGTGTCTGTTATTCCATACTTAGCCAAATCTAATAGTCTATCCTTCACTTGGTCATTGTAACTCTCCCTTAA
Organism: Thuja plicata; assembly: GCA_018584345.1. NCBI lineage: Eukaryota > Viridiplantae > Streptophyta > Pinopsida > Cupressales > Cupressaceae > Thuja > Thuja plicata. The sequence continues at coordinate 481,552 of MU223441.1, read as the reverse complement.
TAAAGGTTGTCTCTCCAAATTTTAATTTGTCCCAAAGACCTTAGAATTCATGCTAACATTGTCTACAATAGGAGGGACCTGTGGCTCCCCGTATTGCACTCGTGGAAACATCTCTTTCTCTCTCCTTTTTGTGCCCCTTTTTTTCTCTTTATTTTATGTGTTTGTTTTGTCTCAAGTTTTTTCTTTTCCATGGATTCCTTTTGTTGTGTTCATGTGGTTGTTCTTCTTAAAATTTTGTTTCATTATTTTCCTTTTCCTCGGCTTTGGCTTGAGCATGAGTTTCATTTATTGTCTAAGATGAAGATCATTTAGTTGTAGGATTTGGTTTGATCTCCCATGAGTTTCTCTGATGGTCATAGGAAAAATTAATGATGGAAAAGATAGTAAAAAATGGTGATACAAGGGAAGAAGGAACAGTTAGTAATGGTTACAATTTTGTGAACAAGCCTTCATACAAAGCATTTATGGCAGAGAAAATGGTTTTACCATAATCAACACAGTTTGAAGTGGTTAATGAAAATGGAGGAAGATCTCCTAGAACCGATGGATATCAACCAAGAGGAGACAATAATGAATACCCAAAAAATTATTGCAGATGGGAGAAGGATGGTGGAGATGATGGTAAGACCCCATTTCCTGGTGCTAAGGTCCCCACTCTTTCTCCAAATGCAGACATGGTAAATGCTATTAAAACTGAACAATCTCGGTTAAAAATATTTCCATATTTTTTTTTTGTATGGATATGAAGTTTCTTCCTCAAAGGAAATTTTTGGATGACTAGATTGGTAATATTTGGGGAAAAAATCTTGGTATAAATGTTAGTTTTATTGATATGGTTCAGAAAGGTTTATTTGTTTTTTTTTTTTCAAAAAGCATGCTATGCAAGATAAAGTTTTAAATAAAGGGTATTGGAATGTAGGTCAAACTTTGTTCAGGGCTCTCCCATGGTCTCCCACTTGCAATTTTGAGAATATTATTTCTCACTCTTCTCCATCCTATATAGATCTTAGAAACATTCAACCCAAGTTTTGGCAATTTATACCCCACCTTCTCAAGCCTCTCAGTTTTGTCCTTCAAGTCGAAGAAGCCAAGGTTACCTTTCCCCACCATAATGCTTGAGCCCTGGTTATCTATAATCCCGAGGTTGTTTTACCGAATGAAATTTCCCTTGATATTGAAGGATACAAATGGAATTGGACTATAATCAAACTGGGAGACATTGGAGCTTGTTTTCACTGCAATCTCAATGGCCATAATAGAAGAGATTTCCCTCTACTGAAAAATGTTTAGAAATAATTTAATGAAGATAATATGAACAAGAAAGACCCTCCCACCATGAATAACAATAATGATATCATAAATAATAAGAGCAATGATTTGAATGGTAATTATAATAAAGGAAACAAGGATATTAATGTTAACAAGAATCAAGATATTAATAGCTTAGAAGGTAACAATGGCAGTGCAAGATAAACCCTAGATTCTCATCTAGACAAATTTGTGTGCTTGTTTAATCCTCTCTTTGAGGATGAGTTTGAAATCCACATAGTTGTTCAAAGTAAAGACACTCATAATCCCTTTTATTTTCATCCTACATACATTCCTGTACCAAGAGATAAATTCAATGAAGATGATGCCCCTTGTCAAAATGCTCAACAAATAGCCCTCTCCAAAATCAGAAATAAAAATGCTTTAACAAGATTAAACCAACAATTGGTTGAACAGGGTGAGGTATTCCCTGACACCATGCCTTCCAGTATTTTGAAAGAAGAATGTGAAGAAATAATTATGGAACATAAATCTCATGGTAAAGACATTGTCTCCCCTGATGTCACCCTCACTTTGTCACTTCATAGTGAACAAGGAAAAGATGAGGATGGGTTTGTAGAAGTGGTATCTAAAAAGAAAAAGAGAAAAACTTATGAAAGAAGCAATAGTCTAAGAAACAGTGGGAAAAATCTCAAAATAAAAAGTAAAGAGATTCTAGAGTGTTTTAATAGATTATGCAAGAACCAAAATACCCCCAAAACTCTATGATGGTGCACATACACAGTTGGAATGTTAGGGGGTTAGAAATGCCTGATAGAAAGTACATTATTAGAAATTGGTGCAATAAAATTCATAAGAAATATTTTATTTATCTTCAAGAGTTCAAGGTTACTGGATACCATGCCCATAACACTCTCAAATTTATCTAGAACAAAGCCACTTGCATATTTTCAGGACATAATAGAGGAAAAGGAGGAGTTTCCATTCTGATAGGAAATAATTGAGCTGATAAGATGAACTCTAAAGGTACTTCTCCTTGTCAAAGGGTTATTTAGGGGATATTCAAAGACGATAACCAAGAGGTGGGAATTTGTAACATATATGCACCCAACGATAATAGAGAAAGAGCTCAATTATGGGATTGGTTATCAAATAACTTACCAAATGCTAAATGGATCTTTATGGGAGACTTCAACATGATCAAGATTAAACAAGACAAATGTGGAGGTAACAATCATATGTGGAAGGGGAATACATTTTTCTTTTGGGATAAATTCAAGATAAGGTTTCAAATTAGTGATCCACTTGAAAATATGAAGCAAGAGTAAAATAATAATTGGTTGACCTGGTGTTAGGCCAGTAAAAAATATGGTATACTGTAGCCTTGACAAGATCTATTTAATAAGGTTTTGTTTGGTTTAACCCATTCAACATGGCCATAATCCTGTGGAAGTGGCCCCTGCTAGTTTATCTTATCATTCTCTCATTCATGTTTTCATCATATATAATACCCAGTCTAATCAAGATCTCAATATGAAAAGGAAGAGCACCTTAAAATTAAACATTTCCCTTTTAGAGGACAAAGAATCCCTCCAAGCCATTCAAACTATTACCACTCTTTCTAAGTTCTTCAACTCTACTCTCTCTGCAAGGGGAAAACGAGACCAATTGGTTAAGGTATGGAGAAGGTTGTTTGAAATTGTAGGAAGAAAGGAAGCCATTGACAAGAATCAAGAGTAAAATGTTTTTCAGAGTAAACTCAATCTAATAGAAACCCAACTTCAAGCTAAAGGTAATTATCAAGAACTTGAGAAAGCACTCATTAGCACCCAAACCAAATTAAGGAAAATATGAAGTTTCAAAATCCAAGGAAAGAAAGTTATGGCCAAGGCTAGATGGATTAAAGATAGAGACAAAGGATCTAAATACTTTTTCAACTTGATCAGAGTTAAAAAAAAATAGGGAGGAGATCACTAGAATTCAGATAGAAGTTGGAGTCACCAAGAACAACAAAGTTACCTTGAAGGCTTTTTTTGAGTTTTGTAATAAATTGTTCTCTTCAGAACACAAAAAAAAAAGAATTTTTTAAGTATGAACATGTACATTAAACTAATTACAAGGAAGGTATCCCATAAAAAATTCATGGTTCTTGAACAAAAGATTGACATTAAAGAGATTGATGAAGCTATAGGGTCCCTAGCTAATGATAAATCCCTCGTTCTTGATGGATTACCTGTTGAATTCTACAAAAAATAAAGAATGGATCTCTGGTGAATCGTTAGAAGTGTAGGAAGAAGCCTTCAAACTAGGGTCTTTGGGGGAAAATATTAATAGAGGCCTAATCAAACTCCTCCCCAAAGATGGTGATAAGTCACAGATTAAGAATTGGAGACCAATCACTTTATTAAATATATCTTACAAAATTATTGCTAAAATAATGGCTAAAATAATTAGTGATATTCTTAAAAATGTGGTTTCAATCACTCAAACTGGGTTTATAAAAGGAAGGTATATTTTGGATAATCTTATTACTAGCTAGGAAGCTATGCACTGGGCTAAAATAGATGATCATAATGTGGCCATGGTCCTCCTTGACTTTGAAAAATCTTATGATGTGGCACTTTGTTCTCAAAACACTAGAGACATTTGGTTTTCCTGAATACTTTTGCAAATGGGTTAGTATTTTGTTTAAAGACTCCTCAACTATGATTGATGTCAATGGAGAATTAACTGACCACATCCCACTTGAAAGGTCTATTAGAAAAGGGCACCCTCTTTCTCTGTCCTATATGTTATTGTTTTTAATGTCTTGTCCTTTATTCTCAAGGCTTCAAAGCTTGGCCCACATGTTAAAGGGATCCACTTACCCAATAATGAGGAGCTCCCAGTTGAACAATTTGTCAATGATACTACCCTCTTCTTATCTCTGGAGGAAGAAAAATTTGACAATGTTCTTAGAAGACTCCAAGTATTCTGCATGGCATCACGAGCCAAAATAGCCCCTCACAAATCTAATATGTTGGGATGGATAGAAGATCCACCTAGTTGGCTAGTAAATAGAGAGTGGAAATGGCCAGGACCTTCTACCATTGTCAGATACCTAGGTATACGCTTTTCCATCAACCCTTCTATTAATGATATGTGGGCTTGGATTTATAAAAATATCAAGAACAAACATCTTAAGTGACAATCACATTTGTTGTCTCTAGCTAGCAGAGCTCAAGTTGTTCAAAAGGTTCTTTCTTCTCATGCAGTGTATTATGCCTCATCTTGGATGCTAGAAAATAGTCAAATCAAAAAATTAGAAAAAATTATGAGGTATTTTCTTTGGTCTGATGTGATGGGTAATGAGAAGAGGCAATGTGTCAAGTGGGATCGGTATTGTACTCCAAAAAAGAGGGAAGGGATGGGTCTAAGGGATCTAAAGACCCAAGGTCTTGCTCTGGAAGCTAAATGGATCCTCAAGGACCTGAGAGGGAATGAGCCTTGGAAATTTCTGGTAAGAAATAACATTGAGAAATCAAGTATAAAAAAGGTAAGACCTGGAAAGATATCCCCTTACATGACATTGTGTTTGGAGACTTTGAGATTCAAGTATTTGGATCCAAGGTGTTCCATACTATTTTGAAGGCATGGTGCCAGTTTAGGGCTCAAGTCTATTCAAGAAATGTTGTTGGGAAAAATCCTTCTTTTGCAGTTTTGGATAGATCTATTTGGTGGGGTATATACTTAAATGGTAAACCTCTTGCATTGACTCAGTGTCACTCTACTAAAAATTGGCAAAAAAAAGGTATTTCTCTCATACAAGATGTATTGATGCATAAGAAAATGAGATCCTGGTAAGATTTAAATGATAAGTTTAATATTCTAAATTCTCAGAAAAAAACCTACACTCTGATATCTAAAGCTGTGTGAAGGCAATTCCCTGGTAAAATGTTGAATTCTTTATAGATATTTGATGGCATCAAGTTGAGTGATTTCTCTTATAAGAAAATATATGATATGCTTAAGGAAGATGTAGGAATTACCAAAAAAATAAATAAAAAATGAAATCTTAACTGGACTAACTCTAGATGTCACTTTATCTTTGGCTTTTTTTGGCACTCACAGGTCAAACCTAAAGTTATTTGTTTTAGTTGGTTGCTACTCCTTAAGAAAAATTTTGTTGGATCTTTTCTTTCTCAGTGTGGTCAACAAAGCATTTGTTGTTCTATTTGCAATTTCCCTGAAACTTTTGAACACCTCTTTTTTTAGTGTAAATTTGCTAAAAGAGTTTGAGCCAGTTTTTTTGGTTATCCTATTTTGTGGAATTGTCATAATTATTTCTCTTGGCATGAACTTGTTATTGGTTTTTTCAAAACTTTTGACTATAAAATGAATAATTTGTAGTTTACCTTAACTGTTGAAGTCCTTTGTGTCATTTGGAAAAAGAGGAATGAAGAGATCTTCCAAGACAGAAAATTGGATCTTACTGGTTTTTATATTAAACTCACACATCTTCATATTGTCTCATAGGTATCCACAAGGATAGAAGTACCAAAATAAATATTTTTATCCCTAGAAAAGGATGGTGCAATGATTGTATACAAAAAATACATCTAGTCATCCACATATATTGAAGTATCTCAAGAAAGAAACAACGACTGAGCCCAAGACCCTAGTCATCTGAACATCTAGGGTCCAAATGAAGATGGAGGAAATAAGACTAACACCCATGAGGAAACATATAACAGAGAATGGTAAAACAAAGCTGACAATGACACCTGGATCAACCATGAATAAAGGAATACCAACATTGGATGGGACAATACATACTCTGGGGTTAACACAGATGGATGGGAAGAATCTTATCTTAACTTTTATAATACCTTTTCTGTATATCTGATACACATTATTTGTATAAGGGAGCTACAAATGCTTTATATATAGGCTTTTTGTAGGTATCTTGTATAAGGTATAGTTAGTTGGTGATTGCAGCAACAAAACTCAAATTGTTGTTGATAACTGTTATGTTTCTTATTTCCAATTGATACTCTACTTCAATATAAAAAAAATTCTATCCTTCAGTATTACCATATCATAATTGGTCATCAATAGAATAATGTATGGTTTTGATCAATGAAAATACACAAATCCATATCATCAATCTCATGCCAAAAAAATGTCTGTTGAGTGCATTTGGTAAATTTTCTTTGTTTACCTTCTGTTTGCATTCATGAGGAAGTGCTATATTGGTATGTTAATGGTTTCATTTTGTGAATTTAGGGCTTATGGTTGGACTTGATAGGGTTCAAAAATAGGTTTTTAGAAATTGACATCTTCACCTCAAGATTGTGCAAATTGGTCCAAATTTTACTCAAAACAAGTGGCAAACTGTCCCTATTATACTGTGTCATTTTCACCTATCAGAATTGTCATACGAAAAAATACTGTAACAAAAATAAATCATCTAGTAACCTAGGAATTTTCGTATGGGAACTTGGGAATTTTGTATGAGCTTACATTAGAAATCAGTCAATTAACTTGATCTTTGGTATCCGTACTTCCTATCTATGTGGCTTGAATTAATTACAATACCCTTTCACATCAATCGTCAATTCTTGAACAATTGGCTTGAATCATCTTCATCTTTCATCCTAGTTTCTTGAATGATCTTACTTATCATACACTATCTTGTCAATAGTCAACCCCAATCAGCTAGGTTACAAGTATCATCCAACAGACATTCAAGTCTCAAAACATGATACCTTATACCAAGCTTGTTAGAAATATAAAGTAAAATGAAAAAGATAGGGAAAGAATCTAAGAGAGTATGCAATGGAAAAGATTTACCAAATGCAGAGAGAGAGAGAGAGAGAGAGAGAGAGAGATATTTTCCTTCAATAGATCAACCATCAAGATCGCCACAATGCTCCAAGGACCAAGGCAAGAACACAAGGATTTGAAAGGGGAAAACAAGAAAAACCCCTTGTGAACAATATGAATATGGCTCAAAGCCTAAAGAATGAGAACAATAAAATCATTACAATATTTCAAGAATGAGAATGAGAAAAGAGAGAAGAAATCTAACTTAGAAACCCTATGAGAACCCTAGAACCTTAACTTGTCTGTGAGAGCCATCTCTTAAGTAGAGATGAGTGGAGGAGTTTGCATGTAACTCCCAAACTCTATGTGTGCCACATTCACATTTGGTGTGTGCCATGTGTAGGAATCCTCTTAAGGAGGAATATCTAATTTCCTTATTAAAGGAATTTCAAATAATATGACATGTCCTTGGTATATCTTTTAATTACATAGTTACCAAGGAAAGATTAATTCTAACACCCCCTTTAATCTTTACTTGGGGAGATGAGATCAATAGGTATCACACCCAAATGTTTACAATGATTTTGAGATGTTTCTTTTGAAAGAGGCTTCAGAAGATTTTTGATAGCTTGATCATCATGTATTTCTTCAACTGGATTGATGGAGCTTGAATGGTACATAAGAATTTTTGCTAAGTGGATATCACTTTGACAATACAAAGATGTAATTGCTTGCAGAGGGGGGCCCAAATCTTCAAGTGACCATTGAGATTCTTGAGACGCATTTATGCATTCTGTAGAGTCATTTCCAGTAAAAAATAGAGGTGGAGCATGATCAACACCTGAGCCTACAATAAGGAAAGAAATACTAGTAGAGCGCCCATCATTAGGATCACCTAGCACTGAATCAGTAACACTTTGGAAAGCAAAATCATATTGTGAATCATCAATCATATAATTAGAAATGCAATCTTCAGTTGCATAAAATAAATCTGTTACATAATTATCATAATATTAGACATCAAGAGGAGGAGAGATACCATCATTAACCTCCAAAAAAATAATAGGATTAGTACCACCATCATGAATTTCATCTTGAGTAATGCACATATCTTGCAAAGTAACATTAAGAAAGTTAGAGATAATTTCCTCTTCTTGTTCAAGAATATCATCAACATGAGAGAAAGAATCATCAAATTGCATTTCATCATAAGGAGAGAGCATATACTCACTTTGAGTAGGAAGATAGTAATCAAGAGGGTTATTCCAAGAGTAGCCTTCATCATAATATTCATCCCAAATAGTAGTATCATCATAGTGAGAATTAGACATCCCATAACAAATAGAAAAATCTTGACGAGTGTTATGATTATGATAATTTTGAGTATTAGGATCAGATGACTTCTCATGTTTAAGTTTCTTAAAACAAGTATTGATCACATGACCATCTTTCCCACAATAATTACAATGACGTCTATTAGAATTGTTATGATAACAGTTATTATGATTATGATTATTTGATCTATTATTATGAGATCTAGACATGAAAGCATGTTCATTAGATTGGATTGAGCCAATTGAATTAACTTAGCCTCTTCTTGATGTAAAAGTTGTTGAAAGATAGCATAAGTTAATTGAGATGCTAACAAAGGAAGAGCTAATTGAGAATGAATATTAGTTATAAATTGTTGAAATTATCTAGGAAGACATTTTTTAAAATGATATGAATTAATCAAATTTCAGATAGAGTAAATCCTAAACCAGTTAATTGACTTCAAAACAAATCAAACTTAAGTAAAAACTCATCCATAGTTGAGAAATCCATATACCTGAGATCCTCCAATTGATCTTGGAGTTTAATATTTCGAGATTCAGTTTCACTATCGAAGGTGTTTTTCAAAATAGTCCATGTTGCATGTGCTTCAGTATAATGGGAAATTAATACATATAAATTTGGATGTAAAGAAATTTCTATAAGGCCTAAAGCCTCATCATTTTTCTCATTCCAAGCATCAATATCTACGTTAGAGGCAGTAGTAGCGAGAATAGAAGTCGCACTAGTCACTACATCAAGAATATGTTTAAATCAAAAAATAAATGTAATATGAGACTTCCAAGCGTGATAATTGGAACTTGTTAATTTAATTTCTAGAATTAACATTGACATAATGAATTAAAATAAACTTAAATACAAGTTTCATAAACTAATAATGAGCTTAAAATAAAATTTAATGTGATTAGTAAATGCCAATATGCTAGAAATCATATTCCTGACCCCATTCCCGCTCAGGTCAAAAAGAGGAAGGTTGTGGGGACTACGCCCAGTTCCTCAAAATCCAAGAAAGCATCCATTTCCTCTGGCCCGTCCTCTTCTTTACCCCCGGTTGTATTGAAGAACCCTAATCTCTCTAGAGGTGATGATGATTTGGATAAGACTGCTCCGGTT
>MU223441.1:420360-438250 GCA_018584345.1 Thuja plicata | reverse complement strand
CCTTTTAGGGTGATCAAAATATCAGACCTACTTGTGCCTCCTTTTTTTTTTTTTTTTCTTTCATTAAGATTTTTGTACCCTTTTAGAGTGGCTACCTCCCATGCTTTAGCATAGTCAGTAAGAGGGATTTCCAAAGTGGGGAACAAGGCAGACCTAGCCTCTTCCAACCCAATATAATCAAATTCTCTTGAGACCAATCTCTCAAGGGACGTAGCTATTCTTGATAATTTATTCTCATGCTTGATATTGTACGGTTTCAAGGCCTAAATCTTGTGTGTGGGACTACATTATTGTGTACTTGTAGGGCTATATGCCTTAATCTCCCTTATGGGACTATGAGAGGTAGTTGCGAATGGAAGTTTCACTAGACACTTTTAGATATAGGCCTACTCAGTTTACCTCCGAAGGTATCATAATCTTTGTGCAAGGATCGATCCAAGTGGATTACCCAGATCACCTGAAGATTTATTACACTCACCATTTGTATTCCCAAGGGTGTTCTAAAACATGAATGCGACATAAGGGATCCTATGTGATTTGAGCATTGAGTCTCTTTTCAAAACCCACAATGTGTATTTTCCTAGAAAAAATCCAAAATCACTCTGTGTGAGGTGAAGGAATATAAGGTGTGGGCAAATATTTTGATACTAAGCCATTCCTTAGGTAGCTTGTGTTTGAAGTGTCTTTGATTGTGTTGAGACTAGTGAAAATATTGGGCTTGAAAAAGCTATCAGCACATACACATTGTGCTACAATTTTCCTATCATTTCAGACTTCACAAGTATTTGTATCTGCAAGGTTGATTTGTCCCTTGTTGGATTGTTTGAAGACAATTGGTTGGTCACATCATGTTTGACTTTGATTTGTGCTTGAATAATTCTTTCCCATAGATAATTTGACTGCAACATCCTTCAACATCATTAGGAAAACCAAGTTAAATCAGTTCCTTAAGATTTAAGATCCAAAACTTCAACTTTTTGTTCAAATTCCTACACAGGTGGGTCTACCTATACACAGGAGACTCTGCACATAGGTGTCTCCGCTTGCAGATAGGCGTTGCCGCCTGAAATCAGTAAATTTTGAGTTTTTGCAAAGATTTTTTACCTCCACTCTCCTATAGGTTATCAAAGGGTTTTCCTAAATCAATCAATTGCTTGTTCAACCACCATTTTCTTTCATCCCTCTAGTCTCTCATCTTTTCACTTCATTTTCCTAATCTTGTTGACTTAGAGCACCGTCATCTACATTGGACTTCATCAATCAATATCAATCCTTATCTTTCATACCTTCATCATATTTCCATCTCAAATCTATGGTAGAAAGATTTATCAGAGTGTTAGGAGGATCCTTATCATTAGCAAACACATTAATCTTGTCACTTGAGAACATCACTCCATCTTGAGAGCTCAATCAAATCCTATCTTTCTCAAGATCATAAGTCTATCTTTTAGTAGGAAAATCATCATCATTAATCCTTATTGTTTGCACCTCATTGGATCCTATTTCACTAAGGTTTTTCTTAAACCTTCATCATCAATCCTTATCAATCTAATCTTGAGACTTTGTCTCCTAATCCTATTAATCAAATCATCCATCTAATCAATCAATCAATTAATCAATCAATCATAATCATTCATAAGTCCAATTTGCTCCCAGTTTCTTCATCAAATCAAACCAATCGATCCAAATATTCATCATAATAAGTTGAATCCAATCATAATCAAATCAAATAAACTTTTGAGACCCTACCCTCATATAAAAAAACCAAAAATATTGCTCCTAGCCCAAGATTACCCCTTCTTTCCAAACATCCTTCATTAATCTTCCAATCTCATCGATTATCAATCCTAATATTCTTCTAATCAAAATTGAAACCCCCTTTCAAATATCATGAACCCATATTGGATTCACAAAGCGGTCAATGACCTTCAAATGAAATATTCCAATCCTCCCCCTTCAATCCAATGAACCTTTCAAACACTCCCACAACTTCATATCTTCCTTAAAAGTATTCACCTCCTAACTATCCATATTTTCCTCCTCAACACCCCACATCCACCATTTCTTATCCTTCTTATACCTTTGACAAGGGAAATCCATCTCACTATCCCCCTTATACATATGATCACCTTACCCAAGAGATCCAAGAACTTCAAAACATTGTCCTTAGTATAAAAAATGAAAAATATTGTCCTCCATCTAATCCTATACCTCCATATAATCTTAATCCTCTAGAGTACTTATCATCCTCTACAAACTTCTATGATTGGGTTGATCAAATAGCAGAAAAGTATACATCTCAAACTCCAAACAAAGTTGTCCAATCCCCATGTCCATCTCCATTGCATGAAGACAAACCCCTATCTCCTAAGCCTCATAAATCCTCAGTTCCCACAAACTTCTTTAGTGATTGGATCCATGAAATAGAAAAGAAGCATCGATCCTCAAATCCAAGTGAAGTCACCCAATCCCCTCAAGTCATTAACCCATGTCCCAAGTGACGTCATCCATCTCCCTTGAATGAAAACACATCCCCATCTCCTAAGCCCCATGCTTCTTCCACTCCTCGAGCTACCCCAATCAGGTATCTTCCATCTTTCCATAACGCTTCCACTCCATCCACCACACCGTCCCCACAAGTCCAAACAAATCAAGCTCTTGTTCCAAAGCATGATAACATGGAATCCTCTCCTCCTCTAGATCTAAGCACTCCTCCATCACATGATCCCTCCCCATATTTTTATAGCTTTCCAAATGAAGATCCTAGCCTTTCATATGAAGATCCTCTTTCCTTTCTTAATCCACTATATGATCCTATTCCTTATCCAGAACAAGACATCCCTTACACCTTTCCTTTTGAAGACTCCATCCTTCCATCCCAAGATTCCCCTTGTGATCCTATCCCTAATCAAGATCAAGAAATCCCTTTTACCTTTCCATTTGAAGATACAATCCTTCCTTCTGAAGATCCTACATCATCCAATGATACCACTCTATCCAATGATCCCTTTCGTATATTATCCAATAATCCCTCTCCATGTTAAGATCAAGTAACTTCATCTCCTAAGTCCATCTCCTTTCATGATATCCTTCCATCCAATGATCCCATTATACCTTCCACTCCACCACATAATCCTCCCCAAAGTCAAGATCAAATTAGCCCTTCAAATTCATGTGATGATCCCAATCTATCCCAATATCCTATTATCCCTTCTGATCCCGCTCAAGAGCCTAATCATCCATATGATCCTAATCCTCTACAAAATACTATCACAGCTATCCAATCCATCCATGAACCTCATACATCTAAGCTCGGTTCATCCACCTCTATCCAACATGGCTTCCTTCAAGAGCCTATCATTCCTTCAACTTCTTCACCCCTTTCACATGGACTCACATCTTGTGTTCAAATTAATAAGTATCCCACTAAAAAAATAATTTCTCAAGATGTTGGTGTGCCTTCCACCCATTCCATATCCAAAATTCCTCCATCTACATTCAAATATCCCCATCACCCATCCTCCAAATCCATATTGGGCCCTTATGTTCCAAAAATCATCCCCTCCCCCTCCAAATCCATTTTGGTCCCCTATGTTCCAAACACCATCCCTTCCTCATCCACATCCATTTTGGGTCTTTATATCCCAAAATCAAACCCTTCATCCCTTCCATCCATTTTGGGTCCCTACATACCTCCACCACCTCAAATACCTAAGCAATATCAACAAAGGCACATATCATTGAATTCCATCCATCATTCACCCTTCATTATTCCATCCATAAACTCTCCACATCATTTATCCTCATACACCCCTACCGTGGCTAATGGAAACAAATTGGATGCCAATGCTAAAGTGCATAAACTTCAAAATCCACAAAAATCATGGGATCAACATGTCTCATATAAAAGACATGATCAAGAAAAGATAAAAGTGATCTACAAGAAATAAAAATTCAAAAGGCCACAAAGGCCCAAAAATAATTTCATGTGGATTCCTAAGATACTTATTGAAGCAATGCATATCAAAAAAATATCCAATTTGGCATCCAAACTTGCTAACCCAAAATATTCATCCACTCATAAGTCCTCAAATCCTCTATTTTCCTAATCCATTTTGGGTCCTTACATCCCAAAATCCACCTTTTCTCCTCTCTCTCCTTCACAATCTCCTCCTCCGCTACTCCACCACCCTTCAAGGTGTGTGCCAATGATGATCTTTCCAACTCCTTCCTCCATTTATTCACTAGTCTGCCAACCTTCCATCCATTATCCACCAATCCTTCCCCATCCTCCCCTCCCATTAATCCAATCATATGCATAAATCCTTATTCCACCCTTCATATCCCCTATTCATTTCATCTCCCTTCCCGCCAATCCTACCAACATCTACGAGCATAAAAAATCCTTTTAAAAAAACACTATAAAATGTCCTAAAAAAATCATCTTTGTGAAAATCTGGAAAACAGGTGCCTTGATGATATAAAAAAAAAGACATGTCAAGGGATACCATCCATGAAAAAGGATGCTTGAGTCCTTCCACCATCTTCCTCATCACATATCCATTGTCTTCCAAATCCTGTAATGCCCCGCCAGGGAACCCAGGAGAACTAACCTAAACATGCAACTAAGTTAATAGGATAAAATTTTTTTAAAATATTTATAAACAATAATGTTAACAACATGGAATCAAAACATAAGATAACATGACATATACATAAGTACAACTCAACAAAGGTTAAAGAACTTGAGGGTTCCTTGATGTAGAATTACTTAAGTAAAAAAAAATCTACGAGAATAAATATAAAGAACTTACACAAAGGATACATCAACTAAATATAATAATATACATCTTATAGAAAAGACTACATAAACAAATGATCAACATCCACTGCACATGTCGCAAGGTATGGAATAATACATAACAATATGATACAAAATAATACAATACATCCTCCAAGGATGTCATCCAATATACACATATGGTACAAATATACAACTCATGAAACTATACATGTTCCCAGAAGATGAAGAAGATAAAAGAAGAACTACAACAAGATTCATCCAAGCATGAAGACGAATGTCGGATCTCAATGGTAATAATAATCACTACCACCCGACTGCGTGGAACCAAAGGTCCACTCTCACCTTGCTGAGGAGATAATAATAGGCCCACTCACACAGGTATACAACAAAAGGGCAATCATCAGAGGGTATACAACCATCATAAAGAAATGCATAGGAAGATCCTAGAAGTTCTCTAAAACACAATAAGGAGATCTATAAAATACTAGAGGTAACTGACACACGTAGGATAACCTAAGATGTAAATAGGATGGTATCATCATGTACGTCTAACCCTTGATTTTTTTCCTAGAAATCTCTCAATGCATCCCAACACTCAAGTGACCATACATGGCGCCAATGACCTCTCAAACAGACAAAGTCACTAACTATGCCACACACCCCTCAAGGCGGAAAGCATCAACTCATCCTCCATCTTGGCCTATAATAGCGCTCAAGAATGGGTGAGGCTTAATATCTTATTAGATTATTCTAAAACCCCTAATAAATTATTATGTTATCACTTGTTACAATTACTTACAATAAATGATCCTAGCAGCCACTTGTGGGCTCCAACACTTATTGCAAGCTACCTCCTACTATACAACTAGGTAACCTACCCTAGGTTCATAAAAGACATCATAAAGGTATATCATAAACCTCATCACTGATTCCCGCTCATAGAGGGATACACCCTCAGAGGATCATAAACAAAATAAAAAAGAACATAACTCTCAAATCTAGTTCTTTCCCACACAAGAACTATTAGTTCTCAATTAACCAATACCATGTAAAGTACTATCACATAATCACATAAGACTAGTTAAACAACCATGTTGGGTAAAAAAAATCAAGACTCAAAATCGATCTCAACAAGAACATGCACTGAAGTACACAAAACACCAAAGAAATAGAAAAACCAAAACCTCTAGTTTTACCTCCTGATAGCCAACTAATCCCAACAAACAACTGACACATAGCAGTATCGCAAAAAGGGAAAGAAGCACACAATCTTTTCAATCAGTCACTTAGAAGACACATCATTGCATAATGAGTACAATTTTAGAAATACAATAATATTCAGTGATAAACTCATTTATAGTAACACTATGCAAATTAGTTTATCTGATAAAATTACTAATAACAATATAGTTCAATTTTCTAAAGAAAATGCGAATTCTAAAAAAAATTCTCTTTTTTTTTGGAAAATATAGTTTCTAAAAATAGAATACCATTCCATACGAATTTTAAAAAAATCTTTTTTTTTTTTTTAAATATAATTTCTAAAAATGGAATACCATTCCATGCGAATTTTTTTTTTTTTTTTAAATATAATTTCTAAAAATAGAATACTATTGCATGCAAATTTCAACAAGAATTATTTTTAATATAAATAAATAAATCTTTCTTAAATAACATGCAAATAAATATATCTTATAAATACTTATTCTTTAAAAAATCTTACTTAATTAACTTTCATAATAAAAGAGAAAACATGTGTTTATCCTCATTTTATATTTACATGTAATAATATTAAATTACTTAAATAATAAAGCATGCAATTTGATGCAAACAAGAGAGATATTCTAAATTTAATAATAACTCTTTATTTCCTTAAGAGGATTTTCTAAGCATGCAAATTGATAAAAACAAGAAAGATATCTAATTTAATATTAATTTGTTTATTTTTTTTTAAAAAGAGTTTTCTTTCTTTTAAACATGTAAATTGATAATAAGAAGAGACATTCTAAATCTAATATTTTAATTTATTTTCAAGAAGATTTTCTTTCTCAAGCATGTAATTTTAACTCAATTGTTTTGTTTTCATGCAAATCTGGACACGATTTTGGCAAGAACATGGCAAAGGGGAGTTTTCTACATTCAAGGTACGACATTAACATATCCAAGGGTTTAAACCCTTTCTTGGACAATAATCATCAATTTTTTCTCAAAATGACTTTTCCCCAAATTGAAACCCTAAAGGCAATTTTGAACAAATTTATTTCCACATGAAAACCCTAATGCCCATTTTGCATCTAACACCCAAAAATTAAATCTTTATACCCAGAAGCACCTATCTAACATGCAAAATTAAAGAAAAGCATAAAATTGAACCATGAACATATTTCTTCAATTTTAATCCATAAACCACACAATAATCAAACAAGGAAGATCACACAAAGGATCCTATATTTTCAGATGCATGGAAGACGGGGATCCAAAAGTTAGAATTGACATGACCAAGATCCTACCTCAATAATTGATGAGAGGAACAAAATCCAAAATTCTAAGCAAAGAAGAATTCCAAAAATGCTCCAAAATGCTCTCAAGCTTTCACAAATCCTTTGTCAGCTGATTTTTCTTTCTCCTCTGATTGAATAATCTCCAAAATGGCTTTCAATCCAAAGATATAGAAAACCAAGCAATTAGGTTTTCAAAAAGTGAAAACCCTAAAGGAAATATAAATTATCTAATTAATAATTAAAATAAATTGTTTATTTTCAATTTTCACTTAAAGCATGCATAACTCAACTTTATAATATAAAAGCAAAGCGTTAAATTGAAAATGCATGTGAGAATATTTCAATTAAATAAATCAATTAATCATGCAACTTAAAGCAATATTCAATAAATCAACTTTGCATAATTAAATACAATAATTGAATTTAATATTTATTAAATCTCAATTATTTAAATCAAGACTTAATAATTAAATCAATTAATTAAATATAGGTATTTAATTAATATTTAATTATTAAATAGCCATATATTTCATATATTAATGTTTTAACCTTATTATAGGAGCAATAAATAACATTAATATTTACCATAAATATTCATTAAATAAATCAAGCTAAAAGCATCATTAAATTGCCCGAAACCCATCCAAACAGAAAATCAACTGAAATAGAAACCAACATACACAAACAGGCTCACGAATGCACGTCACTTGACGGATTCAAATATGATATTCAATCAAATTTTTTGTCCATCAATATGACAAAATAAGGGTTTAGGGTATGATTTGGACCTGAATATTATCTCCCCTCTCTTACCATTGAGATACTGCGATAGGGCACACTCACTCCTGTCAATTCAGGGAAGACGTAGCCCAGTGCCTGCAAACCTTTCATCACAAAGATGAGCATATATCCATGCAATATAGAAAACAATGGTTGAGACTAGTTTATCGTGTGGATCTCGCCAAAGCAAGTAACTATGACTCTATCTCATACCATAACAAACATATCAGATAGAAATGTAAATCATCACTATGATCCATGTGCATATAAATATAAGGTCAGTATTGTCAGAAAACCTTAATCAAAATGATTTCATAACATAAACATAACCAACATGAAATAATCACAAATCATATGTAAATAGATTATATAATACAACTAACAATGGATCATTAGCATGATAAAAAGCGATACATAAATATCCTTAACATCACCTGAAATAGCTAACACATACATACTAAGGTATAACGAAGTTCAGAAACTGACACAAACAAGCAGACTAAGGGGTAGGTATTACAAATCCACTCATATATCCATTCACTTATCCTCATTCCCTTTTTCTCTACACTTGGGGGCAAGCTCCATCCATACTATCCTACCAAATATACCTTTCATACCCTATCCCTCATCCATCATCCTCTCTACGTACATCAGCCTTTTCCCATATTTGAATTTGACTATCATATTCATTCCATCTATCCATATGCACCTATCATGTCCTTTATTCTCTATCCAGCCATTATCCATTATCTTACATAAGTTCATCCACTGTATCCATATTTGTTCTTGACATCCTATCCTCCATATTATAGTCCTTATCTACTTATTTTCCTCCATCCACCATCCATAATCTTATATAAGTCCATCCTCCTTTCCATGTCTTTGATATTGGTTATTCTATGCATTTCCTCCATACATTATCCATTATCCTATTTTATCCTCTATGTCATTATCCCCTATCTTATTCATACCCTCCATCTCATATTCCTTTCTACCTTTCCTACCTTTTCTCTTCATACAAGCTAGAGGCACTAAAATATCCATGCATTATTTGGACAACACAAGCCTTCCTCCCCTCCATGCATATCCTTTATTTACTATCCATATATCCATCTCATATATCCTTTGTCGTCCATCTCTTCATCCTTCATCCTTCCACCTCTAGTATGGGGGCATATTTTACAACATAGTCCTTGGATCCCGCTCTGCTTATTCCCCATATTTTAGTATTTCACTCACATCCCTTACATGTTATCCTTCCCTTTCATACATTCTTTATCCCCTATCTTCCACCTTTCACTTTCCTACCTTTATTTTGGGACTTTAACTTCTTTTCCACTTAGTTCTTGAATCTCTTTCCTCCATATCCCCCATCTGCTAGTCTTCCATATCCAACAATTACTTATCCATTCCATCCATCTCCTACCCAAATCATCTCTCCATCTTTCCATCCTTTCATATACCTTGGCTCTCCCTTGTCCTTGGTGTTCATCCATTCTCCTATCCAATCTCATCTTCTTTATTTGTCCTTTCCACATCCTATCTAATCCTTTCATCATACTTTCATCTTCTTCAAATCATCTTGCTTATCAAATCTCTTTATCTTCTAGTTCAATCTTCCTCTCATCCAATTCAATAATTTTTATCTTCTCATCCTATTCTATCTAATCAGTGTTAGTGTATAGAGTCTAATCAGATGTGGAGGTCTTATCCTCCCCCCCTTTATCGACGCATTTTCTCTCTATATTTCTCTGCAGGGGTTTGAGGGTAGCGCCCCCAAGATGGGGTCAAGGGGTAATGCCCCTTATAGGGGTCCAAGGGGCAGCGCCCTGTGAGGCCAAAAATGATCTTACATTGTAAAAGGGCATTGAAAGTTATTTTTCCTCTATTGACCGACATATTTGAAAAATCTTAAAAATTATAAAATGTTCCTGAAAAAATCGTAAAAAATCATAAAACATTCAAAAAATCCTAAAAATTGAAAAATATTCCTAAAAAATCCAAAAACATATAACGTTTTAAAAAATCCTAAAAAAAAAACATCATTAAAATGTCTAAAAAAAAAAATAAAAAACCTTCTCTCTTCACAGGTTCTACTGGCAGTTGCTAGATGAGCGGCTGCACTCGCCCTTGCAAGGGGGAAAAGCCACCCATCCATTGACAGGCGGCTACTCTCTTCCCTGCGTTGAGGCAGAGCCACCCATCTATAGATGGGCAGCTGTACCCGCCCTTACGCAGGGGCGGAGCCGCCCATCTATTGACTGGTGGCTGCACCCGCCCTTCCATAAGGGTGGAGCTGCCCATCTACGGACAGGCGGTTGTGCCCGCTCTTGCATGGGGGAAAAGCCACCCCTTTGTGGGGAAGGGACACCCGTTGATGGACGAGCGGCGCAACCTTTCCTCCCCTCTTTTCTCTCAAAAATAAAAAAATTTTAAAATTTTAAAAAATTCAAAAATCTTTAAAAATCCAAAACATTTTAAAAAGTCTAAAAAATATTTTAAAAGTGTAGACAGCCTAAATTGTCCCTATTCATTTCTATATTAATTTAATTAATATTACCTATAACAATATAGTTAATTTTTATAAATTAACTATATTTGTTATATTCGATTATTTATTTAATTTTATTAAATAAATTCATTACTTTGTATTTAAAATTAATTTAAATACTATACCTAATATATTAAAATTTTATTTTAATATATATTTCCTCTGTATTTCTTTTTAAATAAATTTTATTTATTTAATCCCTCCATTTCCTCTAAAATTCTTCTAAACCCCATTTAAATTTAATTTAATTTAATTTAAATCTCACTTCTCCTTGATTTTTGCTAAATTCACTCTAATTATACTTAAAAGGTAATTAAACCCTTTTAGCCTTAATCACTTGCACACACATGTGACTTTTTTTAAAATTTGCATTCCCTCCACTTGAAAATTCAACCCCCCTCTCTTTATCCACTTAATCCTAGCCACTCATTTCTTTTGCCTCTTAATCTCCTTCACTCCCACCAAAACCCTACCTAACCTTTAATCTCAACCACTCATTTTCCACCTCTTAATCCTATCCCTCTATTTTTCATAAGAGAATCCATAAAAGAAGGCCTCACTTCTCATTTTGCAACTAGCTAGTGATTGCATTTTAGAGAATTTTTCTTGAGCATGTCTTAGTCTTCATTCTATTTAGTTTCTTTGAGCATTGGACCATCTAGATATCACATGTTAGGTAATTGAAATCAATCTTAGTTTAGTTGATCTTGCATTTTCATTCTAGATTGCTATTGCATTTTCATCTTCATCATGTGAATCTTGGGGCAAGTTCCTCATACTTGTTCACAATACCTTCACCAGCTTCTATCTTGCATCATAGTGGGATTTATTGCATTGTGTTGGGAGGGCACACCCACAAAATCTCTAAGAACAAATCAAACAAGTCTTGGGTGCACTTTTTTAAGCTCATCAGAGGTTGTAGTGAGAATTTTGTTATATTTCAAGTTCTTTGCATGCTTTGATTTATTGGTATATCTTGTGTTTTGCATATTTTGACTTATTATGCAGCTGCAGGTAATTTTCATTATATACACCACTTTATCATGGATCATCTATCACGGGGTGAAAAATGGGAAGGTACTCCCATGCCCATACCTATAAAACCAATACCCCTGTAGCCATACCCCTAGCACCCCAGAAGAAAACCTCATGCATCTCATGGTATATATGTGCAAGAAGGAACTAACCTTAGCCTAAATTCTTTGGACTGGCTAGAAGTCTCTTTAGAACCCGACCCCAACCAAACAAGAATCTATGCTAACTCTTGTCTGCCATGATGAAGCAACCTATGAATCTCGACATCACATAGGGAATTGGATATTGTGTGTAATACTGAATCACTATATCATCCCAAGAAATTTCTCTATCCAAAATGGTATGATCATGGAAGACTCGGATAAGGGCTTGAATACCGAGTTGTAGAGTTGTGTCATACTCTACACGCTCTCCAATAAAGGGGATCCAAAGAATCCTCTATATATCATCGGCAGTGATGGTCATCTCCCTGGTCAGAAAATGGAACATATTGTGCTCGTCATGAAATTGCTATACTAAGGTTGTGAGTAATCTATGGTTCACAGGGATATCAGGCATATGTAATAACCAACCAAATCCGCACTCACTAAGGTGACCTTTCTGTGCATCTGATAGATTCCTCACTAACCGCTTGGTTGCGGAATAAGTAGATTTAAACTAGATGTCTGGTAACTATGCTTACAAAAGAAAAATAATGTAATACCATCAACAATCGAGAAAATCAGGCTAAAAATGATGAACATACCAATCATGACAATAATTTAAGCTGAAAAACATGCCAGATAATCTAAATCTATCAATGAAAGAGACAATTTTTTATGCTAAGACCTTGGAAAAAGCTTACCATCTCTCATATGACAAAATACAGTATAAGCTACTGGCATGAAGACTCATACGAGTCAGGAAGAAAGACAATATGACATATCAACATCATACAAAAAAATAATCATCCTCATGCAAGAAAGGGGTCAGGGAAGAAGGTCCTTTTATGAGTCATGGGTCCCTCCCATATGTCAGAATAGATAGACCCATACGAAAAACTAAGTTTTCATAGTTTTTTGTACGAGCCCTCTCACCGGCTCGTATGACAAACCGATCCTACTTTTGAAAATGCATATAAACATGCAAAAATCTATCAAAAACTTGTAAAAATGGAATTGAAGAGATAAGATTTCATCACTCACTAGAGGCGGATAGTCCTCAGGCCGTCCGTGCCTCCGTATGTGCTCAAATCGATGATTTATCATCAGGACCACCATTTTTTCTTAGAGAATATTTTTTACTTTTGAACTCGAAAGATAAAAATGATTTGAAAATGACCCTTTTGGGCCTTATATAGTTTTTGATCTAATTTCTAAATTTTCTCCAATGAGCGTGAAAATTGCACCCTTGGTCAATTGGATAGTCATGAACCCATTTTTGGGACCAAAATCAAAATTTGACTACGTTTTGAAGGTAAAAAATGTAGATTAACCTACTTACTCAAATACAATTGATCGTTGAATCTTTCCTCACAAGATTCCTCTTCAATGTCATTCCTAATTGACTAAATCAAGCATTCTCTACTTCAATCCAAGAAAGTCAACCTTGGTCAACCAGACTTCAAATCAAGCTTGAATATGATTCTTCTACATCTATTCAGTTCATTTAATGCTTCCAATCTATTGCAACCATGCTTATCACCCTAACCTCATTTCACTTTTAATCCTGAGGGGGCAACACCTATACATCAATAATTTGAATCAATTCAACAAGTTCAATCTCTAGGGGCATTAAAGCTCCATATCAAATGTGGATTCCTACAAGTGATTTCATCACTTCAAATCAAGTCACTTAAATCCCTAGGGGCATATCAGTTTCATCGCACCACATCAATCTGATAGTACCTCTTAACCAAGTAATTAGCTTCATCATGACCCATATCAAGTTAACTATCCTGAGAAATCGATAAAATGGAAGTAAATCTCATCGCACTGCATTAGGTTGATTAGGTCATTTAAACCAATCTTAAATTGAGAAACCTTTTGTAGAGAAGGGTATTTAGTTTCATCGCTTCAAATCAAACTGAATATTTAAACCTTTCCTTTAGTCTTTTCTCAATCAAGTTTGGAGCTGATATCTTGAGATATCTCTATCATTCTTCGCTCAATCAAATCTAGAGCTAATATCTTTAACCTTTAATCAGTCTTCATTCAATCAAGTTCAGAATCGGTTCTGATCTATGAGATAGTTTCATCGCTTCACATCAAGCTATTTCCTGATCTTTCATCAAATGTTATTTGAATTAATGCACTACTCACACATCAATTCAAAGAGGGGCAAATGTAACCACCTAAAATTGGTCTAGTAAACCCATAGCCCCTAGCTTGATTAATTGGCCTTAAAAAACCCTAAATCAAAGGAATTTATTGCTAGACCCTAATTATGGGAGCATTTAATCAAACTTTCTTACATAATTAAACACAACTTGTTGAATCAAATTATTAATCAAATCTCAAATCACTTAATTTATTGAACTATTGAGTTTAATTTAAATTCCTAAACACTTTTAATTAAATGAACCCATTCACACATCCTCACATATGTGTGAGCACTTAAAATTTAAATAAAAACCAAGTAAAAGGGATAATTTCCCAATTTTTCTCATTCTCCCCCAAACAAACACACGGTTGACCAATCAAAGACCTTTCACCTAGATCAAGCTCACATGGATTGAAGTGGGATGAATCTCAACTGCTCTTCATGGCTCAATCTTGTTTGTCCATTTCAAGGAATTTTCTATAAAAGGGATAGCTCCTCTTTCTCAAGAAGAGGCAATTTGAAGAAGCAAAGTGTAGACACCCAAAAATGGACAGACTTGGGACTTTACTTTAAAAACACTAATTTTCATGTATTAATTAATGTTTTTTTAATCATTAATTAATCATCTATTTCTTTCTAAATTTATTTCCCAAATCATCTAATCAAATCCCCAAAATTAATTAAATAATTAATTTTATTTAACTAATTAATCTTAATCGATTAATCTCCATTAATTAATTAAATTCAATTTCCTAAAGTTAAAATTCAAATATTTAAACTTACTAATTAATTCTTCTAATTAAATTAATTTAATTTCATTCAACAATTCAATTTTAATCCAAAAAGAATTCAATTGTCTCACATGTTGAATACTTTAATTTAAAAAATGAATTAAATATTCAATTAAATCCTTTCTTGGTGTTCAAAAAGATAACTCTTAATCCAATTCCTGATTTCATGGGTTTCTCCACCCACCTCTTCAGTTCAAAAAGGTAACTCATAATTAGCTCTTCAGTTAACCAAACTCTATCTCCCCTCTCCCAGTTGAAGAGGTGGAGTTTACTGATGACTTCTCCAATTCTCTTTGATCTCAACCATTTATCCTCCTATCTCTGGGATTGATCTCAACCATTCGTATCATTCTTATTTTCTATATAATAAACCCTTCATAACCATTTGAAGGTTCCAGGATTTCAAGCTCATGTGTGTCATTACTCTGTCAGATTGGGTCAAGCCTCAATCCATCTTGTGATAAAAGAAATTCAATATCATATTATTGATGCTCCCAAGTCATAAACGCTACCCACACCAATACTAAGCATCACACAAACATTTTAGAAGGAGTAGAGAGAGACAATAGAAGCTTCAAGCATTATTAGTTTGTATTCAATTGTGTACCTTCTTTATTGCTTGTTATTTTATTGATTCATAGTTTTTTTATTAGTAGTTATTCTATTGATTTCCCCCATTGCGAATCGGTGCTACTAACCCTCGTAATTGAGAGTGTTACAGATTTCAATCCCCGCATACATTTTAGTGAACCTGATGTGAAACAAACAGCCATAATATCACTTGCAGACGACAAACAGAAATTTTTGGCCACGACTGTACGGTTGCAAAATTCTTTATTCATGCTTTTCTCGATATACTTGTAATTTTGCAATCGTTGATATTTTACCGCAATTGTCGATAGATTCCTGCAACTGTCTCATTTATTGCCACAATCATTGTAAGGGTTTTGTAATTATTTTCTGTCATTATTCACAAGTCTATTTTCTTTCTCTATGATGCAATTGACTGATCTGTACCATAATTGATACCAGTTTACGGCAACCGCATAGAGTTTACTACAATCGACCAATCAGTGCCGCAATTGACAACATTCTGTCACAGTTAAAATTACTTTACCACAATTAACAGAAGATTGCCGCAACTGATATATTTCTGCCACAATCGACAAAAGATTACCGCAATTTATAGAAATATTGCAAATCAAACTAAACATCACTATTTTCTATCATAATTTGATTGTTTTCTCTATTTTCTGCAAGATTGATCAATGACAAATGGCCAAAAAGGTAACTAGATGCATCCCAGGTGCTAGATCACTAAGAGCGGCCATAAGGACCACAAACTATCAAACATAATAAAGAGCCATCTTCATCATCATAACAAAAGATCAAAGTGAAGCATACAAAAAGTATCTGGATTCAATCAAACATTTCACAGCTCAGTACAAGGTCACAATTAGTCTTAGCAGTCTTAACAATTCTGGAGTTGTGGGTTATTCTTCAATTCTAAATTAGACACTTTTTTGGTACTAATCACGTTTGTTGAGAACTTGTGGTGAGGAGAAGTTTAACAAAGAAAACTAAAATCAATTCATTTGTCAGTTTGGTGCTTAAAAAGAACATTGCATGCCAACATCATGAACCTCACATTTCCATATTGGTGCTTAAAATTGACATGGAGGTTAATAATTGAATAAAGGAAAACAACATTTCAAAATTTGGTACAATAAAACTGAACAAGCAATCATCACCTACTTTGGGCTTTAAAACTGAACACTTGTGCTTGTATGGGTGATTAGCTTAGTTCACTTTTCAATCTTTGGGGTTTAAATGATTAACCTTGTGTCTTGATTCTTTGGTACACTTCCATAATCTGTTAGATTAAACACATTTATACTTTTTTAGAAAATCCTGTCTGGGGAATGTGCTTCTTCCTCGGAGAATGACCTTAAACCAGTAATTCTTTCGATTGGTATATAAACAAGATGTGAACCAAAGTTTCATTTTATATCTAGCCAAGCTCAGGCAAGGTGTGTTGATGATAGTCTAGATCGGGTGAAGTATCCCTATGTATCCAACATGGTCAACTAGGCTCTTAAGTGAGTCACACACATACAAATTGATTGGATAGACGCCACAGACCCTACTAGAACCTTGTTAAAATAGAAGCCAATCCTATTCACCTCTGAACATATACCTTATTATAGTGCAAGGGGTTATAGAATTTCTCCCCAAGATTCCCAACATATGTGTTCTAGGTTATTGTGTTAGTGAAAGAGATCTTCACTGGCACGGCAACAATATCTAGCAATGAGAAAAATACAGGCACTTATATCATGGACCTTTGTGTCCTAGTAGTGTAACACTTGTTGTGTGAGCTAACAAACATTCAAGCATTGGGCCTATACACTAATACATTATACCCTAAAAATCGACCAACATTTCCCATGAACCATTAAAATGGTTTTGCTTTGTCAATTTATTGAAGGAAAATTTTGATTTTTTTTAAATCCATGCCCGTGTTCGTCAGAATTCTGACAAACCCGGGCATATAACTAAAAAAAAGGGGTGATCGCTTTCATTTTTTATTTCATTTTGTTTTAATTGTGCATTGTAGAGTGGAGGCTGAAAGGACTAGGGCATCACTGTGCAGAGGGGAGGCCAGAAGAATTTTTGATGAAGGGTGCTCCCCTTAATACCACAAACACATAACAGAAACAGAGAAGCAACAACAATTTGCAAGAATAGAAAATGGACTTCTTATTATCTCCACAAATGCAGAATTACAAACTTTCAGAATTACAATATGCAAAGCCACATGGGCATTCCCCTTACAATATTCTGTAGGACAAAGCCTCGAATTATTACCCAGATCTACCCAGAACTGTCCCGAACTACCTAAAACAACACTACGGGTCTTCTTTATATAGGCAATTTCCACCGCCCGAGAAAGTTCCAGAAATTTAGCCCTTAGGCCGACCAAACTTAGAATTATTATTATTTTTTTAATTTAGTACATCAAAGTCGGCTCAAAATAACTTTTGAAACCCGAAAATTTTGAAGGAAAATTATTTTCTGCTATTTCAGGTGACCCAACTTTCGGAGACCATAAGTCATCACCAGTTGA
>MU223441.1:397465-413593 GCA_018584345.1 Thuja plicata | reverse complement strand
TTTGCAGAAGTTTTTGACTAGATTTTTGGCACATTTACTCCCTTCTTCTCTCCATTCTTTTGGTCATCCAATTTGGATTTGTTTGGTGTAGGTGGCTAGGGTTTGGAAACCCTCATCTATTGGTTTTTTTGTTTCTTGTCCATTATTTACCATTATTAATAACTAGGTATGTGAGTTTAATGTTTGTAATTAGTTTTCACCATCGAAGTATCTTCATTTTAGATTATTTATTGTATTGCCACACTTATTTCATATTACAAGTAATTTTCTAAGTAGTGATGGTGACAAACCCCCGCATAGTTAGATAGTTGCATACTCA
This sequence comes from Thuja plicata, assembly GCA_018584345.1. Classification (NCBI taxonomy): domain Eukaryota; kingdom Viridiplantae; phylum Streptophyta; class Pinopsida; order Cupressales; family Cupressaceae; genus Thuja; species Thuja plicata. The sequence goes on along the minus strand of MU223441.1, from coordinate 413,274 downwards.
GTTTCTCATGCATATTATTGTACTAGTTTAGTAGCGATGGTGACAAACCTTTGCATATCTAGATAGTTGTAATCTCATGTTAATTTTGTATTATTATACCAATTGAGTTGCCGCAAATAACCCCCACTCATTTAATTAGTCGGTCCATGAGAGAATTTTCATATGTGGGTTTATTGTGCATGCATGTAATCTAAAGCTAACATCTAGCATTAGTTATATCTTGTTTCAGTTATTTCAAAATCAAAAAATTAGGGGTAGTCATTATAGTGGTATCAGAGCTAGTTTTCCTACTAGCTTGTTGGGGTTTATCAGTTGCATGTGAGTTTGATACTCTTTCATTTCAGTTTGTAGAAGACCTAGGGTCACACATGTTGCTTCCTTTGGGTGTATGCTATATTTTGAGAGTATATATATGTTTTCATGCCATTTTGGAGCCTTGAATGATATGGACATTTATTACATGTTGAGTTTGAGCATTTCCTATGAGAGCTAGTGGTAGGGAAAAATGATATCAAAGTTATGCATCTTGTAAACTTAACAGGCTATAAATTTTAGAATTGGTTCTAAAAGGTTGCAATAATGTGTTTGTTTATTCTATTTAAAAAGATGAAGAATTTTGAGGAGAAAATACTAGAAAGGGTTGTAGAATTGAAGCAAAGTTGTCAAAGCTGTACCGAGAGTTGGAAAAATTATGAAGGGACTTTAAAGTAATTGCATAAGGAAGTGCATAAGCATCTTGAATGGGTAAAGTCTCTATTTGGTGTTAAGAAGAAATCAGAAAAAGGTTCTTCCATATAAGAAATCATGATGGAAGCAAGAACTAATTACGAAGCAAAAAATTATGTTTTTTCTTGCAATGGGTCTTTGAAGCCTAATCACTTATGCACTGGTGAAATGAAAATGATGTCAAAAGATCAAAAGGCTACCAATATACTTAAACCCTCATTTCAAGAAGTTTGAAAAGTAATACATTTAAAGAAATTATTTTTTGTTCCAATGAGCATGAAAATGAATCATCATGTGTTTCATCTATTAAAAATAAGTGCATTGACGAGATAATAGAATCTAGTCTCACTGAGTCGCCCAAGGATGATTGGAAAAAAAAAATAGAGGATAGAACTAGCATAATTCTATTTTAGCAAAATGGCAGAGTCTTCTTCAATGAAAATCAATCAATCATTACTTCAGATAATGGGTACTCAAGTTTTTATGTGGGTGGGTTAGAAATCAATATTGATGAGAGTAATGAAGAGATGGATTTTGATCATAATTTTATTACACTTATTATAATTCTATGATATCATAAATTAATTCAATTTCATTTGATGAGGCATATTGTGTTAGAGAGTTGATTGTAGAGACTAAGAGTTGTCCTAACAATAAGGTCCTACAAAATGATAATGTTTGGTTTGTCATGGATACTTCACCATGGAATTGGTTGGAGATAAACAACATAATGGAGATTCAAGTGTGGATCGATTCAAGTACTATTCATTCTATGGCGAAAAAAATCATGACATGGTCTCTTAGTAGTTCTTTAATTCTTCATTGAAGAAAATTTATTTAAAAAGTATATATTTTCATCTATATCTTTTTTTTGTTATAACAAAGTTCTTTGGTTGAATATATGAACTTAAACAAGAAAAAACCTAACTCTCCATTTCTTTTTATCATTTTTATAAAAACTTGAAGTCCTAATTTCTATGCTATTTCTACTTTCGAGTTTACTTGTAAATGAAACTATTTTTTATGGAAGCCTTTTTAGTGGAATTTAGAGAAATTAAAATATTGCCTTGTAGTTATGGAAAGGTTTCAGATTAAAAAACAATTAAACTCGTTAAGATTTTCTTCCTCAAAATTAATCAGGGGTTCGAGTATATTAAAAAGTAATTCCTTGGTCTAATGACAAATGAATTACAGTCATGTCTCATTTCTTGGAATATGACCAAAAACTTTGTATAGCCATGTCTCATTTCTTGAAATATGCCAAAAAACTTTGTAAAGCCATGTCTCATTTCTTGGAATATGCCCAAAAAATTTGTAAAGGCTCAAGTTAGGAACCTTAAACTTGAAATTTTCAATGTGATGCATTCCTCCTCTTTACCTTAAAAAATCAATCTATATACAGGATATTTTTCCTGGTCATGTTTCCTACTTTTTCTTTTCCTAATTCCTTTTCTGTGTTATAATTATGAAAAGGTTTCAGAACAAAAAAATAATTAATCTATATAATATATATGAACAAAAATAATTCCTAATTCCTCCTCTTTACCTTAAAAAAAATCTATATACAGATTATTTTTCCCAGTCATGTTCCTACTTTTTCTTTTTTTCCTTTTTTGCAAATATTCTTGAACAGTCCTAAATAATGAACATTTTTCCTCACGCAGAATAGACATTCAATCATTTTTAAGCCACACCTAAGGTAGAGGAACATAATGCAAGAATGTTTGACAAGGAAATATTCATGCCTATTGGGAGACATGAAAAGGCACTCTTCATGAGTTTAGGACAAGTTCATTCACTATTATTTTGAAGCAATTAAAGTTTCTATTACCTAGGACATTAGTAGCTTCAGTCTGGCTAATTCTTGTCCACCAAGCACAACATATTAAATCCATAAATGTGTTTCCAATCTTCACTATTTAGAAGGTCAATACATCCTGCAACATCAATTTATTGGTTTTTACATGAAGCCTAAGCATGAACATTTCCTCTGCCTAATTCTAGGGGTATGTTTTGTGTTCCTTTGGAAGCCAGAGGATTGACAAACATTAATGGTCATTTTTCTTTCTCTGAAAATGATTAAACTACTGAGAAAGATAAAGATCCATGACAAATAGAAAGTATAAACAATAGTGCATGCCCAACTTTTAAGATAAATAGTTCAGTGGTATAATACAATATGTGTGTTTCATAACTTGTTGAGAAGCTTATCTAACTTTGATCCAATGTTACTGTAGACGCTTTGAATATGAATTCATGACATTTGGTAAGATTCTACTTCTGTCATTCACTGAGGAATCAAAAAGGACCATCATTCTAGGCTCACTGTTGACCATCATTTGGTGGTTGATCTATAATTTTATTAAATAGATTTTTGAAACTAACAATCACAAAGAACTTATTGCTTTCTCTAATTAGAATGATTAATATACTGCCCTAGAAGTGAAATTGTTCTGAATGTACACACAAATAACACTAAAAAATTTCCCCTTAATTGTTTCCATCGAAAGATGAATTTACACAGGAAACCAAAAATTTGTGTATTTTCTTTCAAATTTTGGGAAGCCAGTAGCATCCAAGCAAACCTTGTTCAATACAGTCATTACTATATTTGACATGTAAGTTGGTAATAACATTTTGTAGTCTTGGTTTCTAGTATTATTAGTATGGTTGCTGGGAATGTATTAATTTTGCCTATTTGTCAGCTTTGGATGTGCTTAAAATTATGCTTATACAACAATTAGAAATTTTTTCCATATATTATGATCAAAATTTCATGGCTCCTTATTTTTAAATTGATGAGAAACATTCACAATGTTTTGATGGATAGGGAAAGTTAAAGATGCTCTTATGATGTTAGTTTTTATTCCATATCTTTTGTGTGTATTCTCATTCTTCAGTTGTTTTAAAATTTTGTTTAAGGTATTGGACAATCAGATTTCCCATGTATTTGTTACTCTCCTTTTCAAGCTTGATAAACTAAACAAAATCATACAAGATGTCATGTAAAATGGAAATATTTGCGGTTCATCAAGTAAATTGGCGTCCTTTGTATAATAAATGGTTTGCAAATTTTGTGACATGTGTCAAAGAGGAAGTTGGTAGCATAAAGGAGTCTTTCCCCCATTGTGTTAAACACACAATTTCCTCTTTATCCACTTGTACGAAACACTTGTATGCAGATGTATACACAGGTTTTGATTTGTTTTTAATGTTTTATATATTTAATGCCTGACATATCCTCACATAAGCAATTTTCCCTCTTCCATGTGATATTCTCAGTAATGACAATTATATTCATCAGGTTTAGTGCAAATTCTATCTAACAGTCTATGTAATAATTAACAATATAATAGTATTGGTAAAGGCAGTCCAATTTTAAAATTGACAAGATCTGCTCCTGGTAGATCATGCATCTAAACTAGTACAAGGTTAGTTATTTTAGGAATTGGAAGGCAGGTTATTTTGTCACGAAGTCAAGGGACTAGCAAATAAGGCTTTGGTTCTATACACGATACACGCTCATTGTCTTTTTTAAAAGAATTTGTTTTATTTAATATGGAGTCTTAAGGTCTTGTTTCCCTTTTTTAGGTTGGGCTATGAGTTTCAGGCGGGATTCATGAGTAACTCTACTAGGCTAAGTGATGGTGTATGTAGAATGGAAATAGCATTTTGTCATTATATTCACCAATAACAATATAAAGTTGATATCAAGATATTTTTGCAAAGAGGGAGTTAGGATTTGATGAAACATTTAGGTTTAAAATAAATGAATAATAAATCACTTATTGGCTAGGGGAGGGGTCATTGCCTTCCTCAAAATTAGAAATGCCTAAATGTCTCCTATTGGTCAAGAGATGATACAAGGGTGTTTTTTCATATCCTGCAAAGGGGAATCACTTAGATATTCAGTAGATAATATTTAATTATTTTCCTCAAGGAGTAAGGGAAACTTATCTCCATTCCAAGTAAAACATGGATTTCCTTTCTTAAACCTAGTGTTACGGAAAAGTGTAGTTTATCAAATAAACAAAAATTTCATCTTATTTCCATATATGGCAAATTACTTTAGCTTCGTACCATAATTTGGTGGCATGTGACATTTGAAGAATCAAAATTCATGACTACATGAACCCATATAATATCTACTATATAATACTAGTTTTTGCTTCTTATCTGAGTTATTGAGTAAACCAAAACCTTACCAATCTACTTAAGTCCAGAATACACTATAATGTTTTATTTAACAAGATCAGGAGTACCTTGTATTAGATCTTCATTTCACCAAATGATGCACATGTTAATCTATCAAACCTTTGCACAACATTTTATAGAACATATACCAATTATGTTCTAGCAAGAACATCGGTCATTTTTTCTTTGATACATAATCACAACCTATCACAACTTGCACACAGATGACAACGAAATGACAAGGGTTTCTGAATTGCATTTGTTCAAATGTTTTTAAAGCCCTTTTGTTAAACTCATTCTATGCAAATATTGTAATTATTTGCATTATTCAAAATCACTTTGTTGTGAGGCATTTTGTCAAAAAATTTAAGGGCTTTGTTTATAATTCCACAATCAAAGGTTTTTAAAGCACTCTTAACGTTGCAAATCATGTAATCATAACATTCATACTACCAGATATTGTCAAGGGATTTGAACAAATAGTTCTCACACGTGCCCTACATATTCACATTCCTTTGAGACTACATCCATTCAAGGAATATCTGTCATACAACCTACTTGCCTTGTCTCTGCTCCAACATTTGCATTTATGTACAAAAACCAAGAAAACATTTTCACACAATCACCCAAATTCTGAATGCATCAGGTATCTTCAAGATAGTCAACATGGGTACACATGATGTGTCTTGGCTTCCACATTTAACAAACATATTTGAAAGAGCATTATCTATCCTTTGATGAAAGTCTACAACCCATTCCAAAGCTCACAGTCGACACACATGGAGTGGATGTTAGCAGCCCTTTTTAAGTATCATGTCAAACGCGTGCCATGTGACTTCAATGAGACCATTTTTTTTTTAGGCATTTTATTAAACAATGAACGTGCATTGCCTGCAACTTCATGACCTACATATGTGTCTTCATGGATGCACACATCTTTTCCAAATCCTTTGTGTGTCCCAGAGAAAATGTTGGCAATGGTTTTAGATTTTCTGATTTCATTAGTTTAAGTTCTCTAACCTTTTACCAAATTCATTTGTGCATATCAGGGCTGCAATCATGACTTCCATGAGGTCACATTTCTTTGAAGAATTTTGAAAACATTTTGACCACCTAGTGTAAAATTCCACAACTTGCATACATATCTATTCTGAAGCCTCCATTATGCACATGTTTCTATTACTTTATTCATTTTGTTGTCTTAAGTTTTGTCAAAGTCACAAACAGCCAAGTCTAGTCGGTAAAGGAAATGGACAGTATTACCGAGTATGAGAAGTCAGTCGATAATGTAAGTGAAGGGAGCAATCGATAAAGAAAGTAGAATCAAGCACCAAGTGGAAATGCTATTCAGTCATAGTTACTGAGTACCAAGTTTGAAAAATTACACCGAGCACCGAGAGTAGTCAGTTACTGAGCAGTTGAAGTATTTACTTACCGAGTAATGCAGGCAAGGCAACCGAACAAGAAAACTAAGTCAAATCTTGATAAGAAAACATTTAATGAATTGATAGACGATGTCATAAGAATCTATGATCACTAAAGATAGCTAGTTACAGAATCTATGAACCAGAATAATCTAGAAAAAGATCCAAGGTAGAGATTAAGCGGCAAAATAGATGTTGTGAGTTCCAAGAAGGGAACAAGTTCCAATGTGACAGTCAGGTGGTTTACCGAGCGGAAACAATTCTTAAGGATGATCGAGCGACTGAGATTGATTTGTGGAAAACCTAATCAAGGAGATTAAGAGTCAAAAATAGAGGATATTTAAAAAGTGAAGAATCCTTATGAGAATACATGAAAAAATATAGAAAAAGGAAAAAAGAGGAGTGATGAATGTTGTTACTATTATTGGGGAATAGTAGAGTATTTGAGGCAGCACTGAGTACAGAATTTGTAAAAGGAAGGTTTGATGATCACATCACCGAGCTGACTCAAAGGTAAAGAATTCAGAGCATAAAGAGTTTGATCAAGAATAACAGATTGATGCATTATTTCAGACAAGTTCAAAGCATTTTTGAATACATTGTTTTTGTTATTTTGTAAATCCCACCACTGGGTAGATCCTTACAGATCTTATTTTGTAAATCCTCTAACAAGGTACGATTCTTAGAGAAGAATTTGTGAAATCCTTTAACAAGGTAGACTGCATAAGTCTTTATACTCTTAACAGGGTAAGCTATTAGAAGTAGCTAAACCTTGTAGCTCTAACCGAGCAACCTTTTTACTGCAGTAGTGAAGGATTGTGGGTGTCATCCCCACCACAATTTTTTCCTCTAACCAAGGATTTATGCATGAACAAAAATAATGGTGTTATGGGTTTATTTTTTATGTGTGTACTTGAAGTGATTTACATGTTTTAAATTGTTTTTCATTTATAGTTTCATTCGGTAAAGCATGCAGAAGTGAGACAGTTCTTTAGAGAAAACTTTTAAGTGAACTGATTCACCCCTCCCCTCTTAGTTCATAATCTTGCATGACATTTCCAACAATTTGTATCAGAGCTTTGGTCTCTTGAATTAATGGTTTGACCACCTAAGAGTAAAAGATCTTAGTCATGGAAAGTTATAGGCAAGCTAAGAGGATTGACAGTCTTGAGTATGAGCTGGAAAATGCACAAGAATTGATTACCAAGTTAAGAAGGAAATTGGAGAAATCACTGAAAATGAGAAGAAAACTATATAATGAACTAAAGCTTACTCAAGAACAGGTTGACACACTTCAAACAGCTTCACAAGGTAGTCTGAATGATGAAACTAAGATAGCCATCAAAGAAATAATGGAAAAGAATGACTCACTTACCAAACAGCTAGATTTAATGAAGAAAGAACTTGAATCAAATAGCATGAGGATGATCAAGTTGATACAAGGTAAAAGAAGTGTTGAAGATGAAAAAAGGATGATTGAAAATGACAAAAGATAGACTGAAGCACGGTTAGCAGAAAAAGACAATGAGATCATAAGAATGACACGTCAACATCATAACATGACTGATCAACTTGTGAATGCCAATATAGAGATTGCTAGAAAGGAATTTGAAAATCAATCATTGAAATTAAAAATAGAAAGGTTGAAAACTGAACTGACAAATGAAAATAACATCAATGAAGTACTTAAGAAAAAGGAAGAAGCCTCTCAAGCTTTGGACAAAAAACTCAAAAGTCAAAGGCAATCGAGTGACAAAATAGGCATTGGATTCAATGGAACTAGCACTACCAAGCAAGGAGAATCATCTAACTCATCAAAAGACCAAAGTACTGAAGCACCACCAAGACAAAGGAAGAAACCTCATTGCAACTATTGTGGAAAGCCCGGTCATACAACAAATGTTTGTAGGAGCAGAAAAGGTAATGTACCAAGTAAACCTAAATTTGATGGATATTATTTTAGATGCAATAAGAATGGTCATAAATATTTTGAGTGTAGATCAAGGATCCCTAACAAGTCAAGGAAAGATAAATTTGATGGTTACTGCAACACTTGCAACAAGTATGGACACAAAGCTGAAGAATGCAGATCAAAGACAAGGAATAGCAAGTGGACACCGAACCAAGAAAGATCACAAACCAACTGAACAGAAGCATCAATACCATGGGACTACAATACCAACATCTCCTATGCATCATGTGGAAGTATGGAAACATTGCTGCAAATTTCTTATTAATGTTTGGAAGGAACAACATGAAATCATGGAGAAGTTTTGGTATGGCATGTTTTCACTGTCACAAAATAGGACACCTAGCTAAAGATTGTAGTACCGAGTCAATATATCAAACAAGAAAGAAAGTAATGTCAAGAAGACATCTACTATTGATGAGATAAGGGAACAAATGAACAAAACTTGGAAAAGAAAAGAGAAAGATGATGGAACCTCATTCGTAAATATTGAAAGCACCTCATCTGCCAAGATGAGTGCACCAAGATGCACTTAGTCAGTAAAAGGTATGTAGGAACTGCTCACCAAATTCAAATCTTTAATCAGTTCCTAAATTAAGAGAGAAAAGATCCATATTAGCATGCTTAGATGCATTTGGCTATTTTCCAAAAGTTTTTATGTGATTCACATGCAAGTCAGAGTATTTAGTTAGTCGGTGAAATTTGAATTTCACGAAGTCAGTGAATGCATTTATGACAACCTAACTTATTCATTGGAAACCCTAATTGAGAAAAAGATATAAATATGAAGTTTTGAAATTCATTTTGAACCTTACGCATTCGAGTTATCAAGAGTGAGTTGCAGAGCGATTGAGTCTTCGTGCATTCAAGCGATTTCTGAGGTAAATTCCAGAATGAGCTAAATCATCTACAGTTGTATTCATCACTATTTTCTTTCAACCGAGTTAAGCTTTCAAAGAGAAAAGGATTATTTCCATCACTATTCCTGATCTAATGGCACTAAAGAAGCAAGTACAAGTCATAGCAAAGAATGTTGATCCCGTAAATCCTAAACACAAGATGCCACCCACCAAAGCTACAGAAATTGATATGATAGTAGCATTGTCTTCCATTCCACCTAGGGTTATATTGATAGATGATGTTCGATCCTCCATCCACTACAAAATTGAAGATATTTTTGTTAATGAGCTGGACACTTCATTCAACAAACTGTGTGACAATGGCAAGTTGAGAGATGGGCACACACATCTAGAGAGCAAGGGTTTGGTGCATACCCTTCATCTGCCGAGAGTCTTCAAACCTGAATGGATCATATTTGTGCTTAGCAGAGTACATGATTAGTTTATGTGGCTAGAGCAACTAGTAAAGATCACCAAGGATGTACTACACATCATCACTAGCCTACCAATCGGAGACAGACCAAAGGCAATCAAGCAGATTGATAGAGAAAAGTTGAGTGAGTTGACCAAAGCTCAATGGGATGGTAGAGTGATGAGAATTTTGATGGTAGAAAATGCAAAACTTAAGTTTGCATGTAACATCATTGCCTACCGAGTCTTCCAATCATCTAGGGTAGACAGTGTACCCTGTGGAGCAGTCGACTTGGCTTATAAGATTGTGAAGAAAGGAATGAAATTAGATGTTTGTGAGATTTTGTTGAGGCAAATTGAAGACAACATGAACACAATTAGGAGAGCCAAGATGAACACTTTAAAGTTTGGTCCACTATTGGTATGTATATTCTTCTATTTTGAGAAAATTTTCCCATCAGTCGGTGAAGTAACATGGAGCACAGATAGGCCAATCATTTATCAAATCAATGAATATATTTTAGGATTGGGAAACAACTTTGATTTGATCATGAATGATTACTTTGTTAAGTTTCAAGCAAAGATGCATAAAAGATTCTAGATTCCACCCCAGCTAGTGGCAAGATATCATGATAATATTTGTTTTGAAGTAGATACTAACCTATGTATCATTAAGGTTGTTGAGCCTAGGACTAGTTGGCTTCAACCAATGGGATATGAAGTTGATATTGACATAGTTGCACAGCAAATTGAGACATTGTTGAAAGACCCCATTGACAAGAAATCTGACAGATATGGAACCTATGAAGAAGTTAAAGAAAAGATCAAGCATGGTATAGTGATACCTAAGGCTATAAGGAAAACAAGGAGAATGATTGGGGAATTGTCACAGAAACTTGAAGTTCGAGAGGATGAAGAAGAAACAGAGGTATCACCTTCAATTGAGAAGAAGAGGAAACAAACAAAAGCTAATCCCTCATCAAGTGGTAGGAGCACAAGGGCCTCGGTAAAGGCAAAAGAAAAGGAACAAACCAAGACACCCAAACCAAGAGGGAAAACATATGTGAGGAGTAAGAAAAATGTTGTAAAGCCAAGAAGAAAATTGAAGCTACAAATTGAAAGTGAAACAAAAATAGAGGAGACTAAGGCACCCAAATTACCACAAAAGACATCAAAACCAACTCTTAATGAATCCATTGATTCATTAATGAAACATGGTGGTTTTGCTGGAGTAAAAAAATTGAGATATGAGCAGTTGAGTGAAAATGATCAGGTAAGAATTGAAGATGCTATTATTTTCACACTGAATAAATTTAGAATAACACCAATGGAAGTTTCAAGCCAGCTTCCTAATGAGTTATACAATAAGGTAGATGCAAGGTGGAAATATGCATTGACTGCTGAAAAACAAATAAGAGAAAGATCATTATTTTTGACATTGCCTGAATTATCCGTGCAAGAAATTGATGAATCTCTACATAACTATTCAAGGAGATTTCTTGTGAAAAATAGAGCACTAAGAATAATGATCAGTAAGCTTTTAGAATTTGAGAAAGAAATAGATGAAATGTGGAGAAAAATATTCAAGCTAGATGCTACCAAGTCTCGAGAAGATGAGCCAACCAAGGGCACTACTGAAGGAAAATAATCAGAAGGTAGTAAAGGTCAAATGGATCCCATTGATATAACCAAAGATACTGATGCAATAAATGTTGAAGATGCATCATAAGAAGAGGATCCTGCACAAGATACAACAAAGGAAGAAAATGCTATGGATACAACAGATCAAAATACCGAGTGCATGGACATAGATGACACTCCACCAACCAAAGAATCAAATCCAGTAATACAACAAATTCATGCTTATCCTGAGATAAGTACAGAGACCACCGAGGAAGGAAATGAACAAAGAAAAGGAAATGAATTGGTTCCCCCAACAGACACTGAAGGAGAGAAGCAACAAGACTCCAAAGAAGAGTCAAAGAAAAAGAAAGAGTCGGAGAAAGAGAAGGAGAGTGAGAAAGGGAAGGAGAATAAAGATACACAAGAAGAGAAGAAAGAAAAAGAAAAGCTAGAAGATACTCATGAATCGGAGGAGAAATTCGAGAGCACAGCAGGCACAAACAAGTCTCCCACTGATGCACTTAAGGCATCTATCTCACCATCAAGCAGTAAGAATAAGAAGAAAACTAAGAAGAAGGAGGAAATTGACTTAACAGAAGAAATAATTTTGCCCCCTCCTAATTTTGCAAACATGAATGTTGAGCAATTGGAATCATATGGGAAACTATTGAAGAGGAAGGCAGCCCAACAAAAGTTGATTGATGAAATGAGGAAGAAAGATGACATTCTTGAAGATGTCAAAGACATCTTTCAATCACTGCTACCTGATGCTACAATAAATGAAAAAGATAGTTTCATTGAGCAAGTAGGCAAACTTGCTCAACAGATAAAGGTACCGAACATGGATACCATCGAATCATTATTGAAAATTCATGAGCCAAAGTTGACAAAGAGAATAATGGAGAAAATATTGAAACACATAGTAGAAGACAAGGTAACTCTTTCGGAACTATGTACAGCTATAGAGCAGACTCTAACTACAATTCTTTCATTATTTCAAAAAATTTGTCAAATTTCAAAATTTACTGAGGACATAAGGAATAAAGAATAGTCGGTAGAGACTAAGTTAACCGAACACCTAAAGGATGTATCTATTGAACCCGGTTCAATCCAAGTATATTATCAGAAGATCAAGCATCTCATGGGACAACAACATGAACTCAGGCAAGAGGAACATAAAATCTGGATAGAGTTGTTGGAATTGCAAGCCATTTTGATTCCACTTATTGAGGCTATGCAAAAACATTTGAAGAAAGGCAAGGACTCAGTCACTATGTCAAAGATGAGTTCACTTGACACAATCATAGGTCTCAGAGTGGACATAAATGAGCATATTATAGTTATGCAGACACTGAAGGATACATGGGAGTCAGCATTGTCTGATCTCCAAAATAAATATAAGTACATTTTTGATAAGTAATTGTTATTTTGGCACTTTTGTCAAAAAAGGGGGATAATATGTGAGATAATATATTAAAGGATGATAATGTATGGAATACAATTTTTGAAGTGTATATAGCGCATAGGGACTATCAACCAAGGGGGGAGTTATAAGTTTTGAGTTCTGAATGTTGACTTTGAAGTTTTTATCAAAATGTCAAACTAATGACAAAGGGGGAGATTGTTACTTTATTCATTTTGTTGTCTTAAGTTTTGTCAAAGTCACAAACATCCAAGTCTAGTCGGTAAAGGAAATGGATAGTACTACCGAGTATGAGAAGTCAGTCGATAATGTAAGTGAAGGGAGTAGTCGATAAAGAAAGCAGAATCAAGCACCAAGTGGAAATGCTATTCGGTCATAGTTACCGAGTATCGATTTTGAAAACTTACACCGAGCACCGAGAGTAGTCAGTTACTAAGCAGTTGAAGTATTTACTTACTGAGTAATGCAGGCAAGGCAATCAAACAAGAAAACTGAGTCAAATCTTGATAAGAATGCATTTAATGAATTGATAGACGATGTCATAAGAATCTATGATCACTAAAAATAGTTGGTTACAGAATCTACGAACCAGAATAATCTAGAAAAAGATCCAAGGCAGAGATTAAGCGGCAAAATAGATGTTGTGAGTTCCAAGAGGGAACAAGTTCCAAGGTGACAGTCAGGCAGTTTACCGAGCGGCAACAAATCTTAAGGATGATCGAGCGACTGAGATTGATTTGCGGAAAACCTAATCAAGGAGATTAAGAGGCAAAAATAGAGGATATTTAAAAAGTGAAGAATCCTTATGAGAATACATGAAAAAATATAGAAAAAGAAAAAAAGAGGAGTGATGAATGTTGTTACTGTTATTGGGGAATAGTAGAGTATTTGAGGCATCATCGAGTACAGAATTTGTAGAAGGAAGGTTTGCTGATCACATCACCGAGCTGACTCAAAGGTAAAGAATTTAGAGCATAAAGAGTTTGATCAAGCATAACAGATTGATGCATTATTTCAGACAAGTTCAAAGCATTTTTGAATACATTGTTTTTGTTATTTTGTAAATCCCACCACTGGGTAGATCCTTACAGATCTTATTTTGTAAATCCTCTAACAAGGTACGATTCTTAGAGTAGAATTTGTGAAATCCTTTAACAAGGTAGACTACATAAGTCTTTATACTCTTAACAGGGTAAGCTATCAAAAGTAGCTAAACATTGTAGCTCTAACCAAGCAACCTTTTTACTCCAGTAGTGAAGGATTGTGGGTGTCATCCCCATCGTAGTTTTTTCCTCTAACCAAGGATTTATGCGTGAACAAAAATCATGGTGTTATGGGTTTATTTTTTATGTGTGTACTTGAAGTGATTTACATGTTTTAATTTTTTTTTCATTTATAGTTTCATTCGGTAAAGCATGCAGAAGTGAGACAGTTTTATAGAGAAAAGTTTTAAGTGAACTGATTCACCCCTCCCCTCTCAGTTCATAATCTTGCATGACATTTCCAACAGTTTCATCCATGAATTTGACATGCACAAATTTCTTATCATGTCAGCTGCATTTAACAAACTAATGTCACAAAAATCATCTAATAATATATGTATGTATATGTATATATGTATATGTATATATATATGTATATATATATATATATATGTATATGTATATGTATATATATATATGCATGTATATGTATATATATATATATATGTATATGTATATGTATATGTATATGTATATGTATATATATATATATATGTATATGTATATGTATCTCTCTTTATTTGTTTTGTTGTTGATATTCACTATGTGCTACTCCCCGTTGATGATCATTTTATGAGGAAATATCTTGATTGATCGTGGGCTGCAAGCTAGGACATCATGCATTGTTTATGAGCTCACTGTTTAATACTGGCATTGTTTACATCTATGCATTTGGAATTCTTGATGTTATTCTTTTGTTCTTTTGTTCTTTTGTTCTTCATGGCCCATTCTTTTTTATACCCGACTACATCTCCCGTTAAAATTTCATCAAAACTTTTCATTATCTTGTGATATTGCTATCTAGATTCAAGTGTAGAGTTTTTTGAGTCAAACTCATTGACCCATGTTTCATCCATGAATTTGACATGCACAAATCGCTTATCATGTCACAAATATTGTTGATGTGTCGACAATGAATTTCAAGAGTGTAGGTGACACATGGTTCAACTCTAATTCATACAATTGGGAGTACTCGGGAAAGTGAGTAGACTCTAAATATCAATATTTTGGCCAAGAATATAACAAGGACGAAGCATGGTGAGGAATGGAGATAGAAAAGAATAAATTAGTTGCACATGTAGTGAACATGGAAAAGGGTATAGTAGATCCTACTCATCTTTCCCGGGTAGTCCCAATTGTTTCAAGCGGAGAAGAAGTAATAAGAGGAATTGTCGAAACATCAGCAATTTTTGTGAGATTAGTTTGTTAACTGCAGCTAACATAAGGCAATTTGTGAATGTCAAACTATACACTTGAATCTTGATAGCAATATCACAATTTGACATGACCCCAACTCTAGATGCCTTTACATGCATTTCAATGTGTGGTAAGGACTAAAAGTCCAAATCATAACTATGCATATGGTTTCCATCAAGTGCAGTTAGGACGTTGCATTTACATGTTGTTCAGATTCATTATATCATCAAATACAAAGCATTCTCATTTTGTACTGTGATTGACAATAGTCATTTTGCAATTTGATTTGAGATGTTGTCTACATGATTAGTATGTTGCTTTTTATTGCAATTATAATTAGTACGAATGAAAAAATAATCAACTAAACAAAATGATATGTTGGAATGACAATGTAATATTTATCAATATAGCGTTGATGGCTTCGGTCAATGTGCCTATGTGTCAATGTGGTGTTGGCCCTTGTGTTTTGAAGATGTCACGCACAACAAGTAATCTTGGGCATCAATTATGGGGTTGCCCAAATAGGAAAAAGGTATGGATGTGGAATTATATTGTATGTTTAAAAGTAATGTGACAAGTAATCATTTTAGGAAGAACTGATGTAGATTTGGTATTGCAGGGAAATAGTGGATGTCAATACTTTTGGTGGGTCGATGAAACCACATTTACATCTACCCCATC
>MU223441.1:367850-394717 GCA_018584345.1 Thuja plicata | reverse complement strand
CAAGGATTTTGTAAATAAATGGGTTTTCAAACCCCATTACAGTTATTGTAGATGATGTAGCACAATCAGGTAAAGAAAATCTATGTTTTGTTCTTTTAAATTTCTTTTTTGATTTATAGTTTTTTAATTAATGAAATACTTGTAATTCACTAACAAAAAGGGGTATAATGCATTCAAGCAAAATGCTTTGGAGGATGCTAAGTCTTTTGTACTAGAAAACACCTTTTTCTTGGTAATTTGAAGCCATCAATGGAAACTTACAATCGTAAACAATTAGTATACCACTGATGGCTTCATAATTATTAAGTGAAAGGGAGTTCTCTGATCCAGAACCCCGTTTGGTGAACATCCTTCAAGTATGACTTCGAGCATTGGATGCCCAAAGACAGGAAGAGAGAAATACAAACAAACATTGGTTGTATTTGAAGCCAGCTAATTTGACTAAATTAAGTTTATATTTTTGTAATTTGTTTGTTGATATTGGGTTGTAACCATAACAAAATAGATGCATTTATGATTTAAAACCATCTCTATCTAGAAAAACCTGTTATCCATGCATATTCTATGCACATGCATGTGCATTCTCGATTTAGAGTGGGAAAATCTTATTTTGGATTCGAGGGAGAGAAGCCTAACACATAAAGAACATGCACATAAACATGAAAGTTGAGAAACATAAATGTAGATATCACAACAGTTGAGAAACATAAATGTAGATATCACAACAGCTGAGAAACATAATGTAGATATCATGGTCACAATTGTTTGGAGACACAACATAATTTAGTGGTATACCCAGATGATGCAACGCAACCACTACTCCTCCAGTTCTAAGTTGGCATTGCACGATCCAAAAACCATGGATAAGGAATAAATTTAGAGAGTGGAGGAGGAGGGCCATAATGACCAAAATAATATAAGGATATCCCTATATTATTTTGGTCATTATGGCCCTCCTCCTCTACTCTCTAAATTTATTCATTATCTATGGTTTTTGGATCGTTCAGTGCCAACTTAGAACTGGAGGAGTAGTGGTTGTGTTGCATCATCTCAGTATACCACTGAATTATGTTGTCTCCAAAAAATTGTGACCATGATGCCTACATTTATGTTTCTCAACTGTTGTGTGCCAGGATCCATTATGACCCTTTATGACCCTTTATGATCCCTAAGAATACATCTTAGAGATCTTAAAGTGTCGTAAAGGGTCATAAGAGGCTCCTAGGAGGGGCCAGATGACCTTCCACCTTCACATGGTTGGCCATGTTAAGTAGAGAATGCTAAACTATTCTCAAAACAAAGAGAAGCTCGATAACCAACATTCAAATCTGAAGATTTACATGTTAGGGTGAAATATATATATATTTTTAAAACATATTGTCAGTTTTTTTACCTTCATTACATTTACGATCGATGAGAAACTTATACAAATGATGATTAAATCAATGGATTTTTGTCTCTCCTTCAATGACCTTGCGTCAGCATATTGTCATACAAGCGACTCATTGCGAAAAAGGGTCTTAGGGTGAAAGGTGCATGCACACATCTCCCCACACCCATTTTTTCTGACCTTTATGTCATCAAGGTTACGATGACTCGGCCAATCTTGGAAAATTTTGACAAAAAAACTTCCACGATGACTTTGGTCAATTGAGCTACCTTGGACACTCAAAAAATTGACCTATGCTCGTTGAAAATTGAGAAATTTTTTATTAGTGATAATATTGAATTTGACAGCCAAAATAGCCTTAGATTAATCTATTTGTCCTTGTGTCAAAACATGTGCTAGATTACAAAACACATTCCCCATTGTGCTTGTTCTTTGATCATTTTCCAAAATGCAAAACAAACATCAAAAACTGACAAAACAAGTCCAAACGTGTTAAAGTCTAGGGTGTCAACAAATCAAATTGTTCTACAAATCAAAAGCCTTGTTCCTGAAAAATCAATTTTATTAGACAGTGAAGCCAATTTTGAGTCTTTCTTAAGACTGTTTCCCCTTTACCATATTTTTTTGCAATTGACATAAGTTTTCCGCAATCAACCTTTTTATTTCCGCACTTGACCTATTTATTATCGCAATCGGTGATAGATTACCGCAATCAACCAATCACTTTACCGCAATCGGTGGAGGTTTTTTGCACTTGACCAGAGAGTTTAAAAACACCAATTTTACATTAAAACCTTCAAAATACTTGTCATTCTTTGTAAAAAATCATTGTCTATCCCAGACAAACACGAAGAGCATTGTGTGAATCTCTAAGCTTTAAAGATCATCCATTCTTTCAAAGAACAATTATTGTAAGCATTGTTAGTTTGAAAGTTCAAACTTGAAATATATTGATCCCAATATCTCAAAAGAATCATATCTCTATCAGTGACTTTGTCCTAGGCAATAGTTGACAATCCTATTCTTACATCATCAAACCTTTGAGATCAAGATAAATCAACATCTGTCCTTAGAATTACCCTTGTCCAAAGATAACTCAGACTCTCCTAGAAAGGTTTTCCTTTTTTGTTTGCTTTATATCACTTGTTTTAGTCACAAAATTGGGACCACACTATGTCTCACACACCTTATAGAGGGCCTTACACAAGGTCAAAGGATAAAGCTCAATCCGATGAGTCTTATATCAACTAGTTTCCCCTTGAGAACAAGAGCGAGAGGATGACCCTTTCAAAAATAACAATCCTACTCTTTTCATTGAGAATCCCCATAGACCAACATTGTTACATGATTTCATAGAGGAGGATCTCGAAGACATAGAGAAAGATGCCTATTCTTCACAAGTTGTTGACATTGTTGTAGAGAGGAATCCTAAACGTTTCTTAGTCATGTTGATAAAGAAGGGATTCAAACTCCCCGTTGAATTCAATGTGTCAACCATATGGCCCAAAATCCCTCTCACAACTCAAAACACTACTCGACCCTCTCAAAGAGAACCTATGATATCTCAAATATTCTCATCCTTGACACCAACGACATCAGCATAGACTGTGTCCAAACAGACTAGCTCTGCAAATCAAGAAAGCATGTATTCCATGCAAAGCATGACAGGCTCCCAACTAAGTGCACCCATGGTCACTAGTGTTCCTCAACCCTTGGCCTCATGGCCTTTCCATCAAGCACTCATGTTATGTCTTCAATCTAACCAACAAGAAGTAATCCTTTTGCGACTATTCCACTACTACAATCAGTCCCTGCTAGTCTTGGGCTCAATACCTCGCTCCCATAGGGATCCATCTCTGTGGGTCTGACTTTCAATTAATGCCCACCCAAGGTTATGTCTTTTCTCTTACAGGGACCACAACAACCCCAGAAACAACAACTTCCACCCTAGTAGTAGGAACCCCAGCTTCAATAGCAACAACAACCTCAACCTGAGTAGCAACAATCCAAGCTTCAACAGTAACAACAATGCCAACAAACACAACAGAATCAATCTTGGGTCAATCACATGCCCCAATATTAGAATCACATGTTGGAGAACCAATATCAAGTCCCAAGGATGAGAGCATATTTCCCTACTCAAGGGACATAGAGGCGATGCCTCATACCTAATACAACACAGAGGTATAATGTCACAAATAATCCTCAGTCTCAGAGAGACATGCAAATCCAACAAGTACATAGTCTTCAAACTAAAATGATGGACATGAAAAAACAAGGGAAAACCAAATCCTACACCATAGAGGATTTATACCCGTACCCCTTTGATCACTCTCTACACATGTCTCCATTTCCCACTCACTTCTTGGTACCAAAATTTGACAAATACAGGGGTAGTACCAATCCTGCTGAGCATATCTGAGAATTCTTTGCTACTTGCATCAAGGTTGCACACGAAGAGACATACTTAATGTGAATATTCCCACAAAGCTTAGATGGACCAGCAATGGAATGGTTTTCACACTTACCTCATGGCATTTTTTCTTGGGGTGAATTGGTCAAAATGTTCATTGCTCACTTCCATCACAACATCAAGCGCAAGGTCAACATCAAGGACCTTTATGTCATCAAGAAAAAAGATGGAGAGTCCTTTGTAAAATTCCTACAAAGATAGAGGAATACTACAAATAGAATCACTTATGACGTACCTGAGCAAGACCTCAAATTCATTTCCATTGACAATCTAATTTGAGATATTTCATTTACAACAGAATTGAAGCTAGCTCTAAACTTCAAGCAACTCATCGAACGAGGAGTTTGCTGTGAGAAATATTTGGTCAAACAAGGTATCCTTGCCGATCCTACCCAAAAAAAAAACACAAGACTGCAACGGATAAAGCTAAATGGTGTAATAAAAACAAAAATGTCACTAGTGATGGTGTTATTGATGTGAAAATAATCAACTACACCCAACCCAAAGTGTCACTGCAAGGAGCACCTACAAATAACCAACAACCCATGGTTCCCACTCAACAAGCACACACTCAAAACCAACAACTCCTTGTCCAAGTAGCCATTGTGTCAAACAATCAACCACATGAGCAACTTCCACCATGGTTTCCATTTCCAAAATGAGATTACACACCAATAGGAGAGTCAATAGAATCAGCCTTAAGAAAGCTGATACAATCCAACAATATCACTCTCCCTAAAATCAAAGAGTATGAACATGGTGAAATCAAACCAAAGTGGTACAATTACAATTACAATTGCAAATTTCATTGAGTGAAGGGACACAGAACACCCAACTATTATCGATTGAAAAATTTCATCCAAGATCTGATTGACACAGGGGTCATTGACATCACCAACACCCAAACAAAAGGCACCACTACTCATACGATATTCAATGACATATTCCATGATCACAATAAAGGGAAATCCTCTGGTCTGGTGTACAATCAAAATAGGTAAACTACACCTATGCCAACAGTGACAACACTAGCAACTGCATAAATCTTTCAAATAGCCATGTGGCTACCATTACTATTAGAGACCAAGGTTCTAAATGTGTTGTAACCATGTGTCATACAAAATTTGTCTTGCAAGGAGTGCCTTCCTCATGTGATACACCAATCAACCCTCCTAAAACCTCAGATCCATAGATAAGCCTTGTGGATCATCTAAAGCACACGCTTGCCCAAATATCCATGTTTGACCTTTTCGCATATCCCTGCAGCACAAGCAAGAACTTGACCAAGCACTTCAAAAAGAAACTGTCCCAAGGGACATAATCCTTAAGAGCTTCCAAACAATTGTGAACCATATAGCAGCCAACAAGCATGCAACCTTCACAGACCATGATAGGCCACCGCACAAACCCTTGCATAATGATCCTTTGCACTTAATAATCTAGGTCCACAAACATTCAATCCATAGAGTCCTCATTGATGGTGGGTCTAGATTAAACATTTGTACTTTGAAGGTAATCAAGCACTTAGGATACTCTGAATTCAATATTGATGTCACAAGAAGGATCAACATCAGAGCCTATGATGAAGAAGAGAGATCATCCAAAGGTATTATCATACTACTAATCCGGATAGGCCTAGTTGTCAAGAACACTCCCTTTCAAATTTTAGACCTAGAGTTGGGATACAACATGTTATTGGGAAGACCATGGATCCACGAGATGCAAATTGTACCCTCCACATATCATCAGTGCATCAAGTTCCTATACTAGGGGGCATAAATCATTATTGAAGGAGATCCAAACCCATTCCAATACTGTAACATTGTCAAAAGAAGTAGTGACAACCAGGTTCCATCAAACCAAGAGTGAATTATCCCTTCCACCTTGAATTCAATTCCCAAGGATATCGCGAGAAGAGCAGGAAAAATATCTATTACTGACAAAGTATGTGGTAAATACAACTATGAGGAAGCTTTCACTATCACCAACATGCCTCAAAGCCCAAGGTCATATGGCATGCCACAACCAGTGACCACAACAGAAACCCCAGAACCTGTTCTATTAAGGTGTCCACCCACCACCTTTGTCAAGTGGGGAGACATCGCGGAAGAGAACCCATTTGATCTAGATATTAACACATTGTTGTATCAAGACTCACAAGACACACTTCAAGCACCCATACCCATGTCAACATATGGAGATGGATATACAATGTTGCAAAGGTTTGGGTATGATGGTATGACTATTCTAGAGGCAAGAAAACAAGGTTTAATGGAACTTTCATTACCGCCAACCCAAAGAAACAAGAGAGGGTTAGGCTATGGGCAAAATAGAACCAGCCCTACCACCCAAGACATACTCGTTGATCAAGTACAAGTAGAAAAGTTACACCGGGGGAAAAACATGGAACATGCTTTGATCAACAATATAATACAACAGCTATTTCCATCCAAAGTGGGAACCTCTTACTCCTAATTAACCCTCAACTAAGCGATCCATGATAACAAGGAAAGTGTGACATTCGATGAGTGTTCTAGAAAAACTAGTTCCCATGATTATGAGTGGAGATCAATCAACAACTCTAAACCATCAATCCCTGACTATTCCCCTTGATCAATTAGCACTCTACACATTGAGGACATGTTTGACCAATTAACCATAGAGGACCAGCCATGCATCAATAAGCATATCGATACCAATTTCCTAGGTGGTGCGTCCACATCACATTCCCAATTTGTCAGAACCATCATAGTTGTCCCATTCAACCAAAAAGAGTCATCCCACCATGAGGACCTATGTCTAGTACACCTAGAACTAATAGAATAGGATCAATAAGGACAACCTAATATAGATCTCTTTGCAAATGATGAGGCTATCACAGACTTCATGGGACTTAGAGAAGGAATGCGATCAGGGGAGCACAAGACCAGTTTCTCTATTGACTTGGATAGATAAACATATTTTGGGGAGGAAGCACCTCTTTCTAGTAAAAAATGAAAAGTAAAAATTTAAAAGGAATCGTCAGTAAGTGAAAATTGAAAGGCACTTACTGACACAAAAAATGACAAAACTACAAAACACGACGTATCTTCTATTAAAAACCTCACTGAGGTGCTAGAAGACGGAAAGCAAGAACTCCACCCCTTAACAGAGGAAAAGTCAGCATTGCTAGCATAAGAAATAGAAGAAGTCAACTTGGGTGATGACAAGAACCCAAGAAATATCTACTTGGAAAAATCACTCACTCCAGAGGATTGAAAGCAATTCATCAGCTTCTTTAAGGAAAGGAAAATCAACTTTGCATGGTCCTACTCAAACATGCCAGACCTAGATCTAGAGCTTGTGTTACATCATTTTCCATTGTTATACAATGCCAAACCAGTCAAATAGAAGCTGAGAAAGATGCACCCACATGTTGCATTACTAGTCAAAGTAGAGCTAAAGAAACTCCTAGATGCTGAGTTTATACGACCAATCCCGTACGCAGACTGGACATCTAATCTGGTACCGGTAACCAAGCATAGTGGTCAAATCTGAATCTGCATAGAATTTAGAGATCTAAGAAAATATTTTCCCAAGGATGACTTTCCTTTACCAAACATCAACATGATAGTAGATCTCATAGCAAGACATCAAATGCTATCACTCATGGATGGATTTTTAGGATATAAATAGATAAGGATTGCACCAGAGGACAAACACAAAATGTATTTCACATGTTTATTGGGCACTAACTATTGGAACATCATGCCATTCGATCTAAAAAATGTGGGAGAAACATATCAGAGGGCCATGACAACCATCTTCCATGATCTAATTCATAGAAAAATGGAAGACTATGTCGATGACATACTTGCCAAGTCAGTGCTTAGAAAAGATCATCTACAAGTGTTGGGACCCATATTTGATAGAATTCAAGAATACAAAATTTGGTTAAATCCAAAGAAGTGTACATTCAGGGTCACCACAGGGAAGATCTTTGGATTCATTGTGTCACATCGAGGCATAGAGGTAAACCTAGAGAAATTAAAAGCAACATTGGACATGCCACCACCAACTAACCAAAGGAAACTATGGGGTTTATAGGGTAGGCTCCAATCCATCAAGTGCTTCATAGCACAACTAGCAGATAAATGTCATCCATTCTAGCATCTACTACACAAGGATGTGACATTCATATGGAAAGAACAATGTGAGAAAGACTTCCAGATATTCAAAAACTATCTACTAAAGTCTCCCATATTGGTTCCATCCATCCACGGCAGACCATTACTTCTATACATCTCAGCAACTAAGTCAGCATTAGGAGTACTCTTAATGCAACATGATAACAAAGGCAAAGATAGAGTTGTCTACTATCTCAGCAAAACCTTGGTAGGCTATGAGCTCAACTATTTTCAAATTGAAAAATGATGCCTAGCAGTGGTGTTTGCTTCCCATAATCTGAGACATTACATGTTGAGCCATCAAACCAATTTGATAGTGCGCATTGATCCCCTCAAGTATCTATTAAGAAAAGTAGCACTCACCGGATGACTCACAAAGTCGGTGATGATCCTAAGAAAATTTCACATAGAATACATAGATAGAATAGATATCAAAGGGCAAGTGATTGTGAATCAAGTAGCAGAGGCACCCAATTGGGATTATCAGCCTATTATATCTGAATTTCCTAATGAGTCTATTCTTACACTACAACCAACAATAGAGATATGGAAACTATACTTTGATGGGTCATGCATGAACTATGGTGTAGGAGCAGGGATAGTACTCATCACTCCAAATAATGATGTGATTCCCAAATATTTCAAACGCAATTTTCCATGCACAAATAACCTAGCCTAGTATGAAGCTCTAGTTATCGAAATAAAGATGACAATACAATGGAGAATCAAGAACCTCAAAGTCTATGGAGATTCACAGTTGGTCATTAGCCAAGTAAATAATGACTATATGACAAAAGATGAGATGCTAATCCCATATAGAGAGTAGATGGATAGGTTGCACACTAAGTTCCATTTCATCATATTTGAGAAAGTACCAAGAGCTCAAAATAAAGCTACAGATGCGATGGATACCATAGGTTCCTTGATTGATATGCCAGGAAATGAAGCAAGATTCCAATTTCTAGTGGAGAAACTCATGATACCATCACATCATAACCAATCACAAAATCAGCATGTATCCTTGTTGGTCCTAAAACCCCATGGTACCATGACATGTACAATTACCTCCAAAGTAGTGTTTTACCTCCCGACTTGTCTAGGATCCAAAGAAGTCCCTCATCTGCCAAGACTCTAGGTACACCCTTCTCATGACTACTCTATATAGAAGAAGTCTAGATGGAATTATATTATAATTTCTCACTTCCATAGAATCCCAGAGAGCTTTATACGAGGTACATGAATGAATTTGTGGAACCCATGGCGCAAGTGTCAATAGCTTAGAAAAAAATATCATCTGCATGGGATAATGCTAGCCCACAATAGAGATAGATTCAAATAGGTATGTGCAAAGGTGTAGGAAATCTTAGATTCATGGAGACCTCATCCATGCACCAGCCTAAGAACTCAATCCTATCACTTCACCATGGCCATTTTCTATGTGGGGATTTGACCTAATGGGAAAGATTACACCATCCTCATCTAATGGCCATGAGTACATAATAACAACAATAGAGTACTTCACTAAATGGGTGGAAGCAATTCCTCTCACCTACATCACTGGAAAGAAAATCTCAATGTTCATACTTAACAACATCATCTGTCGATATGAAATTCCTCAAACCATCTTGACAGATCACGGTACACCTTTCCAAAATAAAGATGTCAAAGATCTTTGTGAAATTTTCCAAATCAAACAAGGTTTCTCTTCATTCTATTATCCACAAGGGAATGGTCAAGCTGAAGCAACAAACAAAACCATATTTAAAATCTTGAAGAAAATAGTTAATGAATCAGGGCAAGACTGGCATTTACAACTTAGTCCTACATTGTGGGCATACAAAACTAGCGTGAGAACACCTACATGAGCCACTCCTTTCTCACTAGTATATGGATCAGAGGTGGTCCTACCCCTCGAATTTGAAATCCAATCCCTAAGAATATCATTGAAAAACCTGATTTCAGATGAAGACTATAGAGTAGTAAGGCTCAGTGAACTAGAGATATTAGATGAAAGAAGACAAAATACAGTCAACCACCTACAAGGCTATCAGAATCGCCTTAGAAGGAACTATCACAAGAAGGTGAGGCAACAAACCTTTAAGGTAGGATACCTCATCCCTATGGAGAATCAAATAAACCAAGAAAATAGAGTGAAACCAGAAAATTTTGAACCTAACTGGCTAGGACCTTATGTCATTGTCACAACTAGCAATAGTGGGGCATACCAACTGGCAATGCCAGAAAAAGATCAGCTCCTAGGATACATAAATAAAATGCACCTCAAGATTTTCTATGCTTGAGGTATCAATGGTTAAGGAAATTATCCACATATCTAGAAAATACCAAAAAAATCAAAAAAAAAAAAGGTTACCTTAGTGAAAACCTGCCAAACAAGCACCTTGGCGACAACAAAAAAAAAGAAAGAAAAAAGTAAAGAGAAACAAAAATTTCTCTATCATTGAAAACTTGGAAAATGGGTGCTATTGAGTAGGTACCTTAGTGAAAACCTGGCAAATAGGTTCCAAGTGTTCAAATCCAGCTTCACCATCAATGACAAAGAACAAAGCTTGAGCACATCGCATGCAAGGCTAGCTACCCAAGCTATTTCCATAAGAACAATCCCCTCTAAGCACCAACACTTATCTATGGATAGTACTGGTCCACCAGACTAGGGGGAACTTCTAAATGTCCTAAAAACTCCCTAAAAAAATTAACCTTCATAAAAAAAAATCAAAAATTTGCAAAATCTCAAAGCAATACAACCAACTTGGTTATCAACAAAGAAAAGGGTGATCAAGCCATGTTAATCAATGTCAAAATCATGAGCTTTGAAAATCTACACTAGGCCCATATGACACAACTTTATCATCTATCAAATCTATTAGCAAGAAAATTGGCAACCAAGCCAATCAATCAATGTCAAAACCATGAGCTTTATGAATCAGCACACGGCCCATCTGACACAGCTTGATCAGTTATCCAAAATGATCAAATCCATTCAATCAATCAATCAAATTAATCATCTTACACAGTGATGGATATGCTCAAAACCAGACAAATCAGTCTTATATGAGTCATCTCTTACTAAAACCAGACACAATAAAGCCAATCAAGAGATTCAAGCTAAATCTACAAACAAACAACTATTGACTAGGTCAATCAGTTGGTCAGATGTCAGTCTATATTTTTTTGTCATGATCTTAAGCTACTCTAGGATCCACCAAGTGAGGAGAATAGCTATGATGGATCATGACTTATTTTCTTTGATTTTTGTTTGTGGAATGTTTCATTTTGATTCTGGGGCCATGATGATTTTGGATAAATGTGGTAGGCATTGTCACTTATCTAGCAGCCACACAGTTCCATGATCTGAGCTTAACCCTGGGAAATAATTGGACATTCTTTCTCTGTTATCTACTTGTTTATTACTAGTAGAATCATAGCGGTATCTTGATAGTCTAAGATCTGGGTGCATTGGATTCTATCTTGGTTTTAACTTTCTTTTTCAAAATCAAGAGATCATAGCGGTATCTAGATGGTCTGAGATCTGGGTACATTGGATTTCTATCTTGGTTTCCTGTCTTTCTCTTTTCAAAATCAATAGAATCATAGCAGTATGTAGATGGTCTGAGATCTGGGTGCATTGGATTTCTATCTTGGTTTTATTTCTTTTTTTGGATTGCTCAGAGATCAAAGTAGTATCTAGATGATCAATATCTAGGTGCTTTTGGCTCTCTTTATTTTCAAAATAGAGATCATAGCGGTATCTAGATGGTCAATATCTGGGTGCCTTTGGATCTCTTTCTTTTCAAATCAAGGAACATAGTTGTATCCAGATGGTCAATACTTGGGAACACTTAGGTCTCTTTCTATTCAATCTCTTCACTCCTTCTGGTTATCAAGAGATCATAGCGGTATCTAGATGAACAATATCTGGGTGCATTGGATGCTCTTCAAAGTTTCACAAAAAGATGCAATGATGAAAAAAAATTGAAAATATGACAGTGACTTGGGTCACCTTTCTGTTTTATCAATTTAGTAGCTAACAATTTCCAACCATTTTTTTTATCAATTCACATCCATCAAATCGATCTATTGAACACATTCGAATGATTTTCTTCTAACTAACACATACATTACTCAGATATTTTTGTGTATATTAGGTTACATTCATCCATTTCTATGATTTCAAAAACAAAAGAAAATACAACATCTGCAAACATTATAATCATAATCAAATGCATCCATAAAACATCTCATATAAATATGCATATCATAACAACACCATCCTACATACACATGTAAGTATCATAGGAAAGTAAGTCATACATCTAAGAGTCTACATTATAGAATCACATTGCATAAGCATTTCACCATGAGGAACCATACATGTACAATGTAAACCATTGCACATCATGTAGAAACAATAACTGCATCTCATATAAATCTCAATATCTGAGTACAATGAATGGTTGCAAGTCAGAACAAAAGAGGGTGATTGATACAAATGTCATAAATATCAGTATGTCAAGATACATAATTGGTACAAAATTAGATATCAATGATACATCACTACAAAAATGGTACAACATGATACAAAATGATCAAGATGAACAGAGTCAACATGAACTACCACCATGCTCACTGCCAGGTGCACAAGGGGGTGGTATATCAGATGCAAGCCTCTGATCTGGACCAAGAGCTCCAATGCCACTAATCTGAGACCTCTAGGCCCTAATCGACCTCTGTGATTTTGTGTATCTAGGAAATCATTGTGCTGCAAGAATAACTGCCTCATAGTGATGACACCAGTACTTAATCTCTCTCCCAGCCTCCCAACCTGATCTCCAAAGCTAATCATGGGAATCCCTCAAAGAAAGGTCTTTTACACTATCCAAGTAGGCTCTCACATCCACCTGAGCCTATCTCTCTCTCTCTCTCCTCTACACTAGTAGCCCTAGCCTCCACTACTATGACCCTACTCTCTGCTGCAGTAGCCCTAGCCTTGGCTATTGTGACCCTACTCTCTAATGTCATAGCCCGTGCATCAGAGGAAGCCAACCTCGCCTAAATATTAGAAACCTACTATGTGATTCTCTCCATCTTTGATGGCTCAACATCCATCCCACCCATGGCTACATCCATATCCCCCTCCTCACCTCTATCTCCCAAACCCACATCTCTTCTACCCCAAACAACACATGAGTCCTCACTACTCTCACTACTGCTAGTACTGCTCCCAGTAGATGAACTTGAGCCTAAATCCTCAACATCTACATCCTCTATCTCAACATCATCTACCACAACCCTCTCCTTCACCCCTCTCTCCCAACATAGAACCTGTGTAATGAGGCACTCTCTAGACCAGTTGAGGTGCCTCCTCCTCTAAAGCCTCATCCTCCTCAAGGATGACACCCAGCCCAACTCAGCTACTGATATCATGACCACCCCTAGCCCTCACCCTCCCACCAGCACCACCAGGCCCAGGATCATTTCCATCATCTCCCACATATCTCCCCCATCCTCCATCTCAATCCCCATCTCTCCCCCTCCCACCATCTCTCCCTTTGTCTCTACCTCCATCTCTCCCTCCTCTCTTTCTCTACCGAGGCCTCCTCATGATGGTACCAACTACAGGGAGAGACACATCTATCAAATAAATAGGACAAGACTATTTCCATCATGCATCATACTGTGGAGTAGTGTCTACAAAGAAAACAAGTTCACACATTAATAACATATGGATGATAAGCATAAAAGACTATTCAAAAGTAGCTACATTTAAGAAAGCGGGAAAAGAAAGATATCATCAAGAAGGGGAAAAACACAACATATACCTACATCAACAGTGGTTGATCACCACATCTAGGCAATAGGAAGCAATCCCATGAATTATGTCCTAACAGCATCTATATAGATAACAACAACCCAAAGAGTGATGTCCCTCGAATGACGAGCAAAAAAAGCATATGAATTAGAGACATCCTGCCTCTCACCAAATTGTTGCAACACCTTGTCGGTGTTGTGGAAATCTATCATATGTAAATGGCAGCTAACACACCCAATCAGAAATCTCCTAGGTCGACAAAAAGGAAGGTGTGCATCCTCATCATCCCAAACAGGAAAATCCCTATATGGTCTCCAAATGAAATATGACATCACATCTAGCTGTTGCCGCCAGTACATCAAATGTTCCATATGGGACTGAATAATGGCACCATCATACATGAACACATAAGGTCTCCCTAGAGAAAGGTCATGGGCACCTACAGGCCTACACAAAGCAATATGCTCCCATGCCCAAATTAGCAGGAGAGTTACTCCACATCCAAGAGACTTGCCACCAAGGTAAGCCACATAAAACATATGAAAATACATGTGGGCCAACATACAGGGACCCCAAGAATATACAATATAATCTCTAACCATACCCTGGAGAACGACACCTAAACCAATAGAGAACCCATGCTGGTGATGACCGGGACACAAGATCCCACATATCAAACTACCTAATAGAGTCGACAATTGGTCTAGACCCATGCCAAACCTAGCCCATGGGATATCATAAGGTTTAGACATACTAAGTTGATCCTAGGGCAGACTGGATAGCTTAGATAGAGTTGTAATACAAGAGCCATGATCATACTCTGCAAGGGTGCCTTGAATAGGAATCTGAATAATTTGATAGACATCCTCCAAAGTGACTGTACACTCTCCAGTGGGTAACCAAAAAGTGAAGGTATCAAAATTCCATCTCTCTAAGAGAGAAAAGATCAGACCCCTATTGGTCGTGATCTCAGGCATGTAACAAATACAATATAGACCTATCTGTCTCAAAACATCCCTCTCTACCTCAGATAACTAGAATCAAAATACTAACCTGGCCGCTATGGACTCATGGAAATGTAGAATAGTCTCGACAAACTACAAAACATCAGGAAAGCCAAACATCAGTATCAGGTCAGAAATTGGAATATCAGATAAAGTAAAAGTGCATGCCATAATGAAACAAACAAAGAAATTACAATATTCTTAACACAAATGCGGCACATTTATACTGATTGCGACATCCATTTAGTAATTGTGACATTTTTACTACAAATGTGGCAATAAACCTAACATTTATAGCACATTTAACAATCGCAAAATGCAATCGATAATTGCGGCATACAAACCGCAATTGCGGCATTGCATGCAAATTCAAAAAAACAACATTTTTTCAAAATCAATAAATGAGGGCATTAATGACAAAAGGACATATCAACTCATTGGACATCCTGCACCAACTGAACGACAAAAATTCCAGACCCAACCAAAAACGTGAATGACCCCATGAATACCTGCCATAGCTAAAAAACATCACAAAAAGAAGAGAAATATAAAGACAGACTCATTAGATTATCTAGAGCTCCAAGAGTGCAAAAAGACAAATGAATGGCTTTCCAAGCTATTCATAAGGGTTCAAAAGAAACCCTAATTCCTCCAGGACCTCAATTTTATCATCCCCGACCCTGGAATCTTTAAAAGTATGTATCAGGAGCATATTCAACAATTTCAAAATCAGTCAGATACCCAGATTACCAATTTGCAATTTTAACAAATGAATGCTCATGTCGTAACTTTTTCACTCAAATTTGTTGAGGGGGAATAAATACACCTACTATCACTGGGGCAAGTTGGGGAAGGATCAAAATAGAGAATCTTTGACACACTGCAACAAGCCATAATGCATCAAAGAGGAGCAAATGTAGACACCCAAAAATGGACGGACTTGCGACTTTACATTAAAAATACTAATTTTCATCTATTAATTAACGGTGTTTTAATCATTAATTAATCATCTATTTCCTTCTAAATTCATTTCCCAAATCATCTAATCAAATCCCCAAAATTAATTAAATAATTAATTTTATTTAACTAACTAACCTTAATTGATTAATCTCCATTAATTAATTAAATTCAATTTTCTAAATTTTAAATTCAAATATTTAAACTTACTAATTAATTCTTCTAATTAAATTAATTTCAATTAAATTAGTTTAATTTCATTCAACAATTCAATTTTTAATCCAAAAATAATTCAATTGTCTCACATGTTGAATACTTTAATTTAAAAAATGAATTAAATATTCAATTAAATCCTTTTCTTGGTGTTCAAAAAGATAACTCTTAATTAGATTCCCAATTACATGGGTTTCTCTACCCACCTCTTCAGTTCAAAAAGGTAACTCATAATTATCTCTTCAGTTAACCAAACTTTATCTCCCCTCTCCCAGTTGAAGAGGTGGAGTTTATTGATGGCTTCTCCAGTTCCCTTTGATCTCAACCGTTCATCCTCCTATCTCTAGGATTGATCTCAACCATTCATATCATTCTCATTTTCTACATAATAAACCCTTCATAACCATTTGAAGGATCTAGGATTTCAATCTCACGTGCACCATTACTCTATCAGATTGGTTCAAGCATCTAGTCATCTTGTGATCAAACCAATTCAATATCATATTCTCGACACTCCCAAATCATAGATGTTGCCCACACAAATATTGAGCATCACACAAACATTTATTCGGAAGGAGTAGAGAGAGACAATAGAAACTTCGAGCATTGTTGGTTTGCATTCATTTGTGTACCTCCTTTATTGCTTGTTATTTTATTGATTTATAGTTTCGTTATTAGTAGTTATTCTATTGACTTCCCCCATTACAAATTGGTGCTACTAACCCTCGTAATTGAGTGTTACAAATTTCAATCCCCATATACACAAAGTTATAATGCTATTTTGGTTTTAGGTTTTGATCATATTGTAGCCTCCATTTGCATTCTAGTTTAGTTTAATGAATCTTATTTCTATTATGATTTCTAGCTTCATTCTCCTTAGTTCACAACTTCATTTTTATCTTAGTTTACTTCATGTTCTATGTGTGTTTAGCTTATTAGTTTCCATGCATTTTATTTCCATGGTTTTGAGGGCAAAGTATGCAAGTTCATGTGTCTTGCCCATGATTCGAATCTTCCAGTTTGGAGTCATTTAGTCATTGATTCTAAATGCCAATTTGATGAGAATCCTCCAAGAATAAAACTTGCTTCAACTAGGAATAAATAAGCCGCTCTTGAGGGTAGTTTGCACAATGATTTGAATTTAATTTGATGATGATAATCCTTGAATTAATGGTTTGTTGAGTGTTTGGTAATTCAAGGTTGAAGACCACATTTACCACACACACATAGACATCCTTATTTTTGTAGCGATGACTACTATACATGATGATTGAAAGTGGAACATTGTACTAGGATATGATGTAATTAAAGATAAATATAGAAATGTGCTTACTAGTAATGTGTATTAAGGGGACAACTTCTATCCACTTTGTGAAATACTTTGTTTTGGTAATGATGAATTTGTGTCTTTTGGAGGAAGGTGGATGGAATTTTCTCACAAGGTTGAGTCCCCATTGAAAAAATGGCTAATGTAGAAATTTATTATAATTGTTATTAATGATTTTTATCTTTGGTTGGAGAAATCTAATCAATGAAATCACTTTATTATATATACATAATAACATCAATCAAATTATAATATATAAAATTGAAATTATGCACTATCATTTATGCACAACAGTTTTGTTTAATGTCGATATTATCGATTTGTGTTATGAAGGAGCATGTCTGTGGAGAGGCATGTCTCTGCATGAACATAGTTTGCGTGAAGGCATGTATCTTCATAAGAATGCCTTCTTTTCACTATATATATCATATGAGACGCATGTCGATGACAAGCAAGTACAATAATTTGAAAGTGCAAGATAAAAATTGATATGTTCTCTCATATATATATATATTCAAAATATAATTATTTGACATGGTATCACAGTAGGCCCTCCTCCAAGGCCTATAAGGATTCAAAACTATTATGAAGGGTTATTTCTGGGAAGGAAGCATATTTATTTGGTACAATTAATCTTGTGGTTTCTTTGAGCATTGAGGCATGGTTCCGTCTAATGAAATCATGGCTCTTTCCAGCTGTGTGAAAGTATCTTAGGTCGTGGTGAGTGTGAATTTCAATGAAGTTTTATTCATCAAAAAATATTATCCACCATCTTTTCTTGGTCACATTGTAGAGTGAAGAGAACAAAATTTTCATGTATGTCTAAGTATCACTCATGCTGCTGCGTGCATATCTAAAGTAGCCCAATGGATGTGTTGGTTGTATTTTCAATTTTTGAAGTTTGTCCTACAAAGTCTAAAGATGCTTGTCATTCTTATGCCCATAAGCTTGAAATTATGTTTGAAGTTTCTTACATACCTCTGCAGGTGATACTTTAGACCTAAAATTCTTTGAAAAATGTAAAAAACCCTAAGACCTTAGGTTATTTTTACTCAAATTGCAAAAAATCTCTAAAATGCTTAAGTTGGTTCTATTTCTATGTTACCTTTTCATGACTTAAGTTTAACTTTATTTGCATGTGCTTATTTCTTAGTCACTTAGTCTCATAAGAAAGAATGAATATTCCTTATGATCTGGAGACTTGGTGAAAAGCTTTAGTCACAAAGTCTATTAATGAAATAGAATATGCTGAAATGGTTATGAGACTTGGCGTGGACCATTGATTTTATGGTAAGATCTGATGGTAGTCACGTTATCTCCTGATGAAACCCATGGTTATGAGTTAATTTCAAGTGTTAAAGTTTTAGTGTTTTCACCAAGTCTCATGATCAAATGTGAGTTAAATGAAAGAACTAGAGATTACGCGACAATCGTTGATCAGAGATTTAATCTAATGGTAGTTGGGAAGTATCCTGATTATAGGTGTAGTTTAGAAACCATCAAGCGACATGGAGATTCAATAGTTGCTAAGTCTCTGGATAAACTGAGGTTAGATGTCATATTAGATAATAGTGTATTTGCGCAGTCACTTGAAGAAAGATGAGTTAAGTCAAAAATAAAGAGATCAAGTGACAACCATTGGATGAAGGTAAGATCTGATGGTAGTCATGTAGTCTTGATACAAATTTGAAAATTCAAGCAAGATCAAGCAATTAGGAGACAAGAGGAAAAGTTAATACATGCGTCCATTTGTCGCTAACTCTCATGAAAGATTAGGGTTTGTAATAAATATTATGAGACTTAGAAACAACCGTCAGTTACAAAGGAAAGATAGATCAACAGTAGTCACGTTGTCTCCAGATGCAGATTATAAAGATGACATAATCATGTGATTAAGAGACTTAAGTGTTTAGTCACAAGGTCTTTGGATAAAACATGAGTTAAAGATTTAGTCTAGCAACATAGATATTCCACAGTCGCCAAGTCTCCAGATGTGACCCAAGCTAAAGAACAGTTAAGAAAATGCTTTGTCGCAATGTCTCCATAAGATGAAGGGTTAAGTTAAAAGATCATCTGACATTGCAACAACCATTGATTAGGAGTTTAATCTAACGGGAGTTGCTAAGTCTCTTGAAGATACTGTAGTTGGAAAAAATATTAAGCGACAAGGAGATTACTCAGTCGTTGGGTCACTAGAAGTAAACTAGAGTTAAATGAAGACTTTTCTGTGGCGCCATCATGGAAAATTGCTGACCAATTAGATTATAGATATTTTGAAAGATGGAAAAGTAGTCATAATATGAGTTAATGTAGCCAATCAGATTTGATTCTGATTTCTTTTCAAATTTTATAAGGTTTTATATGCAAAAGAACTCATCAGAAATTGATTACCTAACAGTTTGAATGTCACGGCTAGAACCAGAAATTGATATCACAGTGCATGAAACTAATGGCAGAAATGACTGGATTGTAAGTTTACTAGTTTGAAGAGACATCTGCATTGAATTCTCAATTATAAGTAAGCTTGTCCTTTGTTATTTTGTTCTTACCAGCTTTCGATTTCTCAGAGTGAAGTGTTCATAGAGATTTTAGTACTTTCTGAGAAAAAGTTGATTCTCCAGCAACAAGTGATTCAGAAAGGTGATTTCCTGATTCAGAGTTCAATAAAGATTTTTATTGATAGCACTTTTAGAGTTTAGAATTGTAGATTTCAGAGGAGTTCATAGTTGGTGGTGAGGGTTTTTTGTAGATTTTTTTCAATATCGGTGAAAAAGGGTATTGAGAATAGAAAAAAAGAGGAAAATGAGTCAAGCACAAAGTATGGCATCCACCAGTGGTAGAAGTGACGATGTCGATGATGAATCTAAAGGAAAGAGAAATTATTCAGCTGAATTTCTCATATTGTTGCTAGGATCGAGCCAAAATAGAAAGGTAAGTGTTGATACCTTAATTGATGATTTGTCTTACATTAGGGATGCAAAAACCCTAGGTTCCTCAGGATATTCATTGTTTAATTACTTCCTGAACAATAGTGATGGGCCCATGCCAATTTCAAACCCTTGGACCTGTAGATTATCCAAGTTGATTATTCTTGATATCTTTGTAGATGTTGAATTCATATTAGAATTGGCCAGTAGATATGATCCCATAACCAAGATAATTAAGAGGGATGATACAAAAACCTTTCTTACATTGAACCAAAATACTTTCATGGAGGCCTTTAATGTATACTACACCATGACCACCAAAATAAACTTAAAGAGCCTAGAAAATAGGTATACCAGAGAGTCTGGCATTGCTACCAAGTTGATTAAGGAACATCATGTTTCTAAGAAAAATAAAACCTACATTGCACCCATGCTTAGAGAAGCCCCATATTTTTACAAAGACCTAAGTTTCTACATCAAATATATAGCATATGCACTATGCAGAGTGCTTGGAAAGGATGCTAGAGTAGAGAGGATCACCTCAAATATTTTGATGATGGTGCTGCATATGAAAAGCCTCCATACCACTTCTAATTATGACTACATCCAGTATATCATTGATCAAATGCACCAGGGGTTTGTAGACATACAGAGCAAGAAAGATCATCCAAAATTTATGCATTATTCAGTCCTTATGCATTTGATCCTTTACTACAATTTTCCACTAATGAATTGTCAATTTCTACAACCATAAAGGTTTCATCATGGTCAAGCCAACCCTGTTCAATTTTGTCTCAGAGTTTGGAACTATACCTCCAGAGAACAGGAGTTTTGTGCCTTTGAAAATTGGATAATTTATCCAATTCTTAAATACTTAGGTATTGATCAGACTAGGTTTCCTATAAAGGTAATTTGGGAGACTTCTACTATGAGAAGAACTTCACACTGGTGAGGGTATATGGATGTACCCATCCTGTCCATATGTTTTCATTTCATGTACCACCAAGGATAGTTGCAATGGAGTTCATTAGGCATCTCATTCTGACAAAAAAAGAGCATTTAGCACCACATAGGAAAGGTACTTTTACCCCAAGAAAATTCAATATTTACAATTTTACTAATGGGAAGAGGGATCTAGACCCTGTAAATAACTGGATGAACCATTACAGGATGAATGTTTCCCTATCTAGATATCTTGATATAGAGGGTTTCATCCTCAGTTCTAAGAAATTGTTGACACCAACCATCCCTTACACCAAGGACCATGAAGAGTGCATGGAGGAATATTGAATCAGGAATATTCTACAGGATGAGGAGGTGGATAAGACAGCAATTAAGTTCAATGAACTTATGGACCTGGAGAGGCAGGTAAAGAGAAAAGGAATGAATTTTGGGTGATTCTTCCCAAATTTTCCTTATTTGAAAAGGCTAGATGCTATGATTGAGTCTCATGCTACCCTATGCAATCAATTAGAAGAAGCATTAGTGGTACCAGAGAAAGGCCACAAAGAAAATTCAGAGTCAGAATATGATGATAGTGATGAGGGCTATCCTTCACTCACTGCTTATCCAGATTATCAAGCAGTTGTAGGAGAGCAAGCAGTTGAGGGGTAGGATATCATTGACCTAATAGAGGTCCCAAAGAAGGAAGTGACAAATGAGACCCCACCAAAGAGACAAAAAATAGAAATAGGGGAACGTTATGGGAAAAAGAAGAAAGATAGAATTGGACCTCTAATAACTGGAGATAGGCCCTATGATCATTTATTGAGAAAATAGATCAGGTCAGGGAAAATACTACAAAAGAAGAGGAAGAATTACCTCTTAGGTCATATATAGATGAGAGGTTGATGCATCAAGAGGAATTCCTCAAGGATGAAAAATTCACTAAGAAAAAAGAATTCAAGGATTTCCTCATATGGAATAAGCAACAAGAAGTTGGAAAATAATTGCAATTGGTAGGTGGTGATACAGTCACTCAGGAAGCGTTAAAAACATTGCAGGCTTATGATCCTGAATCTGAGGAAATTACACCAGAACAGGCAAGACAACTGGTCAAGGTCAGTGGGATATTATTTGTGGAAGGCTGGGATTTGTCTTCAAATTTTATAATAGACCAAATAAGAAGGAAACTTGATGTCAAACTATCATTAGAGACTCCAGTTGGGGATATGATCAGAGGGTTTGGATATAACCCTAAATCCCAAGCACTTTCAATGTGGAGCTTATCTCCTAAAGATGAAATCCCAGCCCTTCTAAATATTCAAGAAAATATGGAAGGAAATAAGATCATATGGACACTCCATAATATAGGGGATTTGGAGATATCCCAAGTACTAACCCACTTTGCTCAGCTCAATGAGGTAAAGATAGCTCAACTATCAGAGAAATTTCAAAAACTCACTAGTGATACTAGTGATATTGTTAAAGACAGGGAGCTAGCATGGTGAAGATCAAAGAGAAAGAGAAGATCATAAATGAGCTCACTAAATAGTTAC
This sequence comes from Thuja plicata, assembly GCA_018584345.1. Lineage (NCBI taxonomy): Eukaryota > Viridiplantae > Streptophyta > Pinopsida > Cupressales > Cupressaceae > Thuja > Thuja plicata. The sequence continues at coordinate 371,935 of MU223441.1, read as the reverse complement.
TATAAGTAATAGAGCCTGCCCCTATTGAGCCAAAAGAAGTCATGGATGTTGAGATCCAAATAGAGGATACATGGGAGATACCTTCTGGAACAGAGCTAGGGTTCATAGAGCATAATAATGTTCTTTTGGAGGCATTGACTTCAATTTTGCAGCATAGAGTTGACACCATCAAAGATAAGATTGATGTGGTGTATGGGGCCTATGGTAGGTTTCCAGGCCTACAAGTAGAGGTTGCTACTTTTTTGACAATTTTGAATCCTTACTATTCAACCTGGTTTGGAATAACATCACTTTTTGAGAGGTTGGCATCTATACAACCATTAAGGTCAAATTTTCTAGAAGTAGTAACTATGGTTGGTACAGAGGTAGAACAGATTTGTGATACTTTATCTTTCTTTAAAGGTAAAGCCAATCAAATTGAGGCAAGGTTGAAAATGTTTGGGGTAAGTTATAATAGGTTTATACCCCCCATTAGAACTGAGGATGATCAAATCAAGTCATTAGGGCTATGGGTATCAGAATTTCATAGTGTGCTTCCCAATAAGGACATTTATGTATCTAATCAAGGAGAATTAGATATGGAGAGGTACAACAGACTTATGGATGAGGCAATAAAGGTAGAAATAAATTTAAATAAGTTCATCACAGATGTTAAAAGAATAACAGATGCTAGGTGTGAAAGGCAGAAGGCTCAACTGGAAAGTATTCAGAATTTTGAGTGGCCTAAGGAGGAAGATGTGACTGCATGTGATATCATGACAAAGCCCAAGAAAAAGAAGCCTGTCATAGTTGACTTGGATGTCATGGATGAAGAGTAAACGGGACACATCATACCTGATCTATGAGCATAGGAAGGTTAGTAATCTTGAAGATATTAGTGTAGCTTAGCCTATATTGGCGGTCACTAAATCTTATTACAACTATCAAATACTATCCTAAATATATGCAGACAAAGGTTCCAACATCCACAAGAAGACAAAGAAATATCAAATCTTATTCTTCAGTTTTGTCCTCCCACCGCTTGGTGTTTTCTTATCTTTTGTCTCTTTCTATGTTTTTAGGGTTAGGTATCCAAATCATCTGAATTTTGTTGCATCCTTTTCTTAAGGATTCCAAGATGATTTGAGACTATAAATATGTAATTGTAACCATTTTGTAAAAGGGGGAGAGTTGGAAGTTTTAATAGAATTACATGGCAGACTGAAAATTGTGTCTGAACCTTTGTACTATGTGTCTATCTATATGTATTTGAAGCTTTAAGACATCAATATAAATACTTTGCAATCTCTTTTCTGCATCTAAATTATCTCTTTACATTTCTATTATAGTTCTTATGTGTTTATCTATAAGGCATTTAAGCACACTGATCATAAGGTGATTGTGCAGTTACTTGTAAGTTCCTTCAAGGAAGGATTAAATTGTTTCAAGTAAACCCAGGGAACATAGCATTAGTTTGAGGATTTGATGATAACGTTGTAGGAAGAGGATAGTATATATGGTATTCTATCTTTGTTGCAAGTGTTTTATTGATTACCTTATTGTGGATTTATACAAGATATTAACTCATAGCCCAGGGATTAGGCACTGGTTTTATGTTTGATAAGTAATTAATTTACAATCCAATATTTTAAAATTACTTAATCATAAACACTGCAAAACAAATAATTCCATTCAATTAATTGTATTCTTAGGGTACAGTTCAGTTTTTTGATTCCTTGAAGAGAGGATTATTAGGTTTCCCCTCCTAAAATCAAAAGGAAGAAGGATGAAAATCCTTATCTCATTGGTTCATGTTATGAAGACCATAGTTTGGCTTATAGTACTCTATTTTAAATTAATCATTTCAATCTCCAAGGTATTTTATAAGTTGTTACAGTGAGGTCAAAAGTAACAAACTAGTGAATGAACTAGTCCACTAAATATATTGACTGAAGAATCAATAATCTGTTATAGGTAATACCTGCCTGAGTCTATGGAGCTCAAAAAAAGAAGGAGGTGATAATAGGCATCCCCAATGTTATCAAATACCTCATCAATTAGCCTTTCTCTTTCATAAAAAGGAGTTTGCATTTAAGTATATAAGTATATTGTCATTTTAGGGTTGTGTTGCAAGAAAAAGAGCTAACAAATTGGCAACTCTACCGGGGATATAAGAAAGATTTTTGTGTCCTAGATTCTCTGGTGCATTTCCCTTCAAATTTTTCAAAAACTTGAGATTGAGTTTACCCATCCGATCTGCCTAACAAATTGGTGACTCCGCTGGGGATTTGGTGTAAAACTTGAAATGAATCTTGTAAGGAATCTCTGAGTTTCAAAAGATAAATCAAGTTTACAGATAAAAGTTTCCTAAGTCATTCTAACAGTATTTAGTATTTCCCAAATTGGGTGGCAACTCTAAAAGGTTAAATATCTATGATTAGTGAAGTATATTTTCAAACATGAACACTAGGTCTAGAATGAGAAATAATCCAGAAGTTGCATTGGATGGTGGGATTCCAACTACTTCAAAAACTAGGATGTCTTGGAGATAGAAGAAAAGCCAAGAAAGTATCAATGATTCTCCTCCAATAAGTGAAGAGAATAGAAATAGAAGGAAACTTAACAACCAGTCTAATCAAGAAGAAAGTGCCTTAGAGTATTTAGATTCCCAAGCCCCAAGTCTTTGACTAGACACCTATATAGTTACCAGCACTTCTAGTGAGAGAGAAGGAACAGATACGATCAATTCAGATTTTGAGGAAGTTCCTTCTAATGAGCTTGCTGAGGAAGAAAGACTCCTCATGAAACATCTTGTCATTATTCAACAGATGAAAAGGGAGAAGGAACATAGAAAGAAAAAACATGAGTAGAAGGATGTTGATAGAATTAAAAGAAGATCCTTAAGGCATAAAATTATAAGGAATACTGAGAGGTCTCAAAAAGACCATGAAATACCCATTACTCATAGAGCTTCTAGTTCACAAAAATTCAAAGATAAAGGTAAACAAAAGGTCACTGAATGAAAACCTGAAGAGCCTAAAGTTTAGAAGGCCTTGACAAAGTAGATGTCCAAATTGGATATTGATCTTGAAAGACTAAGAATATAAAAGGAAACCATGGCAAAGATGCTAGAGAAAGCTGAGGTGGAAGCTGCAACAATAGAAATGAAAAAGAAAATAGATTTTTTGCAATCTTCCAAATATTCTTATGCTGGAACTGAGAACACAACATCTTCCAAAACAAAAGCTACTACTTTCAAAGAGACTGATAATTTCCAAGGGAAACCATTGCATCCTAAAAGTTATAAGAAATTTAATTTTATTGGCGTTCTTGGATACCCAAATGCATTTCCAAAAGATGTGGGTCATGCAGGGGAAAAGCTCCCAAAATTTGCAGGTAATAATGTCATCTCTTATGAAGTACATTTAACACTAATACATTTGGGGTTGATTTGCGATGGCTATGTGTCGCAATTGGGACAGCCATGTGTCTCAATTGCGACAGGAATAGACGTCGCTATTTTTTAGTCACAAAATATGTCTTTCCTTTTCCGTCGCAATTATGACTTCAATCCGTCGCTATGTAGCCCTATCAATGCTGGCATTTAGGGCATCGCCAATACAGGAAATCCATCATAATTCTATGTGTATACGTCACAATTGCAATGAACACCCAAGCAACTGTGACGGTATTTGGGCGTCGCCAATACAGCGACCCCATCGTAATTCTAGAGGTAAATGTCACAATGGCGATGAACACCCAAGCAACTGCGACGATTTTTGGGCATCGCCAATATAGTGACCCCATCGTAATTCTGGAGGTAAACATCACAATTGCGACGAACACCCAAGAAACTACGATGGTTTTTGGGCATCGCCAATACAGCGACCCCGTCGTAATTCTGGGGGTAAACGTCATGATTGCGACAGATTCAAGATAGAATTTTTTTAAAAAATGGCATGCAAAAACATTAATTTTTTGCTGAAAGATCATCGTGACTACACAACATGCTTGTAAGTTATATCTGCTGGGGTACCGAACAAAGTCTTGACAAGATTGTCTTTACCCATTTCATATCTTTCTTCAGGAAGATATCAGACATTATT
>MU223441.1:337528-367750 GCA_018584345.1 Thuja plicata | reverse complement strand
AATGAGTGTGATCGACAATGGCGCTATTGAAAATACAAATGACAACATTTTCTTTTTTTTTTGCCTTATATCCCGACAATGTCGCAATTGCGACGTTGTCGAGTTATAATTGAAAAAAAAGACAAAAACACATAACATCTGCCCGCTGTCGCAAATCGATGCCAAATTTATTAGTGTAAGAAAATTCATTGATTTTGTTGATGATTTGAATATCACTCATGAAGATGTGTTGATGAAGCTTTTTGTTCAGTCTCTAGTAGAGGATGCTAGAGAATGGTGTAGAAGTATTTCTAATGGCACTATTTATTCCATGGATGAGTTAATTGAGTTATTCAAAGGCCAATATGGTGATAATACAAATAAAGGGTTCTTATTGAATGAGTTCAATAACATCAAAAAGAACTATAATGAAGAGGTCACTGAATTCAATACTAGATTCCAAAGAGCTATGCATAAAATGTTTCAGAAAATAAAGCTAGATGAAGAGGTATGTCTAGCAACCTATTTAAATGATTTTGATTCTAAAATGGGTTATGCTCTTAGGGATAAAAACCCTAGAACCCTTACTAATGCTTACAAGATAGCACTAAATATTGAGATGAATAGAAGGGTGTCTGGTAAACTGAATAGGAGAGATGATTCAGAGTTTAGTAGGAGTAACCTAAAGGAGCTAGAATATAAAGAGTATAGGGCTCCTCAAAATAATAGGCCTTCCTATAATAACACTTATAATCCTCAGAATAGAATGCAAAAACATCCTTATGGAACTCAGTTTAAGGATGGGAAGCCTATTTCTCCACCTAGAAAAGAAAAACTTGAGAACAGAACTCTAGACCCTTTGCATAAAAATGTTGTCCATTTGTGCAATGATGATTTCTGGTGTGAGGTTTGTGAAGCCCCACACAATCCTGATTTTTGCATTGTTTCCTTAGATCTGAAATCAAATGGAGAAAAAGGCAATGATGAAAATGAACAATGTGATTATAATATGACAAATGCCTATTCATGTCATGATATAGACTCAGATAATGAAATTGAAAATCATGATTCATATGGTTCACAAGGAAATATAGAGATTCATCATCAACAAATTTTTTCAAACAGTGAAATAGAAGAAACAGATGATCATGTAAGATGTTATGCACAAAATAATCAAGACCTTCCATTGGTTAGAAAAGCTTTAGATGAAGAAAAAGAAAGAATTACTACAGATCTAGTGAACAAAGCAAGAAGCAATTATCACTTAAGAAATAGAGTAGTTGGTGGTACTGGTAGTCAACCATCTGGTGTATTTATAAAAGAAAATAAAATAGACACCAAATATGTACAAAAGAAAGATGGATCTGGGGAAAATGTAAACAAACCTAAGGTCAAGATTGTAACTAAAGCCATAGAGCCTATTGTTGTACAAGTGGGAAAAGAAAAGGTACAAGAAACAAGTACTTCTTCTCTTAAGATAGAAAACAAAAAATCTAAGAAAGAAGAACCAACTCTGAACATACAGATTGAGGAAAATAACATTATTATTGAAAAACCAAAGTCCTCAGATGTAAATTACACTCCAATAGACATGGAACATTGTTTATCTCAAATGACTGTAAAAGTTCCATTTTTAGAAATGATGAGAATCAAGGAACACAAAGAAAAATTTCTATCATTATTAAACAATGTGCCTACGGTAAAGGTTCAAAGTCCAAAAAATGTTGAAAAGAGACCAAATAACAAAGGGAAGAAAGATGAAGTAATGACTTCAGAGATTCCTCAGATTTTCTTAAATACAACTACTTCTCCTAAGGTTGTGGACCCATTCTTTATAACACTGGTAATTAATGGAAGGATGCTTAAAAACTGTATGATTGACTCAGGAGAATCAAACACTGTCATGCCAGTAGAAATTATGAAGCCTATGGGATTACAAGTGGATGTTCCTCATGGGAGATGTCAAGAAATGGATTCTAGAGAAGTCCCTATTATTGGTACTATTGAAGCCATGCCTTACAAATTAGCAGTGTGTCCTAATGTGGTTTTAACTATGAATGTTCTTGTTATTGACATACTACCACATTATGGGATGTTACTATCTAGAAAATGGAGTGCTTCAATGGGAGGCAGCATACAATTTGATTTATCATATGCTACCTTCAACATTGCTGGAAATAATGTTAGAGTGTCAAGGGAGGGTAGAACACCTCACATGATTGAATGGTATGAAGACACTAACACTAACTATTGTATTGATGTGGATATGGAGAACTTCAGAGTACAGAGAAGTGATCATCATCATCAATGTAAAAATATTGATCCTCTGGTTAAAGAATTGACTATACAAAATGATGTATTGTGGAAAATGTATTTTGATGGAGCTTGCTCAAAAGAAGGATTAGGAGCCGGTGTATTACTTGTATCTCCATTGGGTACAACCTTCAAATATTCCTTTTTGCTAGCCTTTCAGTGTAAAAATAATATAGCAGAATATGAGGCTTTATCTTTAGGGCTAGAAATTGCCATTTAATATGGAATAAAATGTTTAAAAGTTTATTGTGATTCTGAATTAGTGGTAGCCCAAATAAGATCCAAATATGCAGTCAAAAATGATAGATTAAAGATGTATAAATATGCTATTTGGGATCAAATTGAAATTTTTGATGCCTTTGATATAAGTTGGATAGAAAGGTCCAAAAATATAATGGCATATTTCTTAGCAAATGTTTCTCTAAAAACTAATGATCAGACCTTACATGGGGTATCAATACTTGAAGTTAAGACAAGACCAGTTGCTCTAGATAATATATACAACTGGAAAGTTTTTCAAGATGACTAAGATATTTTGAGATTCATTCAGTGTCTTGACCATTATGAGAATGAATGCATAGATTGCAATACCTTACTTGAGAATAATAATGGTAAAGATTATGTCTTAGGAAATGAGGTTGTCTAATTGAGTTACAATCAGATTCCTAAGGGTTTGGTTGACCTTGAAGCATTGTTTAGTAGTCAAAATGATCATTCAACAAAGATAAGCAATGCTAAGATTGAGGACTTGGAGGAAATTAACTTAGGATCAGAAACCAGTCCTCAAGTTGTTTTCATTGGAAAAGGTTTAGATTCCCATATAAGGACAAATTTGATTAAATTATTGAGAAAATATAAACATTTTTTTGCATGGTCATATGAGGATTTAAAATCTTATAGGGAATACTTTTTCCAACATGAGATCCCATTAAAATTAGAGGTGAAACCATTTAGGAAAAAATAGAGGCCTATTAATCCTTTGCTGGCTCCTAAGATGCGGAAAGAGTTGATGAAATTAAAGGATGCTGGGATTATCCATCCTATCAAACACTCAACGTAGGTTTCAAATTTGGTACCAGTAAGAAAAAAGAAAGGTGACATCAGGTTATGTGTGGATTTTAGAAATTTGAATATTGCCTCACTAAAAGATAACTATTCTTTACCCAACATGGAGGCAATGTTACATAAAGTGACTGGTTGTGAGCTGCTATCAATGATGGATGGTTTCTCAAGCTACAACCAAGTTTTAGTGAAGGAATCAGAGTAGTACAAAATTGCATTTACCACTCCTTGGGGAGCTTATGTCTATATCAGATTGCCATTTGGACTGATAAATGCAGGAGCAACTTTTCAGAGGTCCATGGATGTTGCTTTTAAGGAATTTATTGACTTGTTCATGGTAATTTATCAAGATGATTTAACTGCATACTCTAAGAAAGTTGAGGATCATTGTGAACACCTGGGTAAAATTTTCAACAAAGCTTTAGAATATGGTGTTTCATTAAATCCTAAGAAATGTCACTTTGCAGTACAGGAGGGAAACTTGTTGGGACACATAGTGTCTAAAGATGGAGTAAGAATAGACCCTGAAAGAATAGAAGCAATCTAGAAGGTCGTTGCTCCAAAAAACTTGAAGGCAGTTCAATCTTTCTTAGGATGGATTAATTTTGTCCGAAGATTTATAGAAAACTTTGTAGAAATTGTCAAACCTATCATAAAGTTGCTAAAAAAAGATGCAAAATTTAATTGGAATGAAGAAGCTCAAATAGCATTTGAGAGAATAAAGAAGGTAGTGCAAGAGGCCCCTGTTCTAAAATCACTTGATTATAGTAAGCCCTTTTCTCTATTTTCATTTTCATCTTATCACACAATTGTTGTTGTTTTACTACAAAAAGATGAAGAAGGATTTGAGCATCCAATAGCCTTTTATAGTAAATCTCTCCAGGCTGCAGAGCTAAATTATGAGATGATAGAGAAGCGAGCATATACTTTAGTAAAAGAAGTAAAATATTTTATACCATATTTGGTCTGTGATAAGGTGCATGCATATGTCCCTCACTCAGCAGTAAAGGATATTCTTACTTAGTCAGGAGTGAGGGGTATGAGATGTAAGTGGATAAATAGAATTCAAGAATTTAATCTTGAAATCCACATTACAAAATTGATAAGAGGTCAGGGTTTGGAAAAACTCATGACAGAGGATAACTTGGACTTAGTACAAGTGAATGATATAGAAACACATGATCAGACATTTACAAATATAGAAAGACAACCATTTTATGTTGACATTATGTACTTTTTAAAGAATGCCAAGTGTCCTGATGTTATGACTGACAATCAAAAGAGAATTCTCAGATTGCAGGCCCAAAAATACACCTTAGTCAGAGGATATTTGTATTGGAAAGACAGAAATGGTGTATTGTTGCTATGTTTAGATCAAAGCCAATCTGAGAAAGTTTTAAGTGAGATGCATGCAAGGGAGTGTGGAGGTCACTTTTCTACCAAGACCACTGCCCACAAGATTTTAAGGGCTAGATACTATTGGCCTTGTTTATTTAAGGATACATATGCATATGTTAGAAAATGTGATTTGTGTCAGAGGATCTCAAATAAGCTTAAATTTTCAAGAGCCCTATTGTTAAACCTAGTAAGTGTTGAAGCCCCTTTTTCTATGTGGGGAATTGATTTTATTGGTGATTTTGTAGAAAAATATAGTGGAGGACACAATTGGATACTGGTAGCCACTGATTATTTTACAAAGTGGATTGAAGCCATTCCTACAAAAAAGGAAACAAGTAAAGTAGTCACTGAATTTTTAATGTAGAATATTCTGACTAGATTTGGTGTACCTTCAAAGTGAGTGATGGATAATGCCATGTGTTATAGATCAAAAGAGATAACATATTTATGTGAGAAGTATGGGATTATAATGTCATATTCATCCCCATACCACCCACAGGAAAATGGAAAAGATGAGTCTAGTAACAAAAGTATTTTGAAAATATTGAAAAGGATTCTTGAAAAAATAAGAGAGCGTGGCATACCAAACTAAGGTTAGCACTCTAGGCTGATAGAATAATAGTTAAGAAGGCCACTGGTAAGCCACCATTTGAATTAGTATATGGTCTATAGGCTAAGATGCCTATAAACAATTTGCTACCTATATACAAGTTCATTCAAGAAGAAGAACTAGAAGTTTCAGATCTAATAAAAGATAGAATATTACACCTGACTGAACTTGATGAGATCAAAAGAGAAGGACAGAAATAAAATATAAAGCTACAACAAAAAATGAAGTATCTATTTGAAAAAAGAGCAAGTTGTAGAAAATTTATACCTGGTGATATTGTTCTTCAATGGAATGTGAGAGAAGAAGATAAAGGAAAGCACAAAAAATTTGAGTGTTTATGGCTTCGACCATTTGTTATTTCACAAAGCTTTGGAAAGGATTCCTATTTTCTAAAGAACATGAATGGAGAAGATTTTGAATTTTTAGTGCATGGGCAACTTCTGAAACCCTTCTTCAACTGAAAAATAAAGTTTTATGCACAAGTAAGTATGTATTATATATATGTAGGTTTCCCTTTTTGTTGTGTGTTTCCCTTCCTGAAATAGTTTATTCTACATCAAATAAAAGGCCTACAACTAGAGATTATGAGATTCTTGTCATAAAATTGTGTTTATCCATCCTCAGAGAGAGCCACTGTTGGTTGTATTTCCAATTTTTTAAAGTTTGTCCTGGAAATTCTGAAGATGCCTGTCATTCTTATGCCCAGAAGCTTGAAATTATGTTTGAAGTTTCTTACATACCTCTGTAGGTGATGCTTTAGCCCTAAAATTCTTTGAAAAATGTCAAAAACCCTAAACCCTTAGGTTATTTTTACTCAAATTGCAAAAAAGCCCCAAAATGCTCAAGCTGGTTCTATTTCTACGTTACCTTTTCATGACTTAAGTTTAAGTTTATTTGGATGTGCTTATTTCTTAGTCACTTAGTCTCATAAGAAAGAATGAATATTCCTTATGATCTGGAGACTTGGAAAAAATCTTTAGTCGCGAAGTCTCTTAATGAAATAGAATATGTTGAAATGGTTATGAGACTTGGCGTAGACCATTGATTTTATGGTAAGATCTGATGGTAGTCACGTTATCTCCAAATGAAACCCATGGTTATGAGTTAATTTCAAGTGTTAAAGTTTTCATGTTTTCACCAAGTCTCGTGATCGAATGTGAGTTAAATGAAAGAACTAGAGATTACGCGACAATCGTTGATCAAAGATTTAATCTAACGGCAATCGAGAAGTCTCCTAATTATAGCTACGATTGAGAAACCATCAAGTGACATGGAGATTTAATTGTCGCTAAGTCTCTGGATAAACCTAGGTTAGATGTCAGATTAGATAACAGTGTTGTCATGCATTCGTGTGAAGAAAGATGAGTTAAGTCAAAAATCAAGAGATCAAGCGACAACCATTGGATTAAGGTAAGCTCTGATGGTAGTCACGTAGTTGTGATACAAAGTTGAAAATTCAAGCAGGATCAAGTGATCAAGAGACAAGAGGAAAAGGTAAGACACGCGTCCATTTGTCTCTAAGTCTCATGAATATTAGGGTTTGTAATAAAGATTATGAGACTTAGTGACAACCATCAAAAACAAAGGAAAGAGAGATCAATGGTAGTCGTGTTGTCTTCAGATGTAGATTATAAAGATGAAATAATCATGTGATTAAGACACTAAAGTGTTTAGTCATGAGGTCTCTGGATAAAACATGAGTTAAATATTTATTCTAGTGACATAGAGATTCCATAGTTTCCATGTCTCCAGATGTGACCCAAGGTAAAGAATAGTTAAGAAAATACATTGTCACGATGTCTCCATAAGATGAAGGCTTAAGTTAAAAGATCATGCAACATTGCGACAACCATTGATCAGGAGTTTAATCTAACAACAGTCGCTAAGTCTCTTGAAGAAACTATAGTTGGAAAAAATATTAAGTGACAAGGAGATCACTCAATTGCTGGGTCGCTAGAAGTAAACTAGGGTTAAATAAAGACTTTTCTACGGCGTCATCATGGACAATTACTAACCAATCAGATTATAGAGATTTTGACAGATGGAAAAGTAGTCGTAATATGTGTTAATGTAGCCAATCAGATTTGATTTTGATTTCTTTTCAAATTTTATAAGGTTTTATATGCAAAAGCACTCATTAGAAATTGATTACCTGACAATTTGAATGCCACGGCTAGAACTAGAAATTGATATCACAGTGTGTGAAACTAATGTCAAAAATGACTAGATTGTAAGTCTACCAGTTTGAAGAGACATATGCATTAAATTCTAAAAAATTATAATTAAGCTTGTTTTTTGTTATTTCGTTCTTTCCAGCTTTTGATTTCTCAGAGCGAAGAGTTCATAGAGATTTAAGTATTTTCTGAGAAAAGGTTGATTCTCCAGCAACCAGTGATTCAGAAAGGTGATTTCCTGATTCAGATTTCAACAGAGATTTTGATTGACAGTATTTTCAGAGTTTAGAATTATAGATTTTAGAGCAGTTCACAGTTGGTGGTGAGGGTTTTTAGTAGATTTGTTTCAATATCGGTGAAAAAGGTTATTAAGAACATAACAAAAGAGGAAAATGAGTCAAGCACAAATTATGGCATCAACCAGTGTTAGAAGTGACAATGTCGATGATGAATCTAAAGGAAAGAGAAATTATTTAGATGAATTTCTCACATTGTTGCCAGGATCAAGCCAAAACAGAAAGGTAAGTGTCGATACCTTAATTGATGATTTGTCTTAAATTAGGGATGCAAAAACCCCAGGTTCCTTAGGATATTAATTATTTAATTACTTCCTGAACAATAGTGATAGGCCCATGCCAATTTCAAACCCTTGGACCTGTGGATTAGCTAGGTTGATTGTTCCTGATATCTTTGTAGATGTTGACTTCATATTAGAATTGGCCAGTAGATATGATCCCCTAACCAAGACAATTAAGAGGGATGATAGAAAACCCTTGCTCACATTGGACCAAAATACTTTCATGAAAGCCTTTAATGTATACTACCCCATGACAACCGAAATAAAATTAAAGAGCCTAGAAAATACGTATACCAAAGAGTCTGGCATTGCTGCCAAGTTGATTAAGGAACATCATGTTCCTAAGAAAATGAAAACCTACATTTCACCCATGCTAGGAGCAGCCCCATATTTTTACAAAGACCTAAATTTATACATCAAATATATAGCATATGCACTATGCAGAGTGCTTGGAAAGGATGTTGGAGTAGAGAGGATCACCTCAGATATTTTGATGATGTTGCTGGATATGCAGCTCCTCCATACCACTTCTAATTATGACTACATCTAGTATATCATTGATCAAATGCACCAGGGGTTTGTAGACATACAGAGCAAGAAAAATCATTTAAAATTTACACATTATTCAGTCCTTATGCATTTGATCCTATGCTACAATTTCCACTAATGAATTGTTAGTTTCTAAAACCACAAAGGTTTCATCATGGTGAGGCCAACCCTGTTCAATTTTGGCTCAGAGTGTGGAACTATACCTTCAAAGAATAGGAGTTTTGTGCCTTTGAAAATTGGATAATTTATCCAATTCTTAAATACTTAGGTGTTGATAAGGCTAGGTTACATGCAAAGGTAATACAACTATTGAGGCCATGCCAATATCTAGACAAGTGGCCTGGAGACCATAATTGGGGAGACTTCTACTATGAGAAGAACTTCACACTGGTGAGGGTATATGGATGTACCCATCCTCCCCATATATTTTCATTTCATGTACCACCAAGGATAGCTGCAATGGAGTTCATTAGGCAACTCATTCTAACAGACAAAGAGCATTTAGCACCACACAAGAAAGGTACTTTTACCCCAAGACAATTCAAGATTTAAAATTTTACTATTGGAAAGAGGGCTCTAGACCCTGTGAATAACTAGATGAACTATTACAGGATGAATGTTTCCCTATCTAGATATGTTGACATAGAGAGTTTCATCCTTAGTGCTAAGAAATTTTTGACACCAAACATCCCTTACAACAAGGACCATGAAGAGTGCATGGAGGAAGAATTAATCAGGAATATTCTGGAGGATGAGGAGGTGGATAAGAAATCAATTAAGTTCAATGAACTTATATACTTGGAGAGGCAGGTAAAGAGAAAAGGAATGAAGTTTGGGGGATTCTTCACAAATGCCTTATTTGAAAAGGCTAGATGCTATGATTGAGTCTCATGCTACCCTATACAATCAATTAGAAGAAGCATTAGTGGTACCAGAGAAAGGCCACAAAGAACATTCAGAGACAAAATATGATGATAGTGATGAGGGATATCCTTCACCCACTGCCTATCTAGATTATCAAGAAGTTGGAGGAGAGCAGGCAGTTGAGGGGGAGGATATCATAGACCTAACAAGGGTCCTAGAGAAGGAAGTGACAAATGAGCCCCCACCAAAGAGACAAAAAATAGAAATAGGGGAACCTTCTGGTAAAAAGAAGACAGATAGAATTGGAGCTCTGATAACAGGTGATAGGGCCTATGATCATTTATTGAGAAAATAGATTAGGGCACGGAAAAAACTACAAAAGGTTACAGAAGAAGAGGAAGAATTACCTCTTAGGTCATTTACAGATGAGAGGTTGGTGCATCAAGAGGAATTCCTCAAGGATGACAACTTCATTAAGACAAAAGACTTCATGGATTTCCTCATATGGAATAAGAAACAACAAGTTGGAAAGCAATTGCAATTGGCAAGTGGTGATCTAGTCACTTAGGAATCCTTGCAAACATTGCAGGCTTATGATCCTGAATCTTAGGAAATTACACCAAAACAAGCAAGACAACTGGTCAAGGACAGTAGGATATTATTTGTGGAAGGCTGGGATTTGTCTTTAGATTTTATAATAGACCAAATAAGAAGGCAACCTGATGTCAAATTTTTATAAAAGACTCAATTTGGGGATATGATCAGAGGGTTTGGATATAACCCTAATCCCAAGCACTTGCAATGTCGAGCTTAGCTCCTAAAGATCAAAAGCCAGCCCTTATAAATATTCAAGAAAAGATGGAAGGAAATAAGATCATATTGAGACTCTAGAATATAGGGGATTTAGAGATATCCCAAGTACTGACCCACTTTGCTCAGCTCAATGAGGAAAAGACAACTCAACTATCAGAGAAATTGCAAAAACTCACTAGTGATATTGTTAAAGATAGGGAGCTAGCATTGTTGAAGATCAAAGAGAAAGAGAAGCTCATAAATGAGCTCACTAAATAGTTACTAGAAGTAACAAAGCCTGCCCCTGTTGAGCCAAAAGAAGTAATAGATGTTGAGATCCAAATAGAGGATACAGGGGAGATATCTTCTAGAATAGAGCTAGGGGTCATAGATCATAATAATGTTTTTTTAGAGGCATTGACTTCAATTTTGTAGCATAGAGTTGACACCATAAAAGATAAGATTGATGTGGTGTATGGGGCCTATGGCAGGTTTCCAGGCCTACAAGCAAAGGTTGCTAATTTTTTGACAATTTTCAATCCTTACTATTCAACCTAGTCCAGAAGAACATCACTTTTTGAGAGGTTGGCATCTGTACAACCATTAAGGTCAGATTTGCCAGAAGTAGTAACTATGGTTGGTACAAAGATAGAAGAGATTGGGGATACGTTATCTTTCTTCAAAGGAAAATCCAATCGAATTGAGGCAAGGTTGAAAATGTTTGGGGTAAGTTATAATAGGTTTATACCCCCCATTAGAACCAAGGATGATCAAATCAAGTCCTTAAGGCTATGGGGATCAGAATTTGATAGTGTGCTTCCCAATAAGGACATTTATGTATTTGATCAGGGAGAATTGGATATGTAGAGTTGCAACAAACTTCTGGATGAGGCAATAAAGGAAGAAACAGATTGCAATAATTTCATCATAGATGTTAAAAGCATAATAGATGCTAAGTGGGAAAGGCAGAAGGCTCAACTAGAAAGTATTCATAATTTTGAGTGGCCTGAGGAGGAATATGTGACTACATGGGATATCATGACAAAGCCCAAGAAAAAGAATTCTATCATAGTTGACTTGGATGTCATGGATGAAGAGTAAAGGGGACACATGTCACCTGATCTATGAGCACAAGAAGGTTAGTAATCTTGAAGAGATTAGTGTAGGTTATCCTGTATTGGCAGTTACTAAATCTTATTACAACTATCAAATAGTATCCTAAATATATGTAGACAAAGGTGTAGACATCCACAAGAAGACAAAGAAATATCATATCTTATTCTTCAAATTTATCCTCCTGCCACTTGTTGTTTTCTTGTCTTTTGTCTCTTTCTATGTTTTTAGAGTTAGGTCTCCAATTCATCCAAAGCTTGTTGCATCCTTGTCTTAAGGATTGCAAGATGATTTGAGACTATAAATATGTAATTGTAACCATTTTGTAAAAGGGGGGAGTTGGAAGTTTTAATAGAATTACAGGACAAACGAAAAATTGTGTCTAAACCTTTGTACTATTTGTCTATCTATATGTATTTGAATCTTTAAGACATCAATATAAATATGTTGCAATCTCTTTTCTGCATATGAATTGTCTCTTTACATTTTTGTTATAGTTCTTGTGTGTTTATCTGTAAGGAATTTAAGCACACTGATCATAAGCTGATTGTGAAGTTGCTTGTAAGTTCCTTCAAGCAAGGATTAAATTGTTTCAAGTAACCCCAGGTAACATAGCATTAGTTTGAGGATTTGATGATAAATTTGTAGGAAGAGTATAGTATATAAGGTATTCTATCTTTGTTGCAAGTGTTTTATTGATTACCTTACTATGTATCTATACAATATATTGACTCATAGCCCAGGGATTAGGCCACTGTTTTATGTTTGCTAAGTAATTGATTTACAATCCAATATTTTCAAATTCCTTACTCATAAACACCACAAAATAAATAATTTCTTTCAAGTGATTGTATTCTTAGGGTATATTTTAGTTTGTTGATTCCTTGAAGAGAGGATTATTAGGTTTCCCCTCCTAAAATCAAGAGGAAGAAGGATGAAAATCCTTATCTCATTGGTTCATGTTATGAAGACCATAGCCTGGCTTATAGTACTCTGTTTTTAATTAATCATTGCAATCTCCAAGGTATTTTATAATTTGTTATAGTGAGGTCAGAAGTAACAAACCATTGAATGAACTAGTCCAATAAATATATTGACTAAAGAATCAATAATCTGTTATAGGTACTACCTACCTGAGTCCGTGGAGCTCAAAAAAAAGGAGGTGATAATAGGTATCCCTGGTGTTATCAAATACTTCATCAATTAGCCTTTATCTTGCATAAAAAGGAGTTTTCATTTAATTATATAAGTATACTATCATTTTAGGGTTGTGCTGTAAGAAAAAGAGCTAACAGGGTGAATTTGGCATTATTTGACAAAAGAGAGTTGATAAATCAAGCACATGCACATTTCTTTCCTTCTACTGATGACAATCACTTCAGCACTCACAACAAAAAAAATTATCTCTGCAAGAGCCTGAATCGAGACAAAATTACTATTTGTGAGTGCACTTGTATTGGAAGCAAATGAGATATGATATATATTATAGAACTTGGGTGTGAGTGTGAGATTCATACTCCTCATGCATTTTGATAGCTAGGAGAAGGGAAACATTTGGTTGGGTGAGTTTGGGAGTTGTACTAAGAAAAAAAGCACATGAAAGTTGTCGACGGTCAGGTTAGCCTTGCCACGACACTCTCTATCAATAATCATGATATAAAGCATTTGTTAATGTTTTGGTTGGCATGATCAAATCCAGATCCTCGTGAGCCACCTACAATTTGACAAGTGAAACATATGTTTCTTTGAGGGATATTTCACTACCCCTCGCCTGTCCATTTAGATCATCCTTTGTCTAGCCATATCCTAGATATGATGATAGAAGTTATTCAATCATTTCAATCAACACAAAGAATAGCTTAGTAGAGAGATTATTAATGTGGTCACCTGCAGTACGTTAAGAGGCCAGAAGTAGGAACTACATCTGAAAATTAAATGGTGTAAATAATTAGAGAATAGTTGTTCTCTTGGCTATAGATTGTGTTAAAAAAATGCAAAGACATTTGCAAGTCTTTGAGTGAATCTATGAGGATCTTGGATTCCAATAACAACAGATATGTTTGGTGGTGATAAGTAGAGAAGCTTGTCAATTAACTATTGGTACATAGTAGCCCTGACTCACAATGTAGAATTTGTGTGCAATGTAAATTTTGCCAAAGATGGACCTAGTGGAGACATACAATCAAGAATATGATAATGGTCAAATGGATATGAATAAAAAAAAATGTCACAAGGATGCTGTAGACTTGAGTATCAAGAAAAATAATTTGATCTTTCTTAGATGATATATCAATTGATGGTGAATTATTCTTGAAGAATAGATTTCAATCATTGTATCACAACAGGTAACGTCCCTCAAGAAAAGCCAAGCACACTACTCAAAGATCATTTGAAACAAGAGGAGACATTTATTGGGACCATTGTTCTAATTGTGATCTCAAACAAAAGTGGAGGTGAACATAGCAATAAGGAAACTGAAGCAAGTATAAAGTAAATAATAGACACCCCATTATCAAGGATCACTGCAATAGATGGATCTACCACCATAACATAAGGTTCTACTAATTTTTTTGGTAATTGGATTCTCAAAAGTGGTAATGCAAGTTGTCGTGAAATGGGAGTGTTGAAGAAGTCAGACAAACATCTAAGAACAATGACTATCAAACAAGTTGGTGATGAGACTTGAGGAAGAACATTGCCTCAAACTAACTAAGGACTTTGGTAATTGTTATTTAAGAAAATATATTCACGTTGAAACCTTCCTTATCCACGGAATAGTGCAAAAGTATATCAAACTCCCTTAGTTTGTGAACACCCTTAGAATTTTTCAAGATACATAATTCTCTCTGAGGAAATTGGTGGTATCAATTAGTTGCAGGACAATCAACATACCAAAGTGTATAAAGGGTCCAGGGTCAAACCTTGAAATTTTGGGATTTTCCAGAAGCTATGTATATTCTCATGCATTGATTTTTTTTGTAGCCTGAGACCACATCCAACCATCATTGGCACTTGAGGAACTTCTAGATACATTCCCAACAATGATTGCAAGATATAGAATAACTAGATGTAGAGTGTGGTAACGTCTATAAAATCTTTTGATGATGCAATAGGTAGGATCTGATAATTGCTTCTCTTGGATGAGTATCCATAGATGTGGGATTATTTAGAGATAAAAGTTATTTTCAATCCTATCAAAAATAAAGTAGTTAATTTATCAACAAGCTGTGGACAATATGGTTCAACCACTACTGGATTGCAGATGTAAATGACTCAGATTAGGATAGTGATGTGATTTTTGGCCAGAGGTGAAATCTCAGCCTGATACCTCCTATCATGTCCCTCTCGTATTGGAAGTAGACTAAGGTTTTGAGATATATCAAATATAAGATAAGTATTCCATGCTTGATTAATATAAATGAATTTTAATAGTTATTAATTCATGCTATAACATTTGGATAGTAAATCTTGTATACTTCTATTATTGGTATTTCCCTTTCGGGTATTTGGGAACTTTATGAACTATTTGTAATCTCTCTCTGAAATGCTTTCAGGGGAGAAAGAACTTAATGGTTGTAGTTATGGGACTAAGTTAGAATTTGATATCAAATTTAGAGGGAGTTTGACAAACCATTAGAGACAACCTTGGAAGAAGAGGTCAGGAGGTTGATGCATGAACTTGAGCTTCAGATGGAGAAACTAGAGGATCTACATCAGTGGACATCCGAGGATCTTGACTCAGAGGGAGAAGACCATATCAAGATGGTTTCTCTACTATTCAGTTGAGGTATATTATCACTAAAGAACAAACAACCAAAATTCTCACCAAGTCTCTTTCTAGAGAGAAGTTTGTGTACTTCCAAGATAGGCTTGATATGTTGAAGAATGAAGCCTTAGCTGAAAATGAGTTTTTAGCATCAGTGATAAATTATTTGCATTATTCTCTTTAAGAGAGAAGTTTGAGGTGAAAATAATTGTTTCCACCCTTTGTAGGGACAAACCATGGTGGGTCCACCCCCTTGAGATGAGTCAAGGTGAATTTCATGTTTGTGACTTTCATGACTTTATGGATACTGTGTACATCATAAAGAAGTGACGACTTCTAAATGATTATCACTTATACTTCTGGCAGTTATTGCAACGTGATGATCTTACAATAACTTGATCTTCTATCATGATGGATATAATATGGTTGATATCTAAGTAGATCATGATAAATCATATCTTGTAAATCAATATCTATTGAGAGATAGGTATCGTCATATAGATATATGGGTATCTGCAAGATCATGGTATGCAAAAAACTGGCGATGTGTAAAAGTCCTCTTTTCACTTGTCCAAAAGCGCACTAAAAAGCTTGTTGACTTTTTTTTAGGCCTGGGTGTCAATACATATGGAAAAACCAAAATCTAAAGCACAATCCTAATTAGATATCTGATTTTATATCAGATATCTAATTTTTGCCAGTAAAACTTATTTTTAAGGCCCGCAGGCTGTGTTCTCAGTTTTCATTATGAAAATGTCAAACACAACCCAAGGTTTTAGATATCTAAAACCTATCTGATAACCAAATTCCCATTTAAGATTTATCTCCAAATTGAACAGGTATGTAAAATTTTTAAGTTTTGTTTGTTGTTTTTTGTTTTTTAATTGAAATTTGTAGTTTTTTATAAAAACTAAGGTTTAATTGATATTGTTTATCATTTTTTAAATTGATTATAATTGTATATTTTGTTTTTAATTGTAATCAAACATGGACTCAAACTAATCAGAAAACCCTCCCAATGACCCTGTTAACAATCTAGAACCACCTTTAAACAATCCCCCACCTTCAGAAGACCAACTAGTC
Source organism: Thuja plicata (assembly GCA_018584345.1). NCBI lineage: Eukaryota > Viridiplantae > Streptophyta > Pinopsida > Cupressales > Cupressaceae > Thuja > Thuja plicata. The sequence continues at coordinate 351,470 of MU223441.1, read as the reverse complement.
TCAAACCCTTGACCTTCAGAGGATCTCATAGGAGACAATCTAAATTAGTTTAGAGGATATCAGACTACATATGCCAATATCCCCACACTACACCCCATGCTTTCCACATTGAAATCCATTATTAAAAACATGGAGAAACTCACAGAGAAACATAATGTTTCACTTCTTTGGCGCGATTCCATGCAGGTCAAGTTTGACAATGGGCTTGATTATGATCAAGTTATGAACCTAACTATAAAAAAACACGACATATGTAACCTTTTTTTTATCCAAAACTAGTTTAAAAGTGGACCCTAAAAAGACCAAGTTGTCAATTAAATGGCACACAAATGATGCAATTCATGACCACTTTTGCGACCACTGGTGGATGGTTTTTGATAGGCCACCCCACAGCAATTTGGATGTCCCATCAAATATTTCTTACGAAATTTTTTTCTAAATTTGTGCTCAGTCACAAGATAAATTATTGGAGCATGAGACTGAACCAGGGCATAGGCTTAGGTGCTCCTCAGGATAGGTCATGGGCACACCAGGTGAAATCCCACACATCTGTCTCCCCTCCCAAGACTTCACCACCTCCTATAGTGCAACATCCTGATATTATTGCTAAGTTTGGCTCACAAACTATTCGAGTCATTTACACCTTGAGTGATCTACTAGTTAGGCAGAGTGCAACATTATTGCCTCCTCGTGTTGATGATTCTGGCCCTTCCACATCCTCCATGAGCTCACATGTTTTTGTGCCCCACACTTGCATTATGTGCAAGAATATGTGCTTAGGTCCCCTGAATGATAGTGATGCATATAACTATGTCTTCGAGGTGGATGATACTACAAAACACACTACAGGCACTTAAGCACCTCATGGAGATGTGCATCAGGGGCATGCAGAGCCATGGACTCCTACTGTTATGGTAAGAGTAAACAATTAACTTGTTACATTGTATTTAATTTTAAATTTTTGTATTTTTAGTAAAATTTTCTTATAATGATTGCCCAGTTATACTTTTTTATGCATTCCTTTTATGTTCAGTTGATGGCATAGGTGGAGGGGTCCATGCTTTCGGCTATTTCATTTGGCCTTGACACTTCCACAATACATATGTTTTAATGTACTCATTGGTTTCCTTTTTTATAATAGTATATACATGTGTTTTCTAATTTTTATGATCATCTTATTACATACTAATGCAAGTTTCATCAGTTCCCACTGGGGGCAATGTGAGGGGGTTCAGGCATCTGGCATTGACAAGGGGAAGGTAATTAAGTATTTTAGATTGTTTATGCATACATGTATACTTTTCACTTGTGCATACTCATTTTTAATTTACATGTTTTATTTGACAGAGGGTGGTGTCTGACGATGTCGTGAGACCGCTTCACCACAGTAGAGTCACATGCATCTCAATTCCCAGTGATATCCCTGCGATACGTATATTTCTAAATTTATTTGTTTGTATTTTACTATCAAGCATATATAATATGATCAAGTCATGATTGTATCAAGTATATGTTTGACTTTTGTAGGTCACTCCTAGTTTGAGGGAGGTACAATGCCAAGGGTTTCTATCGTTGATGACCCAACTGAAATTGCCTCAAGAAAGTTCAACACAGGAGAGTTTTAATGAGTTTTAATGTTAATTCAGTTATTTTGTAAACATATATTTTCTACCAAGGATTCAACACTAAATAGTATAACTCGTAGATCAATCTCATATTCACAAACATATACAGGTCAGATTCAACATTGGCATTGTCCCTTCGCTACCAAGGACATATGTTAGGTCTCCTGACTGCATGAGGAGACATAGAGGCAAGGCACATGAGATTTTATTTTTTTTTAAAAATTACTTATTATTGTTGACTATGATTTTGAATTTTTATTTTTTATTTGTAGAAACCATATAAATTAAGTAATCTAACTTGGGGTTTCACTTTTGTGTATGAATGTAGGATCCATCAGAGCTAAAGAGTACTTCGAAGAGGCTTCATTTTGATGAGCCACCAATAGAATAGGATGTCCTAGAGACATTTTTAGTTGAACTTCTTATTTTGAGCTGTCATATGGCACATTTTGAGATGGTGTATTCCACATTGTATCTAGAGATGTTGATTTTGCAACTATTTTGAGATGGTGCATGTGCCACATTTTGTACAAAACAATTTCATATATACATATCTACATGTTCATTTCTAATTATTTTGTCTTTTTCATGTGTTCTATGTATGTATCATTTCCATATTATATCTTTGTCATGTGTTGTATGTATGTATTATTTTCATATTATGTCTTTGTCATGCATTGTATTTATGTATGTATGTTCATTTTCATATTATATCTTTTACATGTGTTGTATGTATGTATTATTTCCATACTACATCTTTTTCATGCGTTGTATGTATGTTCATTTCCATATTATATCTTTGTGATGTGTTTTCATGTGTGATAGACCTAATCTTTTCCATAGCAACTACCTTGAAAATAATTTATCGAGCCAAAGTAATAGGTGTAATAGACCGCAACTAGGCTATAAGACTCCAAATTTGAATACCCTAATGATGCAGAGGGGTAAAAGTACAAACCTGTGTCACACTTACAAAGGAAGAGGACCACGACATGCAAAACTGTTAAACTTTAAAGACATAAAAGTGGCATTTGTGTTTAGAATTTGAAAATGATGTAAACTAATGAAATGTGTAAAATTGGATGTAGTTTATGCCTATAATTTTTTAAATTTTTTTTGAATAAGCATTGACCTAGTTTTTTAATTTTTGAAGTCCATTTTTTAATTGCGCAAAAAATGCTGAAAATGTAGGGTCTAGTTCCCTCCAACTAAATATATGCAAATAATATTTTTTTCCTCTGATTTCAGAATATGTTTTAGATGACATGTACAGCTAGTGCATAAAAAAGAAAGATTGGTTTTCGGTATATATTTTGTCTTTTATAACTATTCAAAGTTGGAGTTACCTGAAATTAATAGTTTTTTTCTCCCTCCACACTTTCCCTAGAAAATATAAACCAAATACAAAAAAAATTACATATTCTTGAAGAGGACTCTCTCCTCTAGTGTTAAATATAAGTTGTAAATTTTTCTGACATGATTTGCTATTTTTTTTATTTTTTCGAACGAGAGTGTTCTTTAATGTCAAAATACCTACTTGGAATTTTTTCAAATTATAATATATTATATGTCATCAAAACATAATCAAAATTATATGACTGTAATCTAGACTCCAAGCTCTAAAAAAGGGTATATTTAGATTTTTAAAATGGTTGAGTTTTGATGAAGAAATCATTTGTCTAAGTGAGAAGTTCTATAATTTTGAAATTTTTGCCTATTTGGCTGCCACATAGGATGCCACATAGACAGTTTTGGCCAGAACTGGTTCAGCCAAAATTGGTTCAGCCGAACCAGTTTCAGTTGAACCCCCCAATATAAATATGTGCCAATTCTTCATCGATAGACTATAGTTGGCTTATATTTACTCATGAATTTTTGGGCGAAACTGGTCCGACCGAACCCGTTTCGGCCAAAACTCATTTTCCACATCAACACCACATGGCGCCATGTTTGTGCCACATATGTATGGCCAAAACTATTTCGGCCGAAACAATTTCAGTTGGAACTACGAGAATGGTCCTCAAGTGTGACACAACTTCATACTTTTACCTAGAGGCAATTGGTTTGACAAATATTAAGGTCTATAAGAGGTATATTATTTCAAAGATAAAGCAAATGACCCTAGGAACCCCTAAATGCACCATAGGCTCCAATTGCATAAAATAAATGAAAAGACCTACCCACTGCCTCTAGCACCTTGAATCAACTTCCAACATCATTCCACACCTTCTCCAAGACTTACCCATTGCCTCTAGTTTGTAACTGGCCTCACCTAGCCAAATAGACCTAACATAACAGACAGTTTAGTCCTTGGATGAATGGGTTGAAAGATGCGCCATTGAGAAAATTTCAACTGAGCAATAATGTAGCTTTTTGCACCAACTGAGATCAGGTCTCCAAATGGAATCCAAGTGGAATCTCCTAGAACTTATCCATGTGCTTGTATAACTTCCCAAGATGGTCCTTTTTCACTTCATGTATCTCTCATATCTCTCCCGAGGTTTGAGATATCGCTCTCCATAATCGCTGCCCAATTTGGCTTAGTGCACCTTGGGAACAGTTCGGTCTGACATTGGTCGGAATGTTCTTGATGCTATGTGAGAAAAAAAAAAAGGTATCCACTAGCATTTACCCATCCAAATGGAGCCGATGAAGCTGATGGTTTTCTCCCATGATGAACGGTTCTTGATGCTCTTGAATTGTTAGTGGTTTGTTTGAAATTTGAACTATGAAACTAATCATGATTAAGCTAGTCAACACTCTACTAAAATTCAATTATTTTTAATATTCAGCCACCCCTCCCAACAACCCAAAAAATCAAAAATTTTAAGTCTTCTGAAAACCCAACTCCATTACCATACACAAAACATGTTTCGTGTCTCAAAAAACCTATATGAATACAACATTTTATGAATATATATATATATCAATGTTATCAAAAGTCTGGCATATAGAATTACTCAAAATATTAGATACACAACTATATATCAAAAATAAGTGTCATTTCCACTAGTAAAGTGTATAAGTTTAACACATGGTACTCAATGACATCTACATCAATCCCTGCATTCAGAAGGCACATGAAAAGTTAATAGAGAAAAAAGAAGTTTATAGGTTGACAAAAAGATTATGAATGTATAAGTAAGTAACGAACCAAAGAACATGACTAGCCAATGCATAGTGAATTTTACCATCATAAATGATGGGATAATAAAATTCACACCTCAATATTCTATATATATCATATATGTATCCAACTACACTTAAAACCAACATACAAAACCAAGTTTAATGGCTCAAACAAATGAAGCAGAAAACTGCAATTAATGTATTGAACATAAGTGTAATGAACATGGAAAACTTTGTAGTAAGTTGCACTTACCTACTAAAGTGTGTCTGAAGGGTCATCTCTCTTCTTGAGGGTATTCAATATTGCTTCATGATCAGTAGTACTAATAGTCCAAATTTCTTTTGTCTTTGGTTTTCCTTGATGTTTGAACAACTTAACATTCGCTGCTATAACAAGTTGTGAATACATGAAAATGATTTTGTGCTTCTCGTAGTCTTCAAATATAGGAATGCTATAATTTCTAATCATGTATGTACGCAGCCATGTTCCTACAACAACATGTGATCCTATTGGATAGGTGAATCTATCATCATCTGTCATCGCTTGTGCAAGTTTCTACTTTCCTCGTACACCATGTGCTTACTAGTAATTTGAGCTCTCAGCATTCCCCTATGGTGCAACCAATGCAAAAACATGTCTTGGCTCTAGAAGATCTGAAAGATGGTCATAGTCAAGTGAACAATCCATGGACCATCATTTATTATAGATAGTGTGATAGATAAAGGATTTAGTTAATGTGGAACCCACATATCGACCCACTCACTTGACTCACACTGATCCCAATCACACTGAAGACACCTCAGACAAAAACAGCCAACTCTCATGTCCAAATGGTCCATGTACTAGCATTTTAGCTTCAAAATGAATGAATTTTTTAAGAATATTTTATAGTTTGACAATCCAACCTATCTCCTATTGTTCCCAACTCAACCAACCAAAATAATCTGTGCACCACTGAATCAAAGTCCCCCTATGACAATGTTGAATTACACCAATCAACAATCAAATGACCATCAAGGAGTTCTACACCTCAAATCCTCTATTGCTCCTTGACTAGAGCTCTCTTTACACATGCACCTGCTCCATCATGCTCCCATTTTCCATGAATGGCCTCAAAAAACTCTGAATATGAGGTACACCTCTCTCTACATGCATTCTACATAACCAATAAAACATACAAGCATTTTTTAATTGACCTATGTAGTTATCTAACCAAATGAGATGTCTATCCATAGCAATATCATTTTCCCACACCCACTCAAAATGATTATCAAAGCAATGTTGAACATATTCATGAGAGTGAGATCTATCATCGCTCATATAAAAATGGTATTCTTTGATTATCTTTCGGACATCTTTTGTACTATCAGGGGAATGTCTATATGTTATGTGCACAAAAATAGCAACCTGAATAGAATTGTAATATTGAGCTTGCAACTCATTTTGGGGATGCACTGTATAGTTCTCTGCAAATTTAATGACTGATATAATAGTGTCAATCGAGAAAGTGTCCTTACAAATCCTAAATTGTTGATCCAACCACTGAGACCTATGACTATGCCTCGCATACTTGTAAAAAATATTCTTCCTGAAATCTGAAATAAAATCAGTTACATTGCATTCTTTTGTAACGAACTCACATCTAGAGCCTTCACCTCCACTTTTCAATGTATATTTAACATTTTTATATACCTTTTTTTGGACAATTGTCTTTCCAAAATCATTCGCAACACTCATGAAAACATGAAACAAACTTCACTAGCCCACCACACTTTGAGCACTTGTCATTTAAGCAATCTTGTCTATAAAAGAAACATCCATCATCTCTAGGACATAAAACATGATCTAGCAAGTCTCTTGATGATTTTGGAAGAGAAATTACACCACACTCAAACATTTCACTAGTATACAAAGTAAAATGAATGGATCGTAACAATTCATGGTGCATTGAAAACTCTATATGATATTTGCAACAACAAGTATTTTGAATCTTAAGAGGCACGCACAAAAAAGGGTTGAATGCTTCAAAATATCTTTGTGATATTTGCAATGTTGGATGTGTCTCTTAAAATTGTTTGAGCAACATTGTTTGACTCACCTCCAAATAATGTTTTGGATGCAGGGAGCGGTCTTGAATTCCAACTCTCATCATCAAGACATCCTTCACATTTGGTGACACTCTTGAGTTAGATTTCCAAAATAGTTGAATTTGATCCTTCACACCATCGGTAATCTTCTTATTACAATATGGAAGTCTCCCACCATAAGTCCATGTATCATTTTGAAGAGGATCATCAAGTCTTTCTCTTCTTTAAAGTGCTCTATCCAAAGTTTTACGATTTAGGTTCAAGTCAACACAAGTTTGTCTCATCAAACGAGCCTTTCTTAAATGATGACTTACTAAGGAGGTTGTAATAACCCTCTTAGTGGATCTCTTTTCTTTTTCCTTGGTAGTCTTCCCAATGTAATTGAGAGCACTAAAAAAATTTCTCACAATAATCGAATTCCTCTCCTTTGTCTTGTTCATGCTAATCTTTAATTTGACTAGTATAGGTCTCATCTTCTGCATCTTTAACAACTACAGAAACATTTGACATTTCTCAACCAATGTCTTATGGCTAAAAAATTGATCAAAAATTTTTGAAACCCACAACCGAACAGTTCTTTCTGATCTCTTTCCATCGAAATTGTTCATTATGTTATCATCAATTTCAAGTAACCATTTTATTTTTCTTGAAGGTCTCAAATTTGAAGTTTGTCTTTCTTCCTCCTAAGGGACTTCATTTCTCATATAATTTGGAGATGTGTGACATTGATTTGGTTCTTGTGCACCATTATCATTGTCAATTCCTTCATATTCAATTAGTGGATTGTCATTGCCAATGTCGACACTTCGATTGTCCACATCTACATGTTCATTTTCAAATTCTACATTTTCATCTTCAATCCATACATTATCATTTTCAATATTATTGTCATAAATCATTTCAAATTCATGTTCTTCTTCACTTGAAACCACATTTAAGGGTGCGCCTATGCCCTCATCTTCATTAATATTTAACATGCCTTGTCTCTTGTCCTGAGTTCTCTATACACTTCAATCTCTTCATTTGTGAGCTTCCCTCTTCCATTTATGCTTTTGAAGACTACTACTCCCCATGGTGAGACCAAAAAGGTGATGCAAAAACCTTTAATAATAGAGAAATTCCAACAAAAAGGGTGTAAAATGTAGTTTTTTCTATTCCATTTCTGCAATCCCGTGATATTCTCTGAAAAAAATGTGGTTCTCAGACTGAGGGACCCGGAGAATCATTTTTTTCTTGTGGATGCCAGTAAAACAAATCAAATATCCAATAATATGAGATATATGATATTATTGGATATCTGAAATCTCTCACTAAAAATTTTCTTCCCCTCAAATTTGCAATTTTTAACTTTTTTCATTTTCATTCTATTTTGAATATTTATTTTACTTTTTCATAATTATTATAAATTTTATTTTTATAATATGAATATTATATTTTCACAATATTAATATTATATTTTCACAATATTACTCTCTCTCTCTCTCTCTCTCTCTCTCTCTCTCTCTCTCTCTCTCTCTCTCCTTNTCTCTCTCTCTCTCTCTCTCCTAGTTATTATTGTTATAATATAAATATTAATAAATATTTAATACTAATATTATAGAATTATACAATAGAGAAATAAATAATAATAATATAATACTAGGGTGAAATCACAATAGTGTGTCCCACTTTCCAGGATGAAGGATTTTGCACTTCCAAAAAAAATTCACTTTTGATGGCTTTGAGCAAAGTTTCCTCTTCACGCGAAGTGGTTAGTAGGCTTCATGCGAAGTACCCCACGCAGGGTACTTCACGCGAAGTGAGGTCTTCGCGTGAAGTACCCCATGTAGGGTACTTCGTGCAAAGCCATTATTCACCAGAATTTGTAAGACTTTCTAACTAACCATTTCATTTTTATCATTCACTTTTGGATATTTTGTGGACCCGAGGCTTAGAGAAAACCAGTACGACATCAGCACCTCCCGAGCTTCTTTGACCTCTTGTGATTGTTTTTGATTAAGGTAACAATAGGTTTTGAAGGGGTCCAAAAACCCTTTACATAGCACCAAAATGATAGACAATAAAGGAAAAAAGGTAACAACAAACTTTCACAAATGACAGAAGACCAAAAGAGGGATAAACCCCAGATTTAACAGAATATATCATTACAAAACATCAAAACAACTAACTACAAAAATATTTGAGCAGACAGGTTGCAAAAAACTTCCAACAATCCAAAACATTCCAGCACTGAAGCTATACAGCTTCCATCTGATGCTCTAGCATCTGAACTTCAACCATCTGTAGCTCCATGCTATGGATTGAATCCCTCAACTTATTGATATCTTTGGTCTGGACTTCGGCTTTCTTTTTAGTGTTGGAGTGATTCCTAGTGCCAGGGCCCAAAATATGAATTTCCTAAGGGCTATCATCCTCTTGTGATTGTTAGTGGTATCAGGTACACACATTTTTCTCATTTTTTATTGTAAATTATATGTTTTATATTTATTAAATAGTTAATTATTTGTTTGAAATAATATTTAGTTTGTAGAAATGTTAGAAAATGATAGTTGGATTTTAGAATATGTTAGAAAATTATAGTAGTATGTTAGAAAATCGTGGTAGAATGTTAGAAAATGTTAGAAAATGTTAGAAAACATTAAAAAAATGTAGTATAAATGTTAGAATATATTTGCAAATGTTATAAAATTGTAACTTAGTATACATTAGAAAATATTACCAAATTGTAACTTAGTATACATTAGAAAATATTATAAAACATTAGAAAATATTAGAAAATTATAACTTAGTATACATTAGAAAATATTAAAAAATTGTAACTTAGTAAACATTCGAAAATATTATAAAACATTAGAAAATATTAGAAAATTATAACTTAGTATACATTAGAAAACCATAATTAGAATGTTAGCAAGTGTTATAAAAAATGTAACGTAGTATGTTAGAAAATTTTAGAGAATGATAGAAAACCATAGTAGAATGTTAGCAAATTTTAGGAAATAGTTACAAAACATTAGAAACCATAGTAGAAATGTTAGAAAATGTTAGAAAACATTAAGAGATCTTATAAAATTTATTAAAAATATTGGTTTTAAATTTAGCAAATTTATTAGGAATCTCTCTCTCTCTCTCTCTCTCTCTCTCTCTCTCTAAATTATGTACATATATGTTTTAGAGTTACATGTATATATGTTATTCATGTAGAGTTAGATGTTAAAATATTACATGCCTTTGTACATGTCCTAGTACACTTTAAGACACTTAAGAGGACCCAAGTAGTATACCTTAGCACCCTATTGTGACATAAACCTTTTTAAGAACCCAAGTAGGACCCTTTAAAACACCTAGTATGACCTATTAGAACTCTTTAATCTATACCTAGGACCCTTAAGATCTAATAGGACCTATTAATACCAATTAGTGTGCATCCAAGGACCTTTTAGGACTATTAGTACACCCTATTTCCCTTTAGGACCCCTATTGAGACATAAAACTCTTTAAGAACTCTTAGGATCGTTAGGACCTAGAATAAGACCACTTAAGACCTAATAGGACCCCTTAAGACCTAATAAGACTGGACTTATTCTAACAACATAATCTCTAACAAATTAACCCTAACATGAAACTGAAACATAAATCAATATAAACTCTAACATTAACCCTAACATGATCCCTTAGCCATATTGAACCCTAACATGAAACCCTAACCATATTGAACCCTAACATGAACCCTAAGAAAACCTTAGGAAAATTTTACAAAACATTAGGAAAATGAGCTACAAGATACTAGAAAATGTTAGTATTACAACGTTCATGTATTAAACATAACAGTGTACCCTAACATGTGAAACCCTAATATGAAACCAACATCTTGAACCCTAACATGAAAATGAAACATAAATTTTAACATTTGAACCTTAACATGAACCCTAACATGAAACCCTGACCATATTGATCCCTAACATGAAACCAACACATGAAACTAAAACATAAATCAACATAAACCTTAACGTGCTAAATTGAATTTTTCTTATGAACATACATGTATTCAAGTGTTTTCTTTTATCTATTTTATCTATCATGGCCCTTTAGACCTATTAACACCAATTAGTAAATTTCCAAGGATCCTTTAGACGTAATACAACCCTTAAGACCTAATAGGACCGCTTAAGACCTGATAAGACCACTTACTTGACCTAATAGGACCTATTAATACCCATTAGTACATCCAAGGACCCTTAAGACCTAATAGGACCCCTATTGTGATGTTAAACTCTTTAAGAACTCTTAGGATCTTTAAGACTTATAAGAAGACCACTTAAGACCTAATAGGACTCCTAAAGACCTAATAAGACTGGACTTATTCTAACAACATAAACTCTAACAAATTAACCCTAACATGAAACTGAATCATAAATCAACATAAACTCTAACATTAACCCTAACATGAAAATTTAACCATATTGAACCCTAACATGAACCCTAAGAAAACCTTAGGAAAATGTTACAAAACATTAGGAAAATGAACTACAAGACATTAGAAAACATTTATATTGCAATGTTCATGTATTAAACATAACAGTGTACCCTAACATGTGAAACCCTAATATGAAACCAACATCTTGAACCCTAACATGAAATTGAAACATAAATTTTAACATTTAAACCTTAACATGAAACCCTGACCATATTGATCCCTAACATGAAACCTAACATGAAACTGTTAGTAATAACTGAGAGGGGGAGTGAATCAGTGGCCTCAAAAATTTATCCTCCAAACATTAACCACCAATCAGATAAACCTCAAATTATTAAGTCCCTACAAGATGCATGCCATGAAATACTTATAATGATTCATTGTCTGTCGGTTTTCCTTGTGTGTCCTTATTCTCCTTGATTACCAATAAGTAGTATAACTATTTACTGAAACTCAGTAAATAAGAAGAGTATACCGATCAACCCAGTGTTAACTATGTCAAATATAAAACAATAAAGAAATGAATCATACACACATCATACATGAATTTTTAATGTGGAAACCCTGTTAAGGGAAAAAAACCACTGGGACCAGTACCCCAAATTTTCACTCTTCTGAAGTGAGCCCTGTTAGGAGCCAACCGTGTTAAAGGTTACAAACATGCTATTAGGTGTGACCTAGTTATAGGATTTTACACATATAGGTTGTCACTTAGTATCGGGCATCTATTGATGCCATCCTTGAATGAGCCTCTCTCTTAGATTGTAAATAGGCGTCAGGCATATCCAATGCTACTTTCATGAATCAACCTTTTTGGCACTCCTTGGGATGTACCTCAATATATAGAAGACTGTTAAGTCTTTCTCTGTTAAGAGACTTGATGCTTCAATATTTTCATACCTATTTAAGTACATTACCTCTCTAATCAATGTATCAATTCAATTCTTTTGTGCTCCATAATTTCTGCTCTGTGGTGTTGTGCTCACTATTGAACGGTGTCTATAGAATTTCTTAGCTCTCCTTCAGCTTGATTGATCAGTACTGCATGAAGCTGTTCTTCATCAATTTCTCTTCAACATCCTCTTTTCATTCACTCCCCTTAATCCCTTTTTTGTGAATTTGATATTGAAAAATAATTAATCCTGTCTCTTATATAGACATGATATTCATTGTTTCTTGATTCTTGATTCTTGGCGTGAAAAACAATCCAACCAATTAGATTTAAATAATAAATCTTGATTTGTCTCATAGTTATCTTCTTGCCAGTTGTACAAATCATCTTTAAATCAATCACTTAACTCTGGTCGAATAAAACAAAGAAAACAACCAATTAAGTCTATCTTTAGCTCTTGCCAGCTAGATATTTTATCATTTTATAAACTCTCTGTTCCGTCGTTCAAATATTTAGTTATTCATCATTGATAACTGACAGTTCCTTCAGTGTGACTCTAGTTAGCTTCAGGATCTCCATCCGTCGGGGATCATTGGATTTTTACTCGTCGGGCAACTCTATTTTCAGCTCATTGGGCATCTTGTGGTTTTGCTTCATCAGGAAACACTATCTTCTGCTCGTCAGGTATCACTGTGACTTTTCTTCTTTTCCTTTTTTGATGGTGTGCATTCTGTCAGTGTTGTCTGTCACTTAGTGAATACTTGACTTTTATGCATTGCTGAAAGCATGACCTTTGTTTCATTGATTCTCTAAATTCTTTGGCATTATGTACATGATCGTACAAATGATATCAAGTTGACATCAATGACAATACAAACCATTAATTGATTTAATGCCTTGCATTATTTTCAACTTAACATTATCAAACATTCAATCAGTTACATGTCATCAATCTCTCCCTTTGGCATTGATGGCAACATACTATATTATCACACTATACTATTTCTAATACAATATGAAATATAATCATTGAGATTCATCAAACTACCAATCTTTTTTTTTGATAATTGATAAGTGTCTGAACTCTAGTAAGCTCTACTTCATCTTAGATTTGATTCTTGTAGCTCTTTGTCTCCTGATGTGTTGAGCCCTCTTCTTGTGTCAATTTCTCTCCTTTGACTATTCTCTCTCTTGTGATGTCTTTTTCTTTTGTCATCAACTCTCCCTTTGTATAATCTTTCATACAATTTTCTCTCCTTTAGGATATAATCTCTCCTTGTTGTAGTAATCTGATAATGGATAATCTATCTCTCCTTTGATAATATAGATAATCTCTCTCCCTTTGACAGCAATGCCAAACAAATATTTTACAAATATCTAACATTCATGTCAAGCAATCATTTTTCTCCTATCCAAAATATATTCCTTGAATTTCCTTTATCCATCAGTAATACAACAATATGCTAGGTGCTCGGTTCTGATATATACTTGTCTATATTTAGATATATCTTTTGAAGTTCATCTCTTTTCTTGCATCAACATGATTGATATTCCGATAATATGTAGGTTGGTGCAGCCTTCAGTCATTTTACTAACTGGTAGAGAAGGGTTTGACCCCTAGTCTCTTTCTTAAGTACTCAAATGTATCCTTGGGTAGTGGCTTGGTGAAGATATCAGCCAATTATTCTTTTGATTGCACATACTCAAGTATCACCTCTTTTTCTTGAACTT
>MU223441.1:313057-328566 GCA_018584345.1 Thuja plicata | reverse complement strand
ATAATTAAATTAATTCAATCATAGGGTTTGTTTAGCCAATAGATATTTAAGAATTAAATATAATGTATGATTAATGTAGATTTAGGATTTTCTACATTTGACACTTAGGTCGAGTAGAGTCAGTCAAGACTCAGAATTGCCTAGTACAATAGGACTTTGATGATTCAGAAGAATAACAAATGCAAAAAAATTGGTTAGGATTGCAAGATGCCAATTTTGGGGTGTTACAGGTGCAGATGATCCTCTTGGTCCTAAGACCCAGGTATATAAATTTTTCTTTTCTCCTTTCCAGGAGTTAAATAGTGAACAATTAATTGTAGATGTGTGTATTGATGTTTGTTCAATGTATAATATTTTGCTACTTTCATTTTATTAACTAATTTAAGAAATCTATAACAATCATTGAACAATCAAAGCATACATAAGTAATCTAAAAAATGTCATTAGTAATCGAACAAATGTCTTAAGGGGATGTGTTAAGGGGATCTAGAATTAATATCATAAAAAATAACAAGTTAATACATGTAACTAATGGACAATAAGTATTCTAACTCATTCTCTAGAACTAACATATATATCATTAAAAAAACAAGTTTTAATACATGTAACTAATGGACAATAAGTATTCTAACTCATTCTAGAACTAACACATGTCATAAGTAATCTAACTATTTTCATCATGTTTTAGTGTTCAAACTATTGTCTTAAGGGGATATTTAACTAATTATTTAATAAATATATAAAAATCATTGAACAATAAAACCATACATATAAAACCATACATGTATACACACACATATATAAAAGCATACATAAAAGTTTATATATTAAAATCATTGAACTATCAAATAGGTCCATTGAATATATCAACAAATTATAGTCCATCATATGTTTAAATATATCAACAAAGTATAGTCAATTTAATCCAAAAATATCAAGTAGGTCCTAACATGTGAAATATGTACATACATATTATACTTTTTAGACTAACTCAAGTGGTTCAGACCTTTCATGGAGAACATGTAATATTCTCTCATGATCCTCACTATCTAGTCTCCACTTACGACGTCCACGTTGAGATTTAAATGTATGGAGACAAATGGAGGTGGAAACTACTAGGTGACTATATTGAAACACCTTATTGTCTGGTTGGTAATCAATAAATTGAATACCATACTGAATTACTTTGATTTTCTTGAAATATGTTCCCTCTAAAACAACTAAACCTACAGGTGACAAATTTTAACAATATAAATTTAAACAAACTAAATTTGAAATTTGTTAAAAGGTTAAAATTTAAAATTTACAAATTGAGTTAAATATATTGATGTAAATCATACAACCCTATGGGGAAAAACATTCCATCACTTTCTTCAGGTTTAAGTAACTTCATCCTCGTTGTAGTACAACACAGTAAATAATAACCAACTCCTTCTACATTTCCACGCTCAACAATCACTGCAAAGACATCTCCTACAAAATAAACTTGTGTGTGTGTGTGTGTGTGTGTGTGTGTGTGTGTGTGTGTGTGTGTGTGTGTGTGTGTGATATTAAAATTTAGTTAGTTCAGTTTATAAATCTATCTATCTATCTATCTAGATACATGCAGCTCAATGGACCATATAATCTTAAATATATACTTACCAATTTGGACCAATCCTGAGATATGATCGTAATCAGTAGAAATCAAAAGAACATCATCAAAGTTTTCATCTTCATCTATATCAAATGTATCAGTAACAAATAGTGGAACTAGATTCCATGCTCCTACATATCTATGGTCTTGATTGATGCATTCCTGATAATTGTCAGCAATACAATGACAACAAAAGCATGAGTAGTCCCTAGTGTTCAATGACCAATTGTGACAATTCATACTCATAACTAAATGCAATCGCGTCTTTTACATCCGCTTGCAACCATGCATAATTTTTATATCAACACCTGAACAAAAGTATATATAATATTACATTCTATAAATATAATTTGAGTAAAGAATGTACATAAAAATTTTAAACACTTGAATAATTTAAAAATGCATGCATACCTTTTATCTCCCAAAATTTTCTATGTGGTACCGCTTGAGTCATTCCTGATCATGTGTCATTCTTATTTGGTGTGAAATGTGTCTTGCACCATTCAAAAACATCATGTGCATTTCTATATGAACTCCCTTATAATTCATTTGATACTCTCATATAGCACATTTGATGCAAGCTCTAGCGCCATCATGTTCACCTTTTCCATGTCCACTCTCAAAGAAACTCCAGACATGTGGTATGTTTTCATTATGATGATATCTACATAGTGCGTAAAATGGTTTAGATGATTTGAATTGTGCAGCACATCCATCTGACCAAACATAATGTATATCAATTTTTATACCCCTTTCTTTCAAATTTGCAAAAAACATCTTGAAGCAGTGTTCTACATAGTGGATATCATGCTCTCTATCATCACTTGCATAAAAAATGATATTCCTTCTTGATGACCCATGCTTCAAATGTGCTCTGAATACCATCCAAATCAAATTGTGCATGTCGATAACACACATGTACCATATTAGTAATTTTCTATGAAAAATAGTATATCGATTGAATTGCCTTTTGATGAATAAAGGAATAGTTTTCTGTAAAATCAACAACTGATACAATAGTTCCAAGTAGGAAATTGTCTCTCAGTGTTTGGAATTGTTGTGCTTGCCACTTTGTAAAAAAAGCATGATGAATGTAGGGTTGAATCAATTTTTTAAATTTGTCCATAAATAATGCAATATTTATCTCCTCTTCAACATATTCTAACCTTTTGGATTCTTTCCCAAAAAAAAATTTATTCTTTACATATTTGTAACTCTTGCAATTCACCATCTTTGTTACATCAATATTTTCATAAGGAAAAAGAGTCAAATCAACACATGTCTGACTTATTCCTTTTATGCAATTTATTTGTTCTGCTGCATCATCTCTTTTGTCACATAAAATGGATGAGATGAACTCACTTTGTCTACTAGGAGGAGAATTTTAAAAACCATAAGTGTCTTCTAAAAACTTTCGAAAAACCTGATAGTGGAGATCAAATTCAATATAATAATGACAACAACAAGTTTCAAACAGTTTATTTGTCCTGATATAATATGGCTTCAATCTTTCAAACAATGTTTGCCCAATCTTTATATTAGGATTTGAACTACAAAATGACACATACATTTCATGTTGTGTTGTGTCCAACCAATTTTTCATATGATATTCATATTAATTAGTTGAAATTTTATGTTTGATAACATATCTACTATTTGATGAAGGACGTGTATTATCATTTCAAAATGATGTGACCAAATTCTTGATTTCTCCATCAATCCTATCAGAACGAGGAGCTCTACACATGATTTCCCAATTTCCTTCTAAGGTGTTATCATCCAAAATCATTCTCATATTAACATATTGTGATATTGTTTTCCTACTAAAACCAATCCGAGATTAAATTGAAGATATTTGTCTTTTTTGGAGCATAGTGTTACCTACAATGAATTTCAACATAACTTTTCTTGTAATGGTCTTATCTTTAGATCGAGATCGCTTCCCTACCTGGTTCAAACCTTTCCTAATATTTTTAATCATATCAGTTTGCATGTCAACAAATTTTCTCTTCTTTAATGTTGTGTCTATACCCAATACATTTATGCCCCTTCCAACTTTTTGTTTATAAGTACAACTGAAAGAAATTGGGTTTGTTCAAATGTTTCTAATTTATCAAATTTATCCAATATTTCTCTTGCTATCATATTCATTGACCTCTTCTTAGCAAGACTTAAGGGTTGAACATTAGCAAGTGATCTCAAATTCTCCACATCCATTGTAAGTAAATGACCTAAGTTTCTATAATTAATATTTTTCTTTATAGTTTGAGCTAAATTTATAATTCATCCATACTAGTAGGATCATGTGATCCTGAACCTTCTCTAACATCAATTGCTTGAGCTTTCGTAGGGAGTGATCCTGGCCCTTCTTCAATGTGCATTTCTTCGACTTGACTTGACCCTCCTACTTTAGCTTGTCCTTCACCTTCTTTAAATTTATGATAATATGCCAATGCAGCTTCACGATTTCTTTCTTCAGTACCAGGTGACCTTTTTCTAGAAGATTTACCGTGTCTTCCCTTCTTGTTCCCCATTTCTTCTCTTCAAAAAATGTCTTCCAAAATATCAGCAATAAAAGTTCTTTTCTTCAAAAAAGTACTTTGATATATAATATTTCTCCTCTCCCAAATTATGCCTTCAAAAAAAATAGAGATAACAATCCTTCTCCAAAAAATGCCTTTGTAAAAATTGATCAATAATAGAAAAAGTGAATTCACATATTGCAATTCGGTAAAAAACTAAAAAGAAAAAATATTAGATTTTATACCATTCTAATTTTTATTTTATTTTTAATTCAAAATGGTCGTCCTACTTCGTGTGAAGTGCCCCATGTAAAATTCTGGAGGGGTGATTCTCACCAGACTTTTCACACAGGGGTCTTCGCATGAAGGGTCTTCACACAAAGCCCCTTAGACCCCTTCGTGCAAAGGGGGTCTTCACATGAAAGCCCCCAAAATAAAAATTTGCCCTCAGAAAAAAAAAAAAAAAAAAAAAAACCTCCTAAAAAATGGCCTTTCAAGGCCTGGGAGAAGGACCAAATCAAATGTTTTTCTAAAACACTTAATGCCAAATGATGTGATTCAGAACAATATTTATAATGAATATAATTTTAATACATATTGAGTTCATTATCACTTTCAAATATTACTTTAACTAAACATAGGTTGTTTGGTCATTCAGCAACCTGTCTCTTCAAGGCTTCGGGATAAATAGTAAATCACAAAAAAAAAATATGAAAAATATGTAGGAAAAGAGTATTTGTGTTAACTTTCTATAAATTTTTAAAAAATGAATTTTGATATATAGAGATAAAGTTAGAGTGATCCAAGTGACCTTATGTCTAAATTACAGTTACTCTCACTTTAGAACTGAATAAACTATGAAATATTGACCCACAATGAATGAAACTAATTGCATCCCTTAGATATTGAAGCTACAAATATAATATCAAAATAATTACATCATTATCATATTTAAAAAAAAAAAGCTATGTTGGTCCAAGTGACAGTCACTTCTTAAAAACACAGTGTTTTCACACAAACCACTTTTTGAAGGAGAAGGAAAAATGAATTTAAATGATTTTTATTTTTTATTTTTTTAATATATTTAGAAACTAGAAATAAAATGCTAAAAGACCCTAGTTTACATCATCTTCAAATACCTAATATTGTTGCGGCAATAGGTGTTCATAAGTTAATTTTTTTCTCAGAATGTTGATCTCTGTGTCAAAGTTGGCCAAAAAGTGGGACACACTATTGTGGGACCACCCACTAATAGTATATTTTGTAAAAGTTCAATATGATATAGGAGGCTTGAATTAAAATCGCTTTGCTAAAATCATGCACATTAGGTTCTTGACTCAAAAAATTTCAGCATAGCTCTTTTGGATCATCAAATTCTTGTTTTTTCCAAAACAAAATATGCACTCGGATCACTCAGGGTCCAAAGGAATTCAATCCCCTGGCACCATGCAAATGGTAAATCTGATGAAGCTCCATCTACAAAGAGTGGAATCAGGTGGGAAGGAGAACAAATGTGCCCTTGGGCATCCTTAAAAAAAAAAAATCAGAAACAATATTCTTCACTTGATCAATCGAATTCTTCTTCCTTCAGTAGAATGAAATGAACTTCTACAAATAGAGATCAAATATGCCCTAATACAACCCTGCAGAGAAATGGCAATTGGAAGGATGTCTCACAGTGAAAGAAGAAGCATAACAATCTGTGAAGGGGATGCAACCTCCAGTATTTTATCTACCTATGAATAATAGATACCCCTCTTACACTTGGTCAAGATGATAACCAAGTGCACGATTCTAAAGACTTAGTATATTCTTTGTCGCATAGACGATCACATCCATTCAAAATATTTGATTCTTCCCCATAAACTGAAAGTGAGCATGATGGAGATGATAGGATTTTTCTTTAAAGCCTTCCGCCTAATGGTAAAATCTATACTCCTCCACATAGAAGAGGGATGGATCTAGGGCATCTTCACAATTATTCCAACCACATTTTGGAAGGCTCCCCTGTCCATGGATCGAAGAGTTCTTTGATTCTAATTAACCCTAATCTGAGCATGGAAACTTTGAAATGAGATATTAACGATGGACTGATCAAGAGGAACCAAGAAATTTTTCCTAGATATGGATTAATTTGTATATGGAATGGCTTTGGTTCTCCCATGGTCAAAATTGCAGAGTGGTTGAATTAGGGGCTTCAAAACAAGGTAAGATTAACTATTCTTCCTGAAAATTTTTATGTATTTGGATTGTAGAAGTAAAATACTCAAAAAATAATAATTCTTGTTGAAGGATGCCCTAAATATAGAAATATAGACTTTGCCACTCTAGATTGGATTCCCTTCTTCAATCCCTCTAAGTTAAAAGATTTCTATGTAGAAAGGAAAGTTTTGTTAAAAAATCTTCCTGTTGAACTATCGAGTGAAGAAACCCTCAAGAAAATAGGAAATAACATAGGTGAATTTGTAGGCTTTGTGGATTCAACATATCTTTACACTGAACATATTATTATTGTTCAAATGCAGCTAAATTTTAAGTCTATTCCACCATTAGAAATCACTTGTAAATCCTCATCTGTGTTAATTAACCCTACTATAATTGTACATGAAATTGATACTAAAGAGCAACTGGATTAAGAATCTCCTACTACAATTTGCAATCCCAAGGTATTGAATAAAGAAAATTATGGGGGTTCTCCTTCTAGGGGGCGATTCCAATGCCATACTGGAATGTAGAGAAAATTATGGGGGTTCTCAATATGTATCCCAATCCTAAAAGGATTTTAGTCAATGGTTTATAGATAATCATCTATTAGATATAACAACTACTAATGGTATATTCACCCGGAACAACCGTAGAGTAGGATTTAGCCAAATTGTAGAAATATTGGACCGATTCCCTTTCAAAGGAGATCTGGGTATTGTTAATCATACTTTAAGTCCATAAATTTTAACAAGTGCTGGATCAGACCATTTCTTGATCAGATTAGACATAGAAGAGGAAGGAAAACTACTAAGAAACCCCTTCAAATTTGAGTTTATGTGGTTCCAAGATGATAAGTTTATGCAATGGTTGGAACATTGGTGGAGTCAGACACAAGTAAATGGCTCCAAAATGTATTGCTTTATGTCAAAAATAAAATCAATTAAACATAATATCCTCAATTGGAGTAGTGAAAATTTTAAAAATATTTTCGATAAAAAGATCAAAATCGAGATTGAGATTGAGGCCTTAAACGTGGAAGTTATTAAGAAATGAATGAACGAATTCAGTTATAAAAAATAAAAATAATTAATGGCTAGGCATGTGGATATTCTGCTAAAGGAAGAAATGATTTTTAAACAAAAATCAAAGAAACATGGTTGTCCAAAGGAGATAATAACACAAAATTCTTCCACAACTGTATTAAGAATAGAAGAAATATCAATCGGATTATAAAAATCAAAGACACAAATGGGAATTTAGTAGATAACCCAAATTTAATATCGAAAGGATTTGAGAACTATTTCAAAGCTCTGCTAAATAATTACTGTTACCCAGATTTCCCATCCTGTGTAATTTGGCTACAAGTAGAGAAAAATGAGGCTCTCACAAGGGTAGAGCCCAGCTTGTACAATTCTGCATTTTTCCAAGGTTTTGATCTTGTTCTATGCATGTTTCTAGGTCACTGGTTTCCCCCTAGTTCATGTCTTAAAGTCCTAGATGCAAAAAACCCTATGAAATTCCTTAAAAACCCTAAGTCTTTAGTGGCGGTTCTAACTCTTCATTACCTTTTTTGCCACTTAAATTTCCTATTCATCATGTGTTTTAAGTCATCCATCAAGTGGGGCCAAAGTTATTTTCCTAAGAGGTTTTCTATTCCTAAGTTTATTTTCCTAAGTCTCGACTTAATTTATTTACCATAAGCGGTAGAAAGTTCCTCTTCATCAGACGGTCGGCGTTATGGCTTAAAGAAAAAGTTCTCGAGATCTATCCTTTAAGCCATTAAGTTGTTGTGATAAGTGGAAGGTTGTCAGAAACAAGGCCCATCAAGTCAGAGACTAAAGATAACCTTAGAGAAATTTAGAATCAATCTGACGGTTGGCTTATAGGCTTAATACTGAGATGTGCAAGATCTATTCTTTAATCCATTAAGCGGTGGTGACACATGGACGGTGGGGTCACCTTTATGCGGGGTCTTTGGTAAGGTAATTTGGATCATTTTCAGTTTGATCCAACGGTCAACTTAATGCCTTAATTCCAAGTTGATCAAAATCTAATGATCAAGGCATTACTCCTTGTTGACGCGTGTAAGGTTGTCAGAGCTTGGACCCATCTGTGGTAAGGTAATCTTCGATCAAGTTCAATTTAATCCAATGGTGGGCTTAAAAACTTAAAGCAAAGATGTGCACGATCTATCACATAATCCATTAAGTTGTGGCAAAACATGTCCATGGTGGAGTCAGTCTGGTCAAACAAATGAATGTAAAGACCGATCAAGTCCTTTTTGATCGGATAGTTGGCTTAAAGGCTTAAAGACAAAGTGATCAAAATCTAACGATTAAGCCATTAAGCTGTGGTGACATGTGGTAGATGACATCATGGGTCTCGGGTTGTAAAGTAAGATAAGGGCATAGAAAGTAAGGAAGATCGAATTGCCAGATTAATTCCTTGATGGTAAAGATGAATTTTTTTAACCTATAAGCCATCACGCCGAGGTGACATGTGGGAGATTAGATTTTTGTGCTTGCAGGTAACTTAAAGGAGATTGACGGTCATGTTTTAAAGTTAGTAAAGTTTCAAATCTGGGTCATTGAATAGGCATTTTGTGCCACCTGTGACTATTTGAGTTTAAATTCAAATATTTAAATGGTGTTTCTTAGGTTTTCATGGCAGTGGCAACCTTTTCAACCTGTAGACTGGGTAGATGGATCAAGGTGAACTCTCTGCTTGAATTTATGGCAAAGTGGAATATTTTCAAAGACATATCTGATCATCTGGGATGTTTATCAAATGCATTAATGAGTAGAATTGTCAGTCTTAGGATTCTAAATTATTTATGCAGATCTATTTTAACCCTAATTCCTAAGAATTGGATTGACTCCTGAGCCTGCGTGCGAGAGGAGCATGTATATAAGTAGTTTTAGGAGCTTTTAGAGCTTAGAGTTTTCCAGCTGGTGTAATATTTTCTATGACATTTTTCCTTCCCTCAGGTCTTAATCATTTGGTATCCTTTCATTGAATTACATATTATGTATGAGATTTCTATGGCATTTTCTCTTCCCTCAAGCTTTTCCTTGTTTGTACTTCTCTTACTAGATGTAATACAGTGTTTTTATTATAGAAATCTCAAAGTTCTTAAGCCTTCCTTTTTGTCAGCATCTTTGTGTACTATTGTGTCTTATTTGATTTAGGTAATCATGTGGATTTTGTTCATGCCTGGTTACTTTGTCTCATTCCTGTGCCTATTTTCTAGAGTGAATGTTTTCTTGTAGGTAACATTTTGTGTCTACTTTCTTCGAAAAGCTATTGTTTGTGAAATCTTCCCTTTCCTTGAATAGCCTCTTTCCATTTCAGACATTTGTGTGAAATACTTATGCAAGCCTATTCAGAAATTTTGTGTTCTATTAGATCTGATAATCTTCATGCTAGTTTACTCACTGTGTTATGTTTCATGTTACCTTCGGTGTATCTCCTATTAGGATAATTTTCTTATCAGTTATTTTCCTTTCACGTATTCATTTTATCCCTTTCCCCTCCAAGTTTACTTTTCCATGTCCAAAGAGTAGATTAGGTGATTATCCAAGAGGAACTAGCCTAGAACCTAGAGGCTTCACTTCAATTAGAAAACGTCCCACAACCTAAAAGTGATTCCCATGTACTAGATTATCAAGACTACAAGAGCTTGAATAGGGTGTAAAATCTAGTGCCTAACATTTCTAGAATGCACGGTGGGACTCCAAAAGAAGTTCATCTCTCAAATATATGTTATCTCTGATATGTTGATAACATATTACAGATCTAGAAGTGGTCATTGTCTGCATATTTGGTGACTCCAAAAGGTCTACTAGTTTCAAAGATCAAGTGTTGGTATGTTTTAAATATTTTATATATTCAAAGTTCCAGCTAATTACATGAGTATACATGTGAAGTCACTATAGACAGTGAAGTTACTCATCATCATATCATGATAATAGTGTTTGATGGGCTAGGCAGAAACCATATGAAAATAATCCAAAGGTAGTTTTTATTCCAAGCTATCATACCATAGCAGGTTACCAATATGTTCAACATGCCCCTAATCAATATGCCCATGCACATGCTTATGACCATGCTCTCCAATGGGAGGCATCATGGGTAGAAAAGAAACAAAAATAGAGTCAAGAGCAGAAAGTTCATCATGCTTACCACCCAACCCACCCTTCTCATTCTAATTGGCAACAGACTCAGAATTTTAACCAGTCCTAGGGAAACTATTTCGTGCCTGATCAGCATGAAGTTTTTTTCAATCAGCCTAGGAGCTCAAACTTGGTTGGAATGAAGGAGTGTGAAAAGACAAAGAATATGTTGGTTGAATTATCTAAAAAGTTGTCTGAAATCAAGGGCCAGCAAGAAATAGAAGATCAAAGTTATGAGCAAGAGTTAGTTTCCAACCAAGTGGCAGAGAATATAGGTGATGAGAAGCAAAGGAACCAATGGGAAGAAGAGCTTGATCAACAAATTGCTGCCATAACAGCAACACTGAGATCACAAACTATTGAACAAAAGGCTTTTAAATGTAAGGTTCCAAGCTTCAAGCCTTTTGGGAAAGGTGAGTCTCCTAAGCCTCATGAGGTTAGAATTCCAAGCTGGAGTACTCCCATGTTCCAAGAGCCTACACATGAAGAACTTATAGAGCATTCATTTCCAAGCTTTAGTAACATCTTTCTAGCACATGAACCTATTATAGAGAAATTATAGCCTTTGTGTGGTCGAAAACAACCTAAGGACTGTATTGAGACAGAACCACTTGAAAAGGAGCAAAAGATGTCAGATAGGGCCTTCAATTTTCCAAGCTTCAAAAAAGGCATGCCTTCTATGTTTATATCTAAACACTCTCAATCTCATATCCCAATTTTTAAGGGAAATCATTCTTTCTAAGAACCTGTACTTAAGATTCAGTCCACCACTCTACAAAACCAGTCTATTCAAGACATTTATTTATCCCAAGAGACTCTTTAGGTCTCTCAAGATATTGAGCTACCATGGAAACTTTCATGGACTCTACCTCCTAGCTATCAAATGTCAAGTATTTTCAAGGATACTAGTCAAGCATCAGGGAAAGGACTTGTGGTGATTGAGCCTATATGTGGTGAAGAAATGGAGATTGATACTCAACCTAAGATCTTGGTTGATTTATTTGATGAGCTTCCCCCTTTTTGTTGATCAACAAGACATGCCATTACCTATGGCTGAAATTCATTTAGGACATAGGGGTCACCATCAACAAGGGATTGATAAAGAGGAAGATGTCATGTATTAGTTTGATGAGCTGCCTAGTTTTTTTGAGTAGGATGAGAAAGATAGAGTCATGACCACATCTATAATTTTGTAGCAGCTAGAGGGGAATCATCCTAATGATGTGATAATTCATGACCCTTCAATTATAGAGGATATTTTCCAAGAAAAGAACATGGACAAAAAACTTGAAGAAAATGATTTTTCCAACATCATAGAGCTTTTTTGTGACAAATTATGTGAGGAATCTTTGTCCCCTGGGGAAAAGGTTCAAAGTTATGTGTCTGTTGAAAGAGGCCTAGCCTTGGATTGCTCTCTTGGAAAAGATTTTATAAATGAACATGAGTTGGAACCAGTTCTAGATCTTCAAAGAATTTATAGTTATGAAGAGTTCTTAGCTTTTTTAACAGAAGATGATGATCCCCTGACCATGGAAGAGGAGTTAACATGGATATCCATAATGAAGGACAACCATGAAGATTCAAAAGAAGTCATCAAGAAGAGTTTTTTTTTCCAGACTTTCAAGAGGCTTCCCCACAAGATACTTGGCCCAGAAGGAGTTTACTCAGACATCCTCATATGATCAATTTGAGGTGAGTAATTTTGATCCCATTTTTTAGGAGGCATTTTATTATTTCCTAACATACTTTTTTGTGCCTCATGTCTTACTAGCTATCCTTATACATCCAGTGCAAAATATCCTAATGAGGAAGGATAGTTATTTCAACATTCCAGTGAATGGTTTTGTTTGACCAGTCTTCTATACTAGTTAGTTTAGATAGGTTACTTTTTCCTTGCTTCCCTCCAAGTGCTTGTGAACAGTTAGTTAATTGTTTATGCTTGTACATTCCTTTTCCATGTTTTTAGTTCATTGTTCCTCCTCCTAGTTTTGATCCTCCTATTTCCAAAACTTTGTATGCTTAGATGCAGACTCTAATGCCCAATGGATCATCTAAAAGGCCACTAGTTTGATGTCTAGTAGGCTTATATCCAGCAAAAATTGCTAAAAATGTTACCCCAATTTCCCATCCTATGTAATTTGGCTACAAGTGGAGAAAAATGCGGCTCCCACAAGGGTAGATCCCAGCTTGTACAATTTTGCATTTTTTCCAAGATTTTGATCTTGTTCTCTTCATGTTTCTAGGTCACTAGTTTACCCCTAGTTCATGTCTTAAAGCCCTAGATGCAAAAAACCCTATGAAATTCCTTAAAAACCCTAAGTCTTTAGTGGCGGTTCTAATTCTTCATTACCTTTTTTGCCACTTTAAGTTCCTATTCTTCATGTGTTTTAAGTCATCTGTCGAGTGGGGCCAAAGTTATTTTCCTAAGCAGGTTTCTATTCCTATGTTTATTTTCCTAAGTCCCGACTTAATTTATTTACCCCAAGTGGCAGTAAGTTCCTCTTCATCAGACAGTCGGCATTATGGCTTAAAGACAAAGTGCTCGAGATCTATCCTTTAAGACATTAAGTCATTGCAACACATGGAAGGTTGTCAAAAACTAGGCCCATCAAGTCAGAGACTAAAGATAATCTTTGATAAATTCATAATCAATCTGACGGTTGGCTTATAGGCTTAATGCAGAGATGCGCAAGATCTATTCTTTAAGCCATTAAGCAGTGGCAACACTTGGACAGTGGGGTCACCTTTATGCAGAGTCTTCGGTAAGGTAATTTGTGATAATTTTTAGTTTGATCCAATGGTCGACTTAATGTCTTAATGCCAATTTGATAAAAATCTAATGATCAAGGCATTACGCCTTATTGATGCATGGAAGATTATCAGAGATTAGACCCATGTGCAGTAAGGTAATCTCCGATCAAGTTCAGTTTAATCCAACGGTGGGCTTAAATACTTAAAGAGAACATGCACACAATCTATCACATAATCCATTAATCCATGGTGACACATATCCATGGTGGAGTTAGGCTGGTCAAACAGAGGAAAGTAAAGACCGATCAAGTCCTTTTTGATCAGACGGTTGGCTTAAAGGCTTAAAGACAAAGTGATCAAAATCTAGTGATTAAGCCATTAAGCCATGGTGACATGTGGCAGATAACGTCACGGGCCTCAGGTTGGAAAGTAAGATAAGGTAATAGAAAGTAAGGAAGGTCAAACGGGTGGCTTAATGCCTTGATGGTAAAGATGAATTTGTTTAACCTATAAGCCATCACGCCAGGGTGACATGTGGTAGATCAGATTTTTGTGCTCGTAGGTAACTTAAAGGAGATCAATGGTTGTGTTTTAAAGTTAGTAAAGTTTCAAATCTAGGTCGTTGATCGGGCATTCTATGCCACCTGTGATTGTTTGAGTTTAAATTCAAATATTTAAATGGTGTTTCTCATTTTTTCATGGCGGTGGCGACATTTTCAACCTGCAGACTGGGTAGATGGATCAAGGTGATCTGTCTGCTTGAATTTATGGTGAAGTGGGATATTTTCAAAGGCATATCTGATCATCTGGGATATTTCTCAAATGCATTAATGAGAAGAATTGATAGTCTTAGGGTTCTGAATTGTTTATGCAGATCTATTGTAACGCTAATTTCTAAGAATTAGATTGACTCATGAGCCTGCGTGCTAGAGGAGCATGTATATAAGTAGTTTTAAGAGCTTTTAGAGCTCAGAGTTTTCTAGCTGGCGTAATATTTTCTGTGACATTTTTCCTTCCCTCGTAGCTTCATCATCTGGTATCCTTTCATTGAATTTCATATTATGTATGAGCTTTCTGTGGCATTTTCTCTTCCCTCAAGCTTTTCCTTGTCTGTACTTATCTTACTAGATGTAATATAGTGCTTTTATTAGAGAAATCTTAGATTTCCTAAGCATTCCTTTCTTTTAGCATCTTTTTGTACTATTGTGTCTGATTTGATTTAGGTAATCTTGTGGATTTTGTTCATCCCTGGTTACTTTGTCTCATTCTTGTTCCTATTTGTTGGAGTGAATGTTTTCTTGCAGGTCACATTTTGTGTCTACTTTCTTGGAAAAGCTATTGTTTGTGAAATCTTCTCTTTCCTTGAATAGCCTCTTTCCATTTCAGACCTCTCTGTGAAATACTCATGCAAGCCTATTCAGAAATATTATGTTATGTTAGATCTGAGAATCTTCATGCTAGTTTACTCACTATGTTATGTTTCATGTTACCTTCGGTGTATCACCTAGTAGGATAATTTGCTTATCATTTATTTTCCTTTCATTAATTCCTTCTATCCCTTTCCCCTCCAAGTTTACTTTTCCATGTCCAAAGAGAATATTAGGTGATTATCCAAGAGGAACCGGTCTAGAACCCGAAGGCTTCACTTCAGTTAGCAAAGGTCCCACAACCTAGAAGTGATTCCCATGTTGTACTAGATTATCAATTCTATGAGAGCTTGAATAGGGTGCAAAATCTAGTGCATAACAATTACAATTATGCAGATTTAGTTTCCCAAAATGAATTGCTCTCCTCCATCCCTAAGTTAATATCAGAGCATGAAAATAAGTGGCTTGATAGAAAATTATCTATTGATGAAGATAAAACAACACTTTTTCAATTACATCCTGATAAATCTCCTGGACTGGATGGCTTCTAGGCTGGATTTTTTCAAAAGTGTTGGCACTTCATTGGGAAGGATATTTGGGAATTTGTGGAGGCTACTAGAAATTTTGGCACCTTTTTGACAAAAATTAATAATACTTTCTTTTCTCTTATACCCAAAAAAAATCATTATGAGGACCCGAGAGACTTTTATCCTATTTTCCTATGTAATTTATGTTGGAAATACAATAATGGGAAAGCAAGATACTGAGAGGGGGGGTGAATCAGATCTTCAAATTTAAACACTTAAAACAAACTGATCCACATTCATACATATATGAATCTAATGTAATATCAAAT
>MU223441.1:293844-307425 GCA_018584345.1 Thuja plicata | reverse complement strand
CAGATCTAAGATTTACAATCTCCAAGTCTTTCCTACTGATCTCCTGATTCACAAGTAGCAGTTGATTTTCCATGTCAACTTGATTGACTATCATTGTTTGTACATCATGTGTTCTTTCATCAAGTCTAATAGTCATCACTATTTTGTCTTCTTCTGCCATAGCCTTGTCATCTTCGGCTTTTTTTTATGTTCAAAAAATTCACACATTCTTATTGATTGGGCTTCTTGTTCCTTTTTCAAATTTATGACTTCTTCACATAGTGCACTATTCTTTTCCAATAGATCTACTATTGCTGCATCACTCTTAGTAGAATCTCCATTCTAAAATAGATTTGTGGTGTCCTCTTTCTGATAATGAGTGTCATTCATTTGTTTGGCCAAATCCTTCCTTGATGTCAAGGACTTCTTTAATTCCTGTCTTGCTGTCTTAAGTTGTTATAGTGTTAGCTGAATATCAATCTTTTGATTCTCAATGACTTAACCCATCTTGTAGATCTCCATCTCAAGATCTGTATTCTCAAGCTGATTATGACCTTTTAGAGAACTAAGCTCTGATACCAATTGTTGGAAATACAATAATGGGAAAGCAAGATACTGAGAGGGGGGGTGAATCAGATCTTCAAATTTAAACACTTAAAACAAACTGATCCACATTCATACGTATATGAATCTAATGTAATATCAAATAGCATCCACACAATGAAATAAATAACTCATAACACAAGAACTTGGTAACCCAGAAACCCAAATAGGTAAAACTGGGGTGGGGATGGCACCCACAAAATTCTCCACTACTGCAGTAATAAAGTGTGCATGTTAGGGATACAAAAGTTTATTACAAAATGCAATCTACCCTGTTAAAGGTCTGCCCGGTTAAGAGCTAAATATCATTATAATCTACCCTGTGAAAGGATTTCAACTTACAATAAAGTAGCACTTTGTTAGGAGATTTAGAAAGGTCTGCTAGAACCACTCTGTTAAGATATTTTCACCTGATACAATGATTAGAATGTTTCAAGTATGATCCTTCATTGTGCACTTAGATGCTGATGATGGATCTCCTCTTTCCTATACCTTCTATGATCTCACAATCTGATATGTCTTTACTCTGTTGTTCACTATGTTGTCACTCTGCTTGATCTCTACTTCTTAACAAAATAACCCTTTGTGCATTTCACTTCAAAATTCAGTCACCACTTCTCTCTACACACACGCAAAATAGGGTTTAGAAGTAATCTTATATATCTATTCATGTCTGATAGCGAGATCTAGATCAATGATCAAGATCTAATACCCATACATTGAAGGTATTACAATTAATGATTACAATAGATCATGCATAGGATAAAACAATTAAATGCATAACTAACTCTGTAGGAAAATATTAAATGCATACATAAGTCAGCCCAAATAGCTTATACAAGTCATCCTGAACACTTATCCTCAAAGTTTGAATCATTCTAGACATGTATACAAAAATTGTTCTGCTCAGCACTTAACATCTCTGTCGCTCGGCACTGAGTATCCTACTCGGCTCGGCATGATACAACTTGGCAACCTGAATACTGCTCGGCAATGTTTCTCAGCCTTGCATAGTTTTAGCTCAGCCACAGTGATAGCCAGCTAAAACTGCCTAAGTGAATGACTAAGTGTTGGTCACTAATCATCAATAGAACTTAGAGATTAACAATTTACTATATACAAAATATTATCTAAATCTCTTGCAAATAGATTAAAATATTTGCTTCCTAAAAATAATTTATGATGAGAAAATAGGACTTGGTCCAAATAGATCAATCCTAGATGGAATCATAATTTCCCAAGAAATTTTTCATACAGTTCAAAGTAATAAAGAACCTTGTATGCTAATTAAATTGGATATTCAAAAATTGTATGACAAATTTGACAAGAGATTTTTGTGTAAGTGTATAGAAGCTTTTGGTTTTTTCCAAACAATGGATAAATCTCATTTTCAGTTGTATCTCTACTCCCAAAATATCCCTTCTCGTCAATGGAACACCTGAAGGGTACTTTGATATATCTAGAGGCATTAGAAAGGGAGATCCTATATCCCCCTTGTTAGAAACACTGAGAGGGGGGGTGAATCAGTGTTTGTGTATTAATTACTTTTTAGAAACTCAAACATAAATCAAACATACATTGAATGAAGCTTAACATAAGAAATCATAACACATGATATGATTACAGGGAAACCTTATCAGAGGAAAACCCCGGTGGGAATTAGTACCCACAAATATTGTACTAGGTATAATGAACCTGTTAAAGTTCCTTTGCCCAGTTAGAAGCAGTCTTTACAATATGAGTAAAATGACCTGGTTAAAGGTCTGACCCTATTAGGAGTCTTTTACAAAACCCTATTAAAGGTATATGGCTCACTGCCCAATAGGATGAAGGCTACAACCTTCTAAAAGATGATATACACTATATCAAAATGAACTGCTGTGATGACACTATTGTCTGATCAGTTTCGTGTATGCATGAATTCTCTTACTCTCTTAAAGAGCTATATTAGATACTGACTTCATCATATTTCTCTTCTGTATCTTCTTCTTACATAATAATCAACACTTGTAACATAACTTTACATTACATACTTATATGTTCATATCCGAATATGCGTGACCCAAAACAAGACTCTAGTCGGTCCTGAAACAAAATATTCAACGCTTCTGAACAAGTCAGCTCAAGCGTGTTTACTACAGTTCTAATTACATTATTACAAACATATAACAAAAGGTGTTTAGCCATTACATAACAAAATAATGCATGCTAATCAAAACACTAGTCAACGTCCATGCTTTGTCTTCTGGTTTGCTAGTCTATTGATCTTCCTATAACTTCTCTGTACTATTGTTCTGTACTATGTGTGTCTGGATGTAGCATGTACACATGTCATAGAACATATATCTGTATGCACATATGCTGACTCAATCTCTCGCACGTGCGCTGATGTGCTGATTGCTGAATATCTATGTCTACCCTATTTTCTATACTTAGTCATTTTGTCTTTCATGAAAGAAACTAAACATGACTTTGTTTCCTTGATGACAACACAAAATGAGTCATGCATCCTTAGGAAGTCAACTTTCCAACAATCTCCCCCTTTGTCATTTATGGCAACAAAGGAATGTGGCCAAGTTTCTCAAAATGACTTAATCACAAAAATGTAACTATATATTATAACATCTTATTGATATATACATATACTTCTCCACATATACACATTCTATATTACTCCCCCTTTGACATTAATGACAAAGGTGTACAAAAACTTGTAAGCCTTCTGCATACTTACTCCATGTAAACTTCAGGGTACACAATCTGAAGAGATTGGATCTCTTTCTTCCAGAACACTTTAATTTCATCAACAATTTGTAGATGCACGCATAAGGCATATGTTAGTTTCCCCATTTTCATTAAATCCATGCAAGGCCCTTGATCATATGTTACAATGGTGGCATCAATTTGTTTGATGTTCTCAATTAGGACTGCTAGAGATGACGCAAGTGCATTTCTCAACTGAGTTTTTCTTACTCTTATCTTGTTGATTTCCAACTTAGCTTTCTCAATCTTGTCTAACTGCCCTTGGTAGACATTATTTCATATGTTCATGTCTTGCGTGGAAGTCTCAACTGATCTTCTGATGCTATCCACCATAATTTCTACCTCTTCTACCTTTTTAATGTGCTCAGAGGTGAACTTCACTTTGTCCAAGCAGTTTGCTATGACTTTCTTACCCTTTGCTGCTAATTCTTTTAGTATGGATTGCCCAATTTTTAATGATTTTAGGTCTAAGGTAAAATTCTTTACCAATTCATTCAATCTCTCCTTATTATATTCGTCTTCAGCAATTTTAGTAGCAGAGTCTACTAAACTTGTAATGTGTGATTTAAAGTTTGTCAAAATGCTGTCCACATCTTCAACTGATTGGACGTTTGCTACTTTCTTGTCAGTAGGAACTAAGTCATTCAATATGTTTACTATTTCCAAAAAGTGAGGGTTCCTCGTCACTTGTTTCTCCTTTTCTTTTTCCATAGCAAGAACGCTGATTTTGATTAGGTCTTCTTCTCCCCATGCATCCAAACTTGTTGAATCAGGAGTTAACCTTGACAACAATGAGGTAGATGGTTGAGTGGATGGTGATAATATAGTGTTCTAAATGGTATCCATGCATTCAATCTTTATTGGTATCTCTTTTATTTGTGTCTCATCACCTTTTTCTTCATTCAAGTCAATTGGATCATTGGAGGGAGCTTCATCTTGTTGTGCAGATGTATCATCAGTGCACATTTCTTCAGTTCTTACAAATTCTTTATCCACTTTGTTCATATATTTTTCAGATGTTGTAATGGATATCTTGATGTTATCAACCACTATAGTATCTTCTGAGTCTTTTTCTATATCATAATTTATTGTCATTGTGGCTGCTGAAACCTATGGACCTGTTATAGGTGCAATTTGAATTACTAGTTCTATAGTCTGTTTAGGAGTTGGAGTTACCTTGGTAGTAGGTGTCATTGATGGATACATGTGTCTATCCATAAACACTTGTGAAAATGCCTTTTTAGTATCTTTACCAATCTTCTCATACTCTTTGTTCATAATCTATAGGGTCCTTGTCTTAGTTTGGAGATGAGGCTTCACCAGATCTAATAGAATAGCTTTCTCATCATGCGAGCATACAAGGAGAAGAGTATCCAATTTTTCTTCTCTAATCTTCATGTCTTCCTCTATTGCATGTCTTTTCATGATCTCCAATATGTTCCATAACTGATCCAGTATCACTATCTTGAGTTTAAGAACTGATTTCTTAAACTTGATCATATGAGATATGATCATAGAGTGTATCTCAGTCTTATCAATCTCTTGATACTTGTCATACACTTTAGCATTTGTATCTAATCTCCCTTCATTTAAAATTATGTTCTTCAAGACATTTAGACTAGGTCTAAATCCTACCTCAAGAGGAGATTGAGTATTCCTTGCCTTGCTCTGAGTGTTCCTTGATGATGGATGATTTGTGGGCGCTTATTTTCTTCCTCTAGAATTCTTACTTGGTACAAAAGGTGGAGATGAGTCTAAGTCAATAGTGGTAGAGGGCGTAGGGGTGCTCTCTACTTTCTTCTTCCTCTAGATCTCTTTAGTCTTCTCAAGTTCTTTAGCTATCTTGGCTTCTCTAGCTTTGTCAAGATCTTCTTGAGTGACTACATGAACTTTTAGAATGTTAGATGTAATTCTGGATGCTTTCCTTTTGTTATCAGCGCTGTGTAAGATAGTCTCCACTTCATTAATCTTTTCTCTGTATGTGCCCCACCTTGGCTCATTAGGATCTTTGGGCGCAGATAATAGAACTTGTGCATATCCTTCTAACACATGTTCTTCCACTTCATAACCAAGAGCATGAATCCATTTGGTCCTAGGTTCAACTGCCTCCATGCAGATGCAATTTGTTTCCACCATGAAACATATAGTATCCTTATATTTGTCAACTATCTTCTCAGATAGTCTAAACCTTTTCTGCATCTTGATCCTAAATGTCTTGATATCCATATCCATGGCATCCCTTACACTGCTCTCTAAAGTGGCCTTAAGTGAAATCTGAGACATTGTGGGTTTGCTCCTTTCTAGGTAAACGTTTGCAACCTTTCCAACAATATGGAAGTACAAGTAGATGACCAAAGATCCAAACCTGAATGTCTTGCTCCTATCATGCTTGATGATTCAAATGTTGTCAATCAGTTGAGCACGCAAGATCTCACATAGTTTGTATTGAGTGTTATCCTTCACCATTTTGATAGCGGCTAGGACTGTTACTGCAGAGATAATGTTCAATCTGCTTGCTTGCTGAAACTTATAACCAAGTATCATTGTCAGAAGTTTTATGTCATCTTCCTTGATAGGGTCAACTGTCATTCTGTGCTTGTCACTTCTAGATAGGAAAACTTGTTCCACTTGCTTCTTGACATCCTTACCAGTAGGAAGAACTAGTCTAGTTTTAGGGAGTCCGGTTAACTCATGGATTAGGTCTGTAGTGATGTGCATAGGCACCTCACCAATCCAGTAAAGATCATCATGTATTCTGCTTAGCAAAATATTCACCCATTCTTGGTCATCAAACTCATGCACATTAGAGTATTCAAAAATAGGGTTATCAATCAAGTACACAAACTCATCCTTGAATGTGTAGTCAGGTTTCATCATAGATCCCATATGAGTGGCTATGCTAATATCTCCTTCAGTTTCCTTCTTACAGTAAATGTATGTGCAGATATCTTCCACATGAACAACACCTAGCGGGGTTTTGGAGAAAGCCCCTTCCACATCATCCAGTATGGATTTGAATGGATGCTTCTTGAATACAAATCCCTTCCTCTCTGCAATATCAAATACAACTAGAGTCACCATACTTACTTGGAACTTGATTAAATAGGGTTTCACAAAATTTTGAAACGGCGCGACTGCAAGGATTCCATTTCAAGTTCTTATCTGTTCGCTTAGCTGTCAAATCTATTATGCTTCCATGCTTGATGCTTAGAACTCTAGTGCTCTCCAAATTTTGTGATCTCGAATGCAAGTGTGAAGAAGATTGAACACTTACTTTCTTTTATAAAATCCACCGCATTTAATGTTTGCAACTGTATGAAAATTACTCAAAGATTTTGTAACTTTGATCCTGATGAATTTTAGACAATGCATGAATGAATACAGCAATATTATATTCTTATAACCATGAATCCATAGGTGCATACTCGTAGGTGAGTATACCAACCACACAGGGTCCTAAGCTAGAATAGCTCCCCCTAAGACCAAGAAGGTCTATTCAAGTAGAAGTAGAGGGTGCATCCACTAGGGATGCATCAACTACTTTGTCAACATCATTGTCCTTCTTTACTTCAACCCAAATTTTTCTTGAATCTTCTTTTTCTTGAACAAACTTGACTTCTCCTTCTTATTCAAATAGTGATTTCTTAGAATCTTCTTGCTTTTGAGTTTTCGATCTGCAAAACCTTGAGATGTGTCCAGCTTTTCTACATGTGTGACAAATGATAGGAGGTCTGATGTTCTTGTTTATTATGTTGCACTGCTTTTCTGTGTGACCATTGTAGTTACATATCTGACATGTAGTGTTCTGTAAATTTCTTTGAGGTTGATTTCTCTTATTGTTTTGATTCATTCTTCTTTGATTTGTTATGCAATGTATAGCCCTGTGACCAAACTTATTATAGGAGAAACAATAACCATTGAAAGGTGTTACTTCTTTGTAATCTCTTGCCAAATGACCATGCTTGTTACATGCATAACAAGTTTTGTTAACTTGCTTGATTTATCCTTTAGGTGGATATGTTTTAATCTCTTCAAAATTTTCAAATTTCTTTGCTTCTGAAGGTGTTTCATGAGCTTTCTTTCTTTCTTGTAATGAATTGATTTCAATTTTTGCTATACTGTATCCAACACCAGTAGTGTCACTTTTTTGCTTTTGTGCATTGAGCTGAGATTGAAGTGAATTAGAACTTGTGTGGAGTTTATCAATCTTATCTTTTTCTTCTACTAATTCAGATTCCAACTTCTTCTTTATGTTTTCCAATTCCAGGACTTTCATGTTTTCTTTCAAGAGTTCATCATCTAGTTGTTTGCTTTCTTTGATCTTTCCTTCAATAACAATTTGGCTTTCTGTGAGCTATTCATCTAGATTTTCAATTTTATCTTTCAGAGACATATTCTCTTCATTGAGATTTTTGATCATTTTCCCTAAATCACTTGTAGAACAATCCTTCAAATCTTTTCTTAATTTTTTGATAAACATTTGTGAGCCATCAACTTTCAGTCTAATTTCTTCATTTTATTTTTTAGATCTATCAAGATCTTCAAGAGCTGCTTCAAGATTCTTTTTAAAATGTTTTGCTTCTGCTGAGTCCATGATCTCCTCAAGTGGTTAAAATTATTGCTGAGGATCAGAGCTCTGATACCAATTGTTAAAAACACTGAGAGGGGGGGTGAATCATTGTTTGTGTATTAATTACTTTTCAGCAACTTAAACATAAATCAAACATAAATTGAATGAAGCTTAACATAAGAACTCATAACACATGATATGATTATGGGGAAACCTTGATCAGAGGAAAACCCTGGTGGGAATTTGTACCCACAAATATTGTACTAGGTATAATGAACCTGTTAAAGTTCCTTTTCCCTGTTAGAAGCAGTCTTTACAATATGAGTACAATGACCTGGTTAAAGGTTTGCCCCTCTTAGGAGTCTTTTACAAAACCCTGTTAAAGGTATATGGATCACTGCCCAATAGGATGAAGGCTACAACCTTCTGAAAGATGATATACACTATATCAAAATGAACAGTTGTGATGACACTGTTGTCTAATCAGTTCTGTGTATGCGTGAATGCTCTTACTCTCTTAAAGAGCTATATCAGATACTGACTTCATCATACTACTCTTCTATATCTTCTTCTTACATAGTAATTGACACTTGTAATATAACTTTACATTACATACTTATATGTTCATATCCAAATAGGTGCGACCCAAAACAAGACTCTAGTCGGCCCTGAAACAAAATATACAATGCTTTCAAACAAGTTGGCTCAAGCATGTTTACTACAATTCTAATTAAATTATTACAAACATATAACAAAATTCTCTTAGCCATTACATAACAAAATAATGTACACTAATCAAAACACTAGTCATCTTCCATGCTCTATCTTCTGGTCTTCTGGTCTATTGATCTGCCTGTAACTTCTCCATACTATTGTTCTATACTATGTGTGTCTAGATGTAGCATGTACACATGTCATAGAACATATATCTATATGTGCATACACTGACTCAATCTCTCACACGTGCGCTGATGTGCTGACTGCTGAATATCTCTGTCTGCCCTATTTTCTATACTTAGTCATTTTGTCTTTCATGACATAAACTAAACATGACTTTGTTGCCATGATGACAACACAAAATGAGTCATGCATCCTCAGGAAGTCAACTTTCCAACACCCCTTCCTCTTCATTATCATGGCAGAAGCTTTAGGGAGATCTATAACCAAGGCCCATCAGGAAGGAAAAATTACTGGAGTCGAGATTACCAATAATGTCCCTAACATAACCCACCAATAATTTGTAGATGATACAATCCTTCCCTGATCATCTACCAAGAAAGAAGAAAAATATTTTAAAGATATATTAGTAACATATATGAAGGCCTTTGGACAGAGAGTAAATAACACCCCTCTGGCTAAAGCTAGGCAAATTTTTAATATTTTAGGTTTTAATATTGGAAACTTTCCTTGTAAATATTTAGGAATTCCCATTGATAAAGGAATACAAATTTCTAAATTGTGGG
This sequence comes from Thuja plicata, assembly GCA_018584345.1. Classification (NCBI taxonomy): domain Eukaryota; kingdom Viridiplantae; phylum Streptophyta; class Pinopsida; order Cupressales; family Cupressaceae; genus Thuja; species Thuja plicata. The sequence goes on along the minus strand of MU223441.1, from coordinate 298,047 downwards.
AATCAGTGGTAATTGAAATTCAAAAAAAAAAAGAAAATTGGAAAGGAAAATGGCTTACTAAGGAAGGTAGAACTACTATGATCAAATATGTCCTTTCAACAATCCCAATTTACCAAATGTCTATCCTGCCTCTCTCAGGGAATATTAAGTCAAGTTTGGATTAAAAAAAATTAGATATTTCTATTGGCAAGGTTCTTCGAAGGAGAAAAAAATAGTGCTAATAAAGTGGGATAATATATGTAAACCTACTTCCCTTGGAGGCCTAGGTATCAAAAATATGCAGTGGAAAAATAAGGCTCTTGGAGCAAAATTAGTATGGAGACTAGTGCATGAATCTAATAGAAAATGGGTCTCTATTCTCCTCAATAAATACATATCTAATGCAGGCCCTATAAATATATTTAGATCATGTAATAATGACAAAGGATCTTGTATATGGAACTTTATTATAGATTACGGCCCTACCATTCTATAGGCTCCATCCTGCCAACCCTTACACTGAGTAGGGGTAGGGGTTCAGATTACAGGATAACCTTCGACATTCTATGTCCTCACCTTGGCAGATTATGGGCCATGAGAAATTATAGGCCTCACCTTCGCCCCTACTATCAAAATGGGCAGATAATAAGGAGATAATAAATCAAGGTCTCACATGAGATATTGGAAATGGCGAGGAAGCCCTATTTTGGGAAGATTCCTGGGGAGGTTATTTCCCCATGGATAAGATGGGGATATCTCCTACAACCATCGACATTATGAGAAGATCCTGGGGAATACAAGTTAAGGATTATATATCCCCCGACAATGGAGCATCCTTGAAAAACCTCAATACTATCCCAATAGATGAATGGGAAAAACATAGACTATCTGAGATTCTCAAAGAGAGATGAGAAGGGACAGACTAATTTGGATATATGCAAATGATGGGATATATAGAGTTAAAAATGGATATCAAACTATTGTTAAAGAACAAAAGGTGGATTCTTTAGATATCCATCTGAATTTATGTTGGAACAAAGCATGTCTCCCGAAGGCTGGTATGTTTCTATGGGAAGCCCTACAAAATAGAATACTGACTAATGAAAAATTTAGAAATTAGGTTTTGAAGGGCCATCCAGATGCCCACTGTGTGAACAACAAGAGGAAACAATATATCATCTATTAATAAATTGCACATTTGCGCAAGAATATTGGGACTAGATTAGGAATTGTCTTGGATAGAGTTCATCTCTGCCAAGAGATATTGTAAACTTCCTAAAGGCATGGCCTATCTTAAATAAATCAAGTCTATATAAGTATATTTGGAATATAGTCCCATTAATACTAGTATGGGAACTATGGAAAGAACAGAATAAAATAATCTTTGACAATAAGAAAATGTAGGTAGGATCATTGATTAATAAAATTGAAACTATAATTGTGGAGCTCACTAACAATAGACTCCAAAATCTCATTAACCAAGAAAGCTCCTTCTAAAACTTGGATAATTGTTAGAATAACTAAGAGGGGGGGTGAATCAGTGGCCTCAAAAATATTCCAATAAATCAACCCAAAAACTTAGTACCATAATATTAAGCCTCTAGTTAACTTCAGCCCTACAAGATGAATGCCTTCAAACAATCTTAATAAATAGCTACTACTCAGAGTTCACTGTTAAACCTTATTTTTACTATTCACCAATTCGTAGTCTTTCATTTATCGAAAAATAGTAAATTGCTTGGTGTATACCGATCAATTCAGAATTAGTTATGTGTAATGCAAAACACTAAATTAATGACTCATAAACACATTGACACCTGGATTTTTAACGTGGAAACCCTATTAAGGGAAAAACCCACTTGGGACCAGTAACCCAAAATTTTCACTCTTCTAAAGTGAGATCAATGAAGATCCAACCCTGTTAAAGGTTACAAACACACTGTTCGGTGTGACCTTGTTAGGGGATTTAAATAGAATAGTTTGTCACTGATGGGGAGGTCACCTAACTCTCTGAAATTCCTACTCTATTCTAGGAATCTCACCTGGAATCCTATTCAATTCAGGACTCTCTAGACTCACCTTTGAGTCTCTTAGGGCTACTCTCAGACCCTAACCAGAAGGACTTTTCTAATCCCTCTCTCCTAGGTTCCCTACCCATCGAAATGTATTACTCCTCACTGTCTCTTACTCTTCATCACTGAATTCCCTACAGTCATGCACCTTCTTACTTATCTATCTCATCTACAAGCTCTCTAGCCGGACCATAGGCTCGCCTAGGACTTGTCTGCAAACTCGACTAGCTTCTCAACTAACACAAAGACAGAAACAAACATAATGTACAAGGTGGATGCTTCTTGACTGTCACAATCCATGGAACAGATTATCAGAGTCAAGAAGCACCCATATTTATCTAACAGAAACAAAACAACACTTTACAGAACTCTGATCAAAATAAAAGAACACTCAAAGTACAGACAAAGCTTCTCTTTATTGATTATGCAGAATATTACAACTCTCTGTTAATCTATAGAAGTTCTCTGTTACTAACTAACTCCAACTCTGAACTGTCTGAACTATCTGAACTAAACTTTCTCACTGATTCTTCTTCTCTGTTTATCTCTGGCTTCTCCTCGATTCTATAACCCTGGTGGTTACCTGTCGATCTCAGTTCTCCAGCTATTCTCTGTTCTTCATGCTCTCTGCAAACTATCATCTATTCTCTGCATGGTTGACATTCTGGATAGTCTCTTTTCCTTCGTGTCATTCTCCTTTCTGATTTGGCGGTTATGACCTTTTCAACGCTTTCTCCTATCAACACGTCAGCACACTTTATCATTCAACTGTTTCTGCTCTTCATCGCATAGTCGTGAATGAAAATCCTTCTTTATGTCTTAGTCTTCGACTGAGCGATTACTTTCTTGTCGCACTCTCGCTATGTCTTTCTCCGTTTGGACTTTTACCTCGCAACTGAGCGATGACTCCTTATCGCGCACCCGCAATGCATTGTCCCGAGCTACTATTTCTATCGCGACCGAGCGATGATCTCAAATCGCATACCCGCACTGCTTCTCCATGAGCTGCTCCTTGCTCTGCGAGTCTGCGACACACATTAGTCGCGCACTCGCTGCACTTCTACATGAACTGGCTATGTCCCTGCGACTGAGCGATGAGCTCAAGTCACGCACTCGCCGTGCTATAACCCGAGCTGCCATTTTCTTCGCGACCTTGCGCTGCATAGTAGTCGCACTATCACACTGTCTGGAGATGAGTTGACTTTCCTTTTGCGACCTAGCGATGATCACCCGTCGCGCACTCGCCACGCGCTTCCCTGAGCTGACCTTTTCCTTGTGACTGAGCGATGACCTCGCTATCGCGTACTCGCCATGCATTTTCCTTAACTATCAATTCACCTACGACTTGGAGATGCATCGGGTGTCGCTCACTCGCACACCATGACTTAACTATTTGTCTTTGCGACTGAGCGATGATTTCACCGTCGTGTTGTCGCACTGTGTTTTCTCTGACTGCGAATTGACTCGCGACTGGGCGATGAGCTCCTTGTCGCATTGTCGCGCACTGTCTTTTTCTACTATCCGTCTACGACTGAGCGACTAGTTCCTCGTCGCGCACTCGCTCACTAATAAGTGAACTATTTTCCTAGCTCGCGAGTGTGCGATGCATTACCTTTCTGCTCTCTGCTGGCTTTGCGACTGAGCGACTAAGCAAAACATGACTTTCTCGTTGGAATACTTGTATCAAAACTTGTTCAAAATTGCTGGGGCTAGGGTTTTGAGCTAAACCCTAGGGTGCTCTGCACCATACAGCTAAACCCTAGGGTGCTCTGCACCATACTCCCCCCCTCTCTGAGATGAAAAAATTCAGCTTGAACTGGTTGGCAGCAATGCTGAACCAATTCCATGTCTTCTACATTCTGTTTCATCTAACCATGTAGCTTCTTCCTCTGGTAATCCTGACCATTTCACTAGGTATTCTCTATATACCCTACGCCTAGTTGTCTTCTGAATCCTGGAATCCAGAATTTTCTCTGCCTGCAACTTGGACTTAGGCTTCGTATTTATGTCTTGAACATCTTGTCATATCTCCTTCTGCTGAATGCTCTCAGGTATCACTGGTCCTTTGTATGGAATCAAATCCTGCACATTAAAAATAGGTGATATATCCAAATGGTTAGGTAAATCAATTTTATAGGCATTCTGCCCATAT
>MU223441.1:274696-289193 GCA_018584345.1 Thuja plicata | reverse complement strand
GGAACAGATTATCAGAGTCAAGAAGCACCCATATTTATCTAACAGAAACAAAACAACACTTTACAGAACTCTGATCAAAATAAAAGAACACTCAAAGTATAGACAAAGCTTCTCTTTATTGATTATGTAGAATATTACAACTCTCTGTTAATCTACAGAAGTTCTCTGTTACTAACTAACTCCAACTCTGAACTGTCTGAACTATCTGAACTGAACTTTCTCACTGATTCTTCTTCTCTGTTTATCTCTGGCTTCTCCTTGATTCTGTAACCCTGGTGGTTACCTGTCGATCTCATTTCTCCAGCTGTTCTCTGTTCTTCATGCTCTCTGCAAACTGTCATCTATTCTCTGCATGGTCGACATTCTAGACAATCTCTTTTCCTTCGTGTCATTCTCCTTTCTGATTTGGCGGTTATGACCTTTTCAACGCTTTCTCCTATCGACACGTCAGCACACTTTATCATTCAACTGGTTCTACTCTTCATCGCATAGTCGTGAATGAAAATCCTTCTTTATGTCTTAGTCTGCGACTGAGCGATTACTTGCTTGTCGCGCTCTCGCTATGTCTTTCTCCATTTGGACTTTTACCTCGCGACTGAGCGATGACTCCTTATCACGCACCCGCAATGCATTGTCCCAAGCTACTATTTCTATCGCGATCGAGCGATGATCTCAAATCGCATACCCGCACTGCTTCTCCATGAGCTGCTCCTTGCTCTGCGAGTCTGCGATGCACATTAGTCGCGCACTCGCTGCACTTCTACACAAACTGGCTATGTCCCTGCGACTGAGCGATGAGCTCAAGTCACGCACTCACCGCGCTATAACCCGAGTTGCCATTTTCTTCGTGACCTTGCGCTACACAGTAGTCGCACTATCGCACTGTCTGGAGATGAGCTAACTTTCCTTTTGTGACCTAGCGATGATCACCCATCGCGCACTCACCACGCGCTTCCCTGAGCTGACCTTTTCCTTGTGACTGAGCGATGACCTCACTGTCGCGTACTCGCCGTGCATTTTCCTTAACTATCAATTCACCTGTGACTTGGCGATGAATCGGGTGTCGCTCACTCGCACACCATGACTTAACTATTTGTCTTCGCGACTGAGCGATGATTTCACCGTCGTGTTGTCGCACCGTGTTTTCTCTGACTGTGAATTGACTCGCGACTGGGTGATGAGCTCCTCGTCGCATTGTCGCGCACTGTCTTTTTCTACTAGCCGTCTGCGACTGAGCGACTAGTTCCTCGTCGCGCACTCGCTCACTAATAAGTGAACTATTTTCCTAGCTCGCGAGTGTGCGATGCATTACCTTTCTGCTCTCTGCTGGCTCTGCGACTGAGCGACTAAGCAAAACATGACTTTCTTGTTGGAAGACTTGTATCAAAACTTGTTCAAAATTTATGGGGCTAGGGTTTTGAGCTAAACCCTAGGGTGCTCTGCACCATACAGCTAAACCCTAGGGTGCTCTGCACCAGTCACTTGATATTGGGCATCTCTATGCTACCTTCTATGACCAAACCCAGTGTAGTTTGTCGCATGGTATCTGGAATCTCATGCTATCTTTGTGATCAAACTTTTTGATACTCCTTGGGATGTATCTCAATATAGAAAGGATTGTTAAGTCCTTCTCAGTTAAGAGACTTTTTGAATCAATGGTTAAACTAAAACAGTAAATGATTTATTCACACATACAACTTAGACTTGCAGATTTTCAAATCTATTGTAAGCTCATTATATCTTTTTTGATCAATTTATTCTTTTAAATACCTTTTCTCCACTTCTTTCTTCTTGGTGATGCTATGCTTCTCTGTTTCTCAGTGTCCATAGAAATATTTATCTCTTCCTCATCTTGATTTATCAGGACTGTATGAAGTTGTTCTTCATCAGTTTCTCTCCAGTATCCTCTTTCTCTATTCACTCCCCTAATTCATAATGAATTAGATTCTCTCTTTATAGACATGATATCATCATTTCTCACTTCTTGATTTTCTTTTTCTTGGCGTGATCCACAATCTTAGCCAATCTTTCTTTAAAGCTTTACTTCAGTTTTATCTTGTATATTTCTCTATGACAACTAGATAAAACAACTTTAAATCTTTTACTTATCTATGGCTTTAACTTGTCGATGAAAACAATGTTAATAACTAGTTAAGTCTATCTTTAGCTTTTTCTAGCTAAGCATTTTGTCATTTATGAACTTCAGTTCTTTTCAGTGTTTAACTCTTTGATAGCTTCGTTCAACACTTCAGTTATCCTCGGACTTCTTTGTCAGTGTTTTCTATCCCTCGGGGTTGTCTTTCCATTGGGCATCATTGTGAAGTTCTGATCGTTGGTTATGCTTGTGATTCTTCTCATCGGTAATGCTTGTTGATTTTCTTTCTTGGGCATCACTGTGACTTTTCTCTCCAGTTTCTCTGTTCATCATGTTCCACTAATCGTCAATGTGTGTAGTCACTTACTAAATGCTGGTCTTTTATCCATTAATGAAAGCATAATCTTTATCTCTCTGATTCTCTGAATTCTTTTGACACTTTGTATATAATTGATTAGATTATATCAAGTTGACATCAATGATAACATAATCTATTAACTGATTTAATGTCTTGCATTATCTTTCTGCATTTTGGTGATCAACTTAACATCATCAAACATTCAATCAGTTATATGTCATAATCTCTCCCTTTGGCATTGATCGCAATACACTACATTATCACACTATATTATTACTAATACCATATGAAATATATCAAGTGCATTTCATCCATCTCTCCCAAATATTTTTGTTTTATAACCAATACAAATGTCTAGCTCTCGGTAAGCTCATATAGCTTAGATTTGTTTCTTGCAGAGTGTCATCTTCAATCTTTAATCCCTTGACTAGATAGATTTAACAAATTTTGTCTATGTTCCTGATATGTGTTCTACCTTGACTGTTCCTCTCCTTGATCATCTCTTTTTCCTTTGATAGCAATTGCTCCCTTAGTATGTATTCTCTCCCTTATGTTACTTCTCTCCCTTTGATGGATATTTCATATGTAATTTCTGCTTTTGGATAATGATTAACTTTCCCTGATTGAGGTAATCTCTCCCTTCAAATCTCTTTCCTGATAATGAGATAATCTCTCCCTTTGACAACAATTCCAAACAATTCTTCCATATCATCTTCCATCATTTTTATAATATACTCCTTGAAATTCCCTATCCATCAGCAATACATTGACTCTGGTGTTCAGTGTGGATATGTACCTTATTGTGTACAAATGTATCTTTGTAGTCCATCTCTGTACTTGCATCAACATGAATGATCTTCTGATTGTGTGTATGATGATGCAATCTCCTAGTTAGCTTACTAACCGATAGACAAGGGTTGGACCCCTAGTCTTTTTCTCAGGTACTCAAATGTATCTTTCGGTAATGGCTTGGTAAATATGCCAACTAATTGTTCCTTTGATTGAACATATTCTAGTATCACCTCTTTTGCTTGCACTTGTTCTCTTAAATAATGATACTTGATAGCAATATGCTTAGTCTTAGCATGCATGACTGGATTCTTAGATATGTTTATTACACTAGTATTATCACAATAGATAATCACTGGTTCAAGAATCTTCATATTCATACCTTCCAGCAACTATTTGATCCATGCAATATTGGAACAATTTGCAAGAGCAGCCACATATTCTGCTTCTGTAGTAGACTATGAGATGCATCCTTTCTTCTTGCTGATCCATGTGACAAGTCTATCACCCATGAAGAATGCTCCTCCAATTGTGCTATTTTGTTCATCTATGTTTCCATCCCAATAAACATCTGTATAGACTTGAAGCTCAAATTTTCCTTCTCTTTTATACCATAAGCCATAGTCCTCGATGTTCTTTAGATATCTCAGAATTCTCTTGACAATAGTCAAGTGTGATTCTTTGGGATTAGCAGAGATTATTGCAACTATTCCAACTGCATGTGCAATATATGGTCTAGTATGAACAACATACATTAGTTTTCCAATCATTGATCTATAAAAGGTCTAATTTACCTCATTTTATTTGTCTTCCTTTGTCAGCTTATGTCTAGTAGCCATAGGTGTTCCAACTAGCTTGGAATCTTCCATCTTGAATATCTTCAGCACTTCCTTGATGTATTTGGACTAAGTGATATATATGTCTGTATCTTGTTGAAGAATCTATAGACCAAGAAATAATTTAATCTCCCTAAACATAGACATTTCAAACTCTTTGCTCATTTTATTAGCAAAATATTTGCATAACTTTTCATTTCCTCCAAAAATGATATCATCAACAAATATTTCAGCAATTAGAATATTACCATCGGTATCTGTAGACACCCTAAAATGGACATGCTTGTGACTTTACATTAAAAAACACTAATTTTCATCTATTAATTAATGCTTTTTTAATCATTAATTAATCATCTATTTTCCTCTAAATTCATTCCTCAAAATCATCTAATCCAATTCCCAAAATTAATTAAATAATTAATTTTATTTAATTAAGATTTAATTGATTAATTATCATTATTTAATTAATTAAACTCAATTTCCTATAGTTTAAATCCAAATATTTAAACTTACTAATTAAATTCTTCCAATTAAATTAATTCAATTTCATCAAATAAAGCAATTCTTAATTAAAAAGAATTCAATTATCTCACATGTTGAAAACAATTATTAAATAAATAAATTAAATATTCATTTATCTTCAAAGAGATAACTCCAATCAGATCACATGGGTTACTCCACCCATCTCTCCAGTCCACATGGGTAACTTCACCCACCTCTTCAGTTCAAAAAGGTAACTCATAATTAACTTCTCAGTTAACCAAACTCTATCTCCTCTTAACAAAATAAAGAGGTGGAGTTTACTGAGGATCTCTCCTGTTCCTTTTGATCACAACCGTTCATCTCCCCATCTTTGGGATTGATCTCAATCGTTTGTTTCATCACCAATTCCTATATAATAAACCCTTCATAACCATTTGAAGGATCCAGGATTTCAAGCTCTCGTGTGCCATTACTCTGTCAGTTTGGTTCTAGCATTCAAGCCATCTTGCGATCACACACACACATTTCAATTATCAAATTCTTGATGCTTCTCAAGTCATAGACGTTGCCTCGCCAATACTGAGCATCAAGAATAGAATTTCGGAAGGAGTAGAGAGAAACAATAGAAGCTTCAAGCATCATGGGGTTTGCATTTACTTGTCTCCCTTTCTGTTGCTTGTAGATTTTTTTTCTCACATTTTTGTTATTCAATTTAGTAGTCATTGTATACTTGATTTGCATTCATTTGTGAACCTTTTCTACTAACCCTCGCCTTTGGAAAGCTGTAGGGAATCGGAGAGAGAGGCATATATTTTGGTGAACCCGACATGAAGAAACAGCCCAAATATCTCTTGTAGACGAAGAAACGGATTGATCAACCACGGCTGTACAGTCGCAAATTTGAAATCTCACTTTTCTTTGATATCTGTACTATTTTGCTATTGCTAAAATTTTGTCGCAATCGTCCATACTGTGCCGCAATCGACTGGTTTAATACCACAATTGATTACAGGCTTTCACAGTTATTCTGGCCATTTTCTTGTCTCTGACTTCTGGTATTTTTCCGCAATCACCTAATTCATGCCGCAATCGCAAGAAGTTTACCGCAATCGCAAGAAGTTTACCGCAATCACAATAAAACTATTGCAGTTGGCTGATCCATGCCGCAATCGGTAGCACTTTGCTGCAGTTGCAACTTAATTACCGCAATCGATAGCACTTTGCCGCAGTTGAAAGTTTATTACTACAATCGACGGAAGTTTTCCGCATCTGCAGGAAGATTGCCGCAATCGTAACAAATATTGCAAATATCAGATCCAAGTCTTCTGCCCATCTACTTTTTAATTAACATTCTTTGTGGTTTTTGTGTAGGATTGGATCAAAGTCATCAAGGATAGAGAAGGGTAAGTTTTGGTAAGCACCATTTCATTTTTTTTCAAAGTTTCACATATTCTTATTTTTTTGAACAATCATTTTTGGTACTAACTTGTTTAAACAACACAAACTAAAAGGAATTCATTTGTCAATTTGGGTTTAAAAAGAACAGTTCTTGCAAAACATATCACACCTCATATTTCAGATTTGGGCTTAAAATTGACATGAGGTTTAAAATTGAACAAAGGCAAAAAATCTTTTAGTTTGGTGCTTTAAAATTGAACAAGCAATCAACACCTACTTTTTGGGCTTAAAATTGGACATTCATGCTTGTATGGTGGTGTAGCTTAGTTCACATTTCAAAATTTGGAGCTTAATCGATTCACCTCATGTCTTGAGTTTTGGGTGCACTTGCACAACTATTAGATTACAAACCTTTATTTTCTTAGAAAGGCCTATCCAGGGAAAGCGCTTCTTCCTTGGAGGATGACCTTAAACTGTTAAATCCTTTCGACCGGTATATAAACAAGGTGCAAACCAAAGTTCTATCTTATCTAGCCAAGCTCAGGCAAGGCGTGTTGATGATAGTCTAGATCGCGTGAATATCCCTAAGGAGCCAGCGTGATCAACTAGGCTCTTAAGTGAGTCACGCACGTACAAACTAATTGGAGAGACACCACGGACCCTTACTACAACCTTGATTAATTAGAGGCCAACCCATTTTACCTCTGAACAGATACTTTATTATAGTGCAAGGGGTTGCAGAATTTCCCCCTAAGATTCCCAACATATGTGTCCCACGGTATTTGTGTAGTGAAAGAGGTCTTCACTCCATGGAAACAATACCTGGAAATGGAAAAAACACGGGCACCTACGACATGGACCTTCATGTCCTAGTAGTGTGACAATTGTTGTGTGAGCTAACGGACATTCAAGCATTGGGCCTATAACATTATATTTTGAATCCAATTTGACCTAGATTAATCTAATTGTTCATTGTTAAAGACCTCGTGATAACATTGCAACTTGAAAAAGTTGTAGAACATACACAATTTCAATCTTCATTTCTCAAAACACAGTGTCTATTGTGCTTGTTCCGTTGATCAGTTTCTGAAAATGTAAAACAAAACATCCAAACTGTCAAAATGAGTCAAATGTGTTAAAGTCTAGGATTGTCAAAATGTCAACTATCTTGCAAATTAGAAGCCTTGTGTGTAAAACTACCGCAATCGACCATTTATTTTACCGTAATCGGTGAAATTGAACAACATTTTGACAAGAGATATTATATTCCTGTTCTGACCTGAAAACCTTGAAAGAATTCTTCATTTGATGTCCAAAACTAGTGTCTATCCCAGGAAAATGCAAAGAACATTGTGTGAATCTCTAAACATTTAAAGATTACCCTTTCTCTGTAAAGCACGATTACTGTCTAAAAACATTGTTAGTTCGAAAGCTCAGACTCAAAGTATCTTGCTCTCATCTTATCAAACATCATCATCTTTTTCAAATTGACTTTGTCCAAGACAAAGATCGGCAATCCTATCTTGTATCATCACCACTTTGAGATCAATTTATATCAAAATCTATCCTTAGAATTACCTTTGTCCAAAACATAACTCAGACTTTGTCTTAGAAAGGATCCTCTTCTTTGTTTTCTTTATATCACTTGTTTCAGTTACAAAACCTGGACCACACTATGTCTCAAACACCTCATGGAGGACCTTACACAAGGTCTATGGCTAGAGATCAACCAGATGAGTCATACATCAACCGTTTCCTTGCTTGGGAAATGGAGAAAGAGAACGATCCCTTCATGAACACTAGTTCTACTCTATTCATTGAGCCCCACCATGGGGCAGCTTTTTTCCAAGATATCACAGAAGAAGAGATTGAAGATGTGGAACAAGATGCCTAATCCACCAAAGTAGTTGACACTATTGTAGAGAGGAACCCTAAACATTACTTGGCCATGCTAATAAAGAAGGGAGTCAAGCTCCCCGCTGAATTCAGCATATCAACTATATGGCCCGAAAACCCTCTCGCAGGTCAAAACACTACTCCTCAGATATTACCGATTGTGTCACAGATCTTTCCAACATTGACTTTACCCACATCAATGCAGACTATGTCTAATCAAACCAATGACCCGACCCAAGCCAGCACATCATCTACTCAAGGCATGAAAAAATCGCAACCAAGTGCACCTATGATCACTAGTATGCCTTCCATCCCACCAAACTCCAATTATTCTGAAACTATGTCGCTGCTGCAATCCATCCACACTAACCTTGGGATCAACACTTTATACCCGCAAGGATCCATCTCTGCAGGACCTATTTTCAGTCAAGGCCAGCCCAAAGCTACATCTTTTCCCATTGTGACACCCATCCAACCTCTACAACAGCAACCCCAGCTTCAGTTACCTTACATCCAACCTCTGCAACAGCAACCCCAGCTTGAGTTGTCTCATATCCAACCTTCGCAATAGCAACCCTAGTTTCAAACCCTACCTTAGCAGCAATAATACCTACCCCAGCATTATCAACCCCAGTTTCAGTCATGACAGCAAACACTGCAAAATCCCCCTTGGACAACTCATGTCCCTACAGTTACAAATCACTTGGTGGGGAATCAATATCAAGTCCCTAGGATGAAATCCTATGTTCCTACTCAAGGGACATAGAGGTGTAGCCTCATACCCACCACAGCACAAAGGAATGTCAACATGCATCAGTTGCAATACCAAACAGACATACTAATGCAACAAATGCAAACCCTTCAAACCCAAATGATGGATATGCAGAATCAGGGGAAAACTAAATCCTATACCATAGAGGATTTATACCCATACCCCTTTGATCATTCTATTCAAATGTCTCCATTCCCAAACCACTTCTCAGTGCCAAAATTTGACAAGTATAGGGGCAGCACTAACCCCATTGAGCATATACGAGAGTTCTTTGCTACTTGCATCAAAGTCGCTCATGATGAGACATATCTAATGCGGCTGTTCCCACAAAGTTTAGCCAGACCAGCAATGGAATGGTTCTCACATCTACCTCATGGAATTCAGTCTTGGGGAGAATTGGCTAAAAATTTCATTGCACACTTCCATCATAACATTGAGCGTAAGGTCAGCATCAAAGACCTTTGTGACATTAAACAGAAAGATGGAGAGTCCTTTGTGAAATTCCTACAGAGATGGAGGAACACAGAAAACCGTATAACATATGACATACCCAAACAAGACTTGATAGTCATCTTTGTCGACAATTTGATCCCAAACATGTCATTCACAACCGAACTATAGTTAGCTCCAAACTTCACACAAGTCATCGAAAGAGGAGTTCAGTGTGAACAGAACTTGGTTAAAAGAGGAATCCTTGCAGATCCTACACAAACGAATACAAATAAGAATGCAATGGAAAAAGCTAAGTGGTGGAACAAAAACAAAAATGTCACTAGTGATGGTGTCATTGATGTAAAAATGGTCAACTATGCACAACCCAAGGTGTCACTACAAGGCGCACCTATGGCAAACCAAAACCCCACAGGGCCCACTCAACAAGCATACATCCAAAACCAACCTCCCCCTATGCAAGCAGCCATTGTGTCAAACAGTCAATAGCAGAATCAACGCAAACCACGGTTTCAATTCTAACAAAGAGAGTTCACGCCATTGGGAGAGCCAATAGAATCTGCTTTACATAAGCTGATACAATCAAACACCATCACTCTCCCAGCAATCAGAGACTTTGAAAAAGAGGAAAACAAGCCAAGGTGGTACAATGACAAAGACTTCTGTGAGTTTCATCAGGTTAAGGGACACAAAATAGCCAACTGCTATCGATTGAAACATGCCATCCAAGATCTCATTGACACAGGGATCATCGATGTGACGAACACTCAAGCTAAATGCAAAACTGATCACACCATTTTTAATGATACCTTCTGTGATCACAACAAAGGAAAAACCTCTGGGTCTAGTGGACAAACCAATAAAGTTAACTATACATATGCCAATAGTGATAATGTCATAAATTGCCTAAATCCTTCTGATAATCATGTGGCCGCAATCACCATCAGGGACCAAGGTAACAATTGTGATGTAACTACTCGTCGTGCTAGAGTCATCTTGCAAGGAGTACCATCCTCAGCTACAACATCAACCAATCCTATAGCAAACTCGGATCCACAAACAAGCATAGTGGACTAAATAAAGCGCACACCTGCCCAGATATCCATGTTTGACCTCTTGCGCATATCTCTGCAACATAAAATAGCACTTGACCAAGCACTTCAAAATGCAGCCGTCCCAAGAGACATAACACCAGAAAGCTTCCAAACAATGGTTAATCATATAGCAGCTAACAAACATGCCACATTCATAGACCGTGATGTGCCACCACATAAGCCCCTGCATAATGATCCTCTACACTTGCTTGTCCAAATCCACAAAAGCATTGTCCATAGAGTCCTTGTTGATGGTGGAGCTAGTTTAAACATTTGTACTCTAAAATTAATCAAGCAACTAGGCTATTTTGAATCAAGCATTGATGTCACCCGAAGGATAAATATCAGAGCATATGATGAAGAGGAAATGTCCTCTAAAGGTATTATTATTCTACCTATTCGCATTGGTCCCGTGGTCAAAAACACACCCTTCCAAATCTTAGACCTTGAATTGGGATACAACATGTTATTAGGGAGACCATGGATACATGAAATGCAAGCTGTACTATCAACATACCATCAATGCATCAAGTTCCCTCACCAAGGGGAGGAGATTATCATAGAAGGAGATCCCAATCCATTCCAATATTGCAATGCAGTCCAAATCAGCACTGATAACCAAGTACCATCAAACTAGGATGCAAGTATCCCATCCTCTTTAGAATCAAATCCCAAGGATGTCACACGAGCAACAAGTAAGATAGTCATTAATCAAGATGCAAATGTCTCCTCTAGTTCAAAAATAGATCTTAAAGATGTCACGGAAAAAGCAAGTAAGATATCCATCACGGACAAAGGATGTGGTGAATATAGATATGAAGAGGCCTTCACAATCATGCACATGCCTTTAAGCCCCAAAACTCACGGTATGCCACCACCTGTCATTGCAACAGAAACTTTGCAACTGGTTCTTTTTAGATGTCCACCCACAACCTTTGTCCGATGGGGGGACATAGCGGAAGAGAATCCTTTTGAGCAAGACATTAATGCTTGGTTATACAGAGACACTCCTGAGACAGTTTGGCCACCCTTACCTTTGGAAAACTACGGTAATGGTTACACAATGATACAAAGTTTTGGGTATGATGGTACAACCAGACTGGGGGCAAGGCAACAGGGCATATATGAATTGCCTATCCCACCAACCCAAAGAAACACTAGAGGTTTGGGCTATGGACAACAAAGCACTAGTCTTGTGGTTCAAAACATTCAAGTCAATCATGCGCAAACAGCATAGATGCACCGGGGGCACAACACTAAGCATTTCCTAATAAGAAACATATTAGCACAGTTTTTGCCCACTGAAGAGGGATCCACACAATCCCAAATAAACCTACACTTAGCAATCGATGATACCCAAGGAATTGAGACATCGGAAGAACATTCCTTTGAGACTGACTCTAATGAGTATGAATGGCAATCCCTCCACGACTCTAAACCATCAATCCCTTACTTTTTCCCTCAAGTTGATATTATCATAAACCTAGCAGACCTGTTTGAACAACTAACCATTACCAAACAACCCTATATAGACAAACATATCATTCATCAAACCTCAAGTGGTGCATCCTCATCACAGTCCAATTTCGTAGGCACCATATCTGCAGTCCCGTTCAGTCAACCAAAGCTAAACAGTAGTGAAAGTGTATGTCTTGTACACCCTGAGCTTATAGAGTGGGATCAACAAGGACCACCTGATCTTGATGTCTTTGAAAATGATGAAGCAATAGCTCATTTCATGGGACTAAGGGAAGGTATTCCATCAGGAGATCACAAGGCAGGATTCTCTATCAACCTAGACAGAGCAGCATACTTCGGGGAGGAAGCTCCTCTTTCCAGTCCACAAAAGAAAAAAGAATAAAAGAATAAAAAGATAAAAGAAGATGTATCTTCTAGCGAAAACCTCACAAAGGTGCTAGAAGATGGAAAGAGGGAACTCCTCCCCTTAACAGAGGAGAAATCAGCACTACTAGCCGAGGAGATAGAAGAAATCAACTTGAGGGATGACAAGAACCCAAAGAACATCTATTTGGCACAATCTCTCACCCCTAAGGAGAGAGAATGGTTCATTAGTTTCTTCAAGGAAAGAATGATCAATTTTGCATGGTCTTACTCAGATATGCCAGGTTTAGACCTAGAGTTGGTGCTACACCATCTCCCATTGCTACCCAACACAAAACCTGTCAAACAGAAGCTAATAAAGATGCATCCTCACGTTGCGTTATTAGTCAAGGTAGAATTGAAGAAGCTCCTGAATGCTAAATTCATCAGAACTAAACCATATGTGGATTGGATATCGAATATGGTACCAGTTACGAAGCACAGTGGTCAGATATGGATTTGCACAGATTTTTGGGATCTAAATATAGCATGTCCTAAGGATGACTTTCCTTTACCAAACATCGACATGATAGTGGACCTCACTGCAGGGCATGAAATGCTATCACTGATGGATGGCATTTTAGGTTACAACCAGATAAGGATAGCACCAGAGGACCAACACAAAATGGCTTTCACATGTCCTTGGGGAACTTATTGTTGGAATGTTATGCCATTTGGTTTAAAGAATGCTGGAGCAACATATCAAAGGGCCATGACAACTATATTCCACGATCTCATTCATAAGACAATGGAAGATTATGTTGATGACATACTAACAAAGTCCATACTTCAAAAGGATCATCTAAAAGTTTTGGGACCTATCTTTGATCGAATGGAGGAATTCAAAGTCTGACTAAATCCAAAAAAGTGTGCATTCAGTGTCACAGCGGGCAAATTACTAGGGTTCATAGTATCACACAGAGGAATTGAAGTGGATCCAGCAAAGCTAGAGACAATATTGGACATGCCTCCACCATCAAACCTGAGACAACTAAGAGGGTTATAGGGAAGGCTCCAATCGATAAGACACTTCATAGCTCAACTAGCAGACAAGTGCCACCCATTCCAACATCTATTACATAAAGACATCAAGTTCATGTGGACAGAACAATGTGAACAAGCATTTCAGATATTCAAAGACTACCTTCTTAAATCTCCTATATTGGTACCACCAGTGCAAGGTAGACCATTGCTACTATACATCTCAGTAGTAGAATCAGCATTAGGGGTCCTTTTGGCACAACATGATGATGTAGGGAAGGAGAGGGCCGTCTACTATTTAAGCCGAACATTGGTTGGATATGAGCTAAACTACACACCAATAGAGAAGTCATGCCTGGTAGTTTTTTTCGCTTCTCGAAAGCTAAGACACTACATGTTGAGTCATCAAATGAAATTGGTTGCACATATTGATCCTCTCAAATACCTATTAAGCAAAGCAGTGCTCACTGGAAGACTAGCAAAATGGGTAATGATCTTAAGCAAGTTTGACATTGAGTATGTAGACAGAATGGCTATCAAAGGACAAGTGATCACCGATCAACTAGCAGAGGCACCGATTCAAGACCACCAACCAATTATCTCTGACTTTCCTGACAAATCTATCATGACACTACAACCGATGATCAAGATATGGCAACTTTATTTTGATGGATCATGTACAAACCATGAAGCGGGGGAAGAGATAGTTCTTATCACCCCAAGTTCATGATACAATTCCAAATTCTTTTAGACTCAACTTCCAATGCACCAACAACATACCAGAATATGAAGCATTGGTCATCGGTCTAAAGATAGCCATTCAATGGAGAATCAAGAACCTGAAATTATTTGGTGATTCACATTTGGTCATTATCCAAGTTAACAATGATTACATGACCAAAGATGAGAAGCTCATACCTTACAGAGCACAGATGGAACAACTGTGCACCAAGTTTGATTACATTCTCTTCGAGCAAGTCCCAAGAGCACAGAACAAAGCAGTAGATGCGATGGCTATCATAGCATCACTGATTGATATGCCAGGCAACGATACCAAATTCCAATTTCTAGTGGAGCAACTCTTGGTGCCATCACATCAAGCATCTATCACAGAGTTAGCGTGTGTCCTTGTTGGTCCTGAATTCCCATGCTACCAAGATGTCTATAGCTATCTCCAAAACAATGTCTTACCCCCAATCTTGTCTAGAAACCAGAAAAAATCCCTCATCCGACAAGCCTCTAGGTATACAATCCTCTCCACTACTCTATACAAATGAAGTCTCGATGGAACATTACTACATTGTCTCACTTCCATGGAATCCCAGAAAGCTTTGTATGAGGTACATGAAGGAATATGTGGAACCCACGGAGGTGGAAATAGCTTAGCTAAGAAAATAATCCACATGGGATACTATTGGCCAACAATAGAGACAGATGCACACAAGCATGTTCAAAGGTGTAAAA
>MU223441.1:242663-260578 GCA_018584345.1 Thuja plicata | reverse complement strand
CAGTTATTACTAACAATTGGTATCAGAGCTTGTGTGCTTAGAAAGGGAGTTTAACAGCTCAAGAAAAAGATCACAAGATGAATAGATGAGATGTGCCCAAGTTGAATAAAGACAACTTTGCATCATGGCAAGGCAGAATAAGACTCCACCTATCACGTATTGGAAATGATATTGTTCAATACTTAGATATTGAATATGTGTTGCCTACAGGATTTCACACTCTTGAGCAATTACGAGTAAATCATGAGCATAACTGCATGATGATAGAACTTGCATCATCACTCTCCGATGCTAAGTTTAAAGATGTCAGAACCTGCACATCTGCAAAGAAAATGTGGGATAAGTTGAAGCTTCTACATGGAGGAGATGCCAATATACTAAGAGAAAAGGCAGAAAGCCTAAGAGGGAGATTTGATGACCTAAGGATGAAAGAATGAGAAAACATCACTCAGTATAGCTGCAGAATCAAAGAGGTAGTAAATGCTATCTGAGGAGTTGGAGGTGTACTTGAAGAGGAGAGAGTGGTAAGAAAAATCGTAAGAGCCTTATTTCTTATTTATGCTATTAGAGTTTCTTCTATTCAAGAAATGAGAGCAGTTGCAAACAATACAGTTACTCTAGATAGTTTGATTGGTAGACTAAATTCATTTGAGATGAATAACTTTGACAATAGTGTCTTACCATCTATAGAATCTGTATTCAAATATTCTCCAAAGATAAGTAACTCAATTCATAGACATGTTGTTAGAAATGATAGTGACAGTGATAATGAGAATCAAGGACTTGATGAAATTGAAGCACTGATGGCTAGAAGATTGTAGAGAGTCAAAGGTGGATACAAAGGTAAATTACCACTTGTATGTTTCAATTGTAAAGAGGTTGGACACTTTTCTGCAAGATGTCCAAACCAAAGAAAAGATGATAGAGGAAATCACAGATCATATGAGAAGAAGTTTGATAAAGGTGATAATAGAGATTATCGAAGCAAGTGACAATCTAACAAGAGAGATACCTGAGACTACAAGAACAAAGGAAAGAAAGCTTGTTACCTAGCTGAGAACAGAGCTTATGACACCGAAATTGAATCAGAAGAAGACATCGAGATGGTATTTGTAGCCACGAAGGATGATTCAGATGAAGATGAAGAAAGGTATGTACAAACTGCACTAATATCTAAAGTTAGTAAAAATGATGTCTAGATCATAGATAGTGGCACCACTCACCATATGACCGGTGATAAACAAAAATTTGAGACTTTTGAATACTATAATGGTGGTTCAGTGAGAATGGGAAATGATACACCTTTTCCAGTTGAAGGTAAAGGAACCGTAATGTTGAATAACTTGATAAAATGTGAAAATGCCTACTTGGTCAAAGGACTGAATTATAATTTTTTAAGTATTTCACAGTTGAACAATTTAGGTCATAGAGTAGCATTTGAAAATAAGAAGGCAAAGATCTATAATGAATCAGGAAGTTTTATTGGTACCGGGGAGTAGACAAAAGGTAACCTTTTCTATCTTGATGACACTAACACCATGTGTTTGATGGCTAGAAATGAAGACATATGGTTGTGGCATAAAAGATTGTGTCATGTGAACTTTGAAAACATGATAAAGATAAGCAGCAAAAGGAATGTCAGAGACTTACCGAGCATGACTAAGCCCAAACATATCATGTGCAAGAACTGTCAAAAAGGATGAAAAAGTCTAGTTTCAAGAGTAAACCCATACATCTACTGCAATTCTAGAATTAGTCCATACAGATCTATGTGGACCCATGAGGACAAAGGGATACTATGGAGATAGGTATTTTATTCTCTTTTTTGATGAATTTTCTAGAATGATGACAGTCATGTTTTTAAAAGATAAATCAGAAGCATTTAAGATGTTTAAATGGTATAAAGCAATGGTAGAAAAACAAAGTGAGAAGAAATTGAAATGCTTAAATTCAGATAGAGGAGGGGAATTTACTTCAGAAGAATTCACTGACTATTGCAATGAGCATGGAATTAAAAGATGGGTTTCTGCACCAAGAACACCAAAGAAAAATAGAATTGTTGAAAGGAGAAACATATCATTTTTTTGATGTGCAAGAACATTGATGATTGAGAATAGCATTACTCAAAAAATTTTGAGGGAAGTTGCCAGTACCGTTGTCTACACATTAAACAGGGTACAATTTAACAAGGACACAAAGAAGACACTCTATGAGCTTTGGTATGGTTATACACCCAATGTAAGCTACTTTAGAATCTTTGGTAGTCAATGTTATATATTGAAGGATGATAGAAATGGAAAAATTGACTGAAAAAGTGAAGAAGGTATCTTCCTAGGGTATTCAACCAAAAGAAAGGCTTATAAATGTCTTAACAAGTCATCTAACAAAATCATTGAAAGTGAAAATGTAAAAATAGATGAATTTGCAGAAAAGAATGATGAGGAAAGCAAAAAGGAACCGGAGGACTACAATAGGTTTATTTATATAGAACCTGACACTCTAATCGAGAAATAGTGTGTCACTCCTGAGCATCAGAACATTGCATTGGAGCATCAGGCTGCAATTACCAAAAATTAGGATAATCCTCAAGATGACATTCCAAACAATGGAGATGAGAATGAAGGTGAAGAAGATGATCAGAATGATGAACACAGAGCTTAACCAAAACTTTCCAAGTATGTCAGAAGACATCATCCGTAGAATCAAATCATAGGAGACAAAAAGGCTAGAACAAGAACAAGAAGTAAGTCACTTAACACCATATGTTTACTTTGTGATATTGAGCCTAAATCTGTTAACAATGCATTTGAGAATGAAGAATGGGTCAATGCTATGAATGAGGAAATAGAATAGATTGAGAAGAAGAACACATGGACACTAGTACCGAGACCAGATGACAAAAATGTCATTGGTACCAAATGGATATTTAGAAACAAGCTGAATGAGAATGGAGAAGTCACTAGAAACAAAGCAAGATTAGTATGCAAGGGGTATGCACAAGAAGAAGGTATTGATTATGGAGAAATATTTGCACCTTTTTCTAGACTAGAAGGAGTTAAAAACTTACTTGCTTATATTTCATTTAAAGGATTCAAGGTATACCAAATGGATGTTAAATCTGCATTCCTAAATGGAATATTAGAAGAAGAAGTATACATTGAACAACTAGAAGGGTTTTTTGATTCAGACAAAAGAGTCATGGTATGTAGACTATATAAAGCCTTGTATAGATTGAAATAAGCACCGAGGGCCTAGTATGAAAGACTTCACTCATATCTCATTAGCATAAAATTTGTTAGAACAAGTGAAAATAGCAATTTGTACTTAAAAGAAGATACCAATGGTAATATTCTGATTGCTGAAATTTTTGTTGATGATATCATTTTTAGGGGAAATGAATTGTTATGCAAATCCTTTGCTAATGAAATGAGAAAGGAATTTGAAATGTCTATGTTTGGAGAGATCAAATTCTTTCTTGGTCTACAGATTCTTCAACAAGATGCATGCATATACATCACTCAGTCTAAATACATCAAGGAAGTGTTGAAGATATTAAAGATGGAAGATTCCAGACCAGTTGGAACACCTATGGCTATTGGATGTAAGCTGACAAAAGAAGACAAATCCAATGAGGTAAATCAAACCTTATATAGATCAATGATTGAAAAACTAATGTATGTTGTTCACACCAAACCAGATATAGCACACACAGTTGGAATAGTTGCAAGATGCTTTGCTAATCCCAAAGAATCACATGTGACTGCTGTCAAGAGAATTCCTAAGATATCTAAAGAACACCAAGGACTATGGCTTATGGTACAAAAGAGAAGGAAAATTTGAGCTACAAATCTCTACAGATGTTGATTGGGCAGGAAACAATGATGACCAAAAGAGAACAACTAGAGGAGCATTCTTCATGGGTGACAGACTTGTCACATGGATAAGCAAGAAGCAAGGATGCATCTCTTAGTCTAATGCAGAAGCAGAGTATGTGGCTACTACTATAAATTGCTCCAATATTGCATGGATCAAACAATTGTTGGAAGGTATGAATATGAAGATTATTGAACCAATAATTATCTATTGTGATAACACCAGTGCAATAAACATTTCTAAGAATCTAGTCATGCATGCTAAGACTAAGCATATTTATATCAAGTAACACTATCTAACAGAATAGGTACAAGCAAAGGAAGTGACACTAGAATATGTTCAATCAAAGGAATAGTTAGCTAATATATTCACCAAGCCATTACCGAAGGATAAATTTGAGTACCTAAGACAGATACTAGGGGTCCAACCCTTGTATATCAGTCAGTAATCTGACTAGGAGGTTGCATCAGCCTATATGAAATCTAAAGATTAGTCATGTTGATGCAAATACTGAGATGGACAGCAACAGATATAGCTATACATTGAAAGGTACATATCTACACCGAAAACCAGAGACATTGTATTGCTGATGGATAGGGAAATTCAAGGAATATATTCTGCAAAAGGGATGGAACATGATATAGATGATAAAACAAGGAGAAGTATTTTTGTTTGGCATTGTTGTCAAAGGGAGAGAATTATCTCATTATCATCAGGGAGAGATTTGCATTATCAAAGGGAGAGATTATCTCATTGACCAGAAAATATTATATCATCATCCATGATGAGAAGTTCCTGAGAATTAGAAGGAAGAGTTAATCAATATTCTAAGGGAGAGAAATTGATTACAAATGAAATATCCATCTAAGGGAGAGAAGTAATAAAGGGAGAGAATTCAGACAAAGAGAAAGATTTTTGTCAAAAGAAAAAGAGATTATCAAGAAGAGGAATAGTCAAGGCAGAGCTCATACCAGAACAAGGATATCAGATGATACATCTATCCAGAGAAGGGATTGAATATTGAAGACAACCACTCTGCATGAAACAAATCTAAGCTATTTTTGAGCTTACCAAGAGCCACACATTTTTAATAGTTACATTAGGAAATCTTGATGAAACTGTATATTTCATATTGTATTAGTGATAGTATAGTATGATAATGTAGTATGTTTCCATCAATGCCAAAGGGAGAGATCGATGACATGTAACTGATTGAATGTTTGAAGATGTTAAGTTGATCACCGAAATGTAGAAGGATAATGCCAGACATTAAATCAGTTAATGGATTGTATTTTCATTGATTTCAACTTAATATAATCCAATCAGATATAATCAAAGTGTCAAAGACTTCAAATAATCAAAGAGAAAATGATTATTCTTTTAGTAATGCATAAAAGACAAGCATTCACAATATGACTTCAAACACCGACGGTCAGTGGACATCGATGGAAAGAGATCACTAAAAGTCAAGTCACAGTGATGCCCGAGAAAGAACACCTATGAGCATTACCAATGAGCAGAAACACAAGCATAACCGACGGCCAGAAACTTAGTGTAAACCAATGGAGAAGCCCGAGGAGAACTAGAGTGTTGACTGGAGCTATCAAAGAGTTAAATACTAAAATTAACTTGAGTTCCTAAATGAAAAAATATCTAGCTGGTAGAGCTAAATATAGAGTTAACTGGTAGTTATCTTTGTTTTCATTAACAAGATAAAGCCAGAGATAAGTAATGGATTTAAAGCTATTTTGTCCAATTGGAAAGATCTCAGGGAGATAAAACATGATTTTTTCTTTAAATCTAATTGGAAAGAATTGTGGATCATGCCAAGATCAAGAAAATCAAGAACCTAACAATGGTAATATCATGTCTATAAGGAGACAACTCAATTCATTATGAATTGGTGTGGTTGGTGAATGAATGAAAAGAGGATGCTGAAGAGAAACTGATGAAGAGAAACTTCATACAGTCCTGATCAACAAGCTAAGGAAAGAGATAAATTTTTCTACAAACACTAATCAACGAAGCACAACATCACCAAGTATAATCAAAGTGGAGCAAAGGTATAAATAGAGATATAATTATCATAATAGTTTTACGAGATTACAATAGATCTAAAAATATGAAAGTATAAGTTGTATATGTGAACAAATCATACTGTTTTAGTTTAACCATTGATTCAAAAAGTCTCTTAACCAAGTGGGATTTAAAGATCCTTTCTATATTGAGATACATCCCAAGAAGTATCAAAAATTTTGATCATGAAGATAGCATGAGATGTCAGATACCTATTGATAGGCCAAGTGAGTTTTTTATCAAGGAAGGTAGCATAGAGATGCCCGATATCAAGTGACAGACTAAAATTTTAAATCCTCTAACAAGGTCACACCTAACAGTGTGTTTTTAACCTTTAACAGGGTTGGCTCTTCACCGAGCTCACTTCAGAAGAGTGAAAATTTTGGGTTACTAGTCCCAAGTGGTTTTTCCCTTAACAGGGTTTCCACATTAAAAATCCATGTGTCAATGTGTTTAGGTGTCATTACTTTAGTGTTTTTCATTATACTTAACCTAATTGGATTGATCGGTATACTCTAGATAATTTACTATCTTTCGGTAAATTAACAGACTACTATTCGGTAAACATAAATTAGAAGGTTTTACAAAGCATTCTGAGCAGTAGTAATTTGATAAAATTATTTGGAGGCATTCATCTTATAGGACTGGAGATAACTAGAGGATTTATATTGTGGTACTAAATTTTTGGGTTGATTATTGGAATATTTTTGAGGCCACTGATTCACCCCTCCCCTCTTTTCAGTGTTTAACTCTTTGATAGCTTCGGTCAACTCTTCAGTTCTCCTCGGGCTTCTCCATCAGTGTTGTCTATCCTTCAGAGTTGTCTATCCATTGTGCATCACTGTGAAGTTCTACTCGTTAGTTATGCTTGTGATTATGCTCGTCAGTAATGCTTGTTGGGTTTCTTGCTCGAGCATCACTGTGACTTTTCTCTTAGGTTTCTCTTTCCATCGGGTTCCACTTATCGTCGGTGTTTGTAATCACTTAGTGAATGCTGGTATTTTATGCATTCCTGAAAGCATAATCTTTATCTCTTTGATTCTCTAAATTCTTTAAACACTTTGTATATAACCGATCAGATTATATCAAGTTGGCATCAATGATAATAGAATCCATTAACTGATTTAATGTCTTACATTATCTTTCTACATTTTGGTGATCAACTTAACATCTTCAATAATTCAATCAGTTATATGTCGTCATATAATAAGATTAGGAAAAATTGGTAGAATCTTTTTATCCCACCCTTATATGGAAAAGGTGGCATTCCCAGTAGGAAAGGAGATAAGTACAAATTGTAAGCTCTGAAGGATGGATGGTATAAACTTAACTATGATGGAACATCAAGAGGAAATCCTAGAAATGTTGGAATTGGTTGTATTATCCATGATTGGAATGGTGAGATTATAGCCAAAAGTGCCAGACATATTAAACCAATCAAAAATAACATTGCAAAATACTTAGCAGTCTTAGAAGGTCTTACTCTTTGTAAAAGAATGGGAATCACAAAACTTGAGATAGAAGGTGATTCCTAAATCATAGTTAACACTATTTGATCTAAGAGGATCCCCAATTGGAAATTAAACTCCAAATTAAAATAAGTCTTAGATATCCTGAAATAGATCCCATACTATGAAATCAAACACATCTACAAGGAAGGTAATAAGGTGGCAGATACTCTTGTCATCCTGGGAGCTAATGGGACCCGAGTCAATGAAATCATCAAGATGATCAATGATGACTACCTGAATAATCAATAGTAGGATTAATTCCTTTGTTTTTCATAAAGAATTGTTGGAGGATTAAAAGAAAGGGCAAAGAAAGCATGAACCATACAAACATTGAAAGTGATGTAGCTTCTGAATCTGATGAAGAGATAATAATCTTTAAGAAGTCAAAGAAGGACAGGGCCAAGTGAAATCATCATGGGCACTCATCTAGTACATGTTATTGCTATGACATATACTCTATAGCTGAAGGATAAGTAAGCATATATCTATAAATATTTACAATACACAATAGAATTAAGAATAGTGATAATACCTAGGAATATTACTACTCAGAATTGTTTGGTGTAGTGTACTTAAGAAGATATTATAATGATTTTTATGTTTACAGACTATGGATTTAGTATTCCCATTTTTTTTAGTTTTAAGGATATTAAGACAAAGATTAGGTATTATAAGATATGGACCCTTTTATAATAGAAGTAATCTTAATGATTTTATGAACAGGTATTAGAATGTTTTATGTATGAAAGGCTTTTTGTTCTCTTTCTGGTAGAAGTCTAGATGTATAGTCCATTTTATTTATGCTGGTTATAGCTAAGACTGGGAGTAATGCAATTAGTAAGTTTAGAATAATGGGAAAGGGAAGTTGCTCTCTATGTAAAGGCAAATGATTTTTAACAAATCATAATGTCCAAATTTCCTGTCTTAGGATTATATTTAGACGCTGACCTTTTAAGAAAACCTCAGAAATACAGAATAGGGAAAGATTATGGTATGTATATGACTCCTTTTTCTTCTTCTCACCTTTAAATTCCCCTAGTTAGTGGGTTATGTGGTGTCCTCTGGATATCAATTTAATCTTTAAGGAAAATAGTGTCATAAAGGGTGTAACCAAGATTATTCTTATAACACACTCTTTTGGACTTTAAAGATTCTCTTGCTTAAAATAAATTTCATTAATCGGGTCCCTCCATAGTTGAGAATTGTTAGATGAAAAGGGGTCCATAGATGAGTGAAAAAGGCCACAAATTAAGGAAGAGATTAAGTTTATAACTTTCAAATTAATCCCAGAAACGGTGTCCCTTCCAATTTTTGGTTTTTTTTCTTTGTCATCTTCTACATCTTTGTCCCTTCCGATTCTGGGTTTTTTTTTTCTTTGTCATCTTCTACATCTCTGTCCCTTCATTATATCAATAGCGTAAGATTTAGATGTGGAGAATGGAACGCCGGGATCTTTTCCATACAAATATGTTAGAAGTTTGATCGACACCTCTTACAATTCCTAACTTAAGACTTTGGACCATTATATATTTTAGAATAAGGAAGGATTGATTACTCTCCTCTCTAGTACTGTTCGGAGCTATTAAGATGTCTACACCAATAAAATTAAAAAGCTCCAAAACCTAGTGGGCCTTCCATGGAGAGATTTCCATTGAAAGAATAAGATCAGTAATGACAAATACTCTTCCTCTTATAGTCAGGGTTGTATATCATATTTTAGGAAGGGAGTTCTTATTGAATGAGAAAAATACAAGGTGAACTCTTACATTCCTACTATGTTTTTAGAAATGTCAATTCAGGTCTATCATGAGAAGGAAGATATAGGTAGACTATGTATGGGGATATTTAAGAAGAAATTTTTAGGGGATCTCAGTAGAATTATCCAAAACATAAGGAGGGATCTTACTATAACTAGGCCCTGATATTATGACTCCCCTGTAATTGATGGAAGGCTTTCCTCTACCACCCCCATTCTAGTGGTCAATGAGTTGAATGTCCAAATTTCCAGACATCCCATTATTAAAATGAACCTTGATTTCCTGATGTATTTTGTGCATGTTAGGAATCCAAGGGAAGATGACTGGTTCTATACGTATTGGCATGAGGATGAAGTTAGATTGGAAGATAGAAAATTTTTTAGTCAAATAGATTCAGATGATCCAGTAGAGGAATGGTTGGAAGAAGGGGGACAAAAAAGAAGAAAGACTCAACTTGTGGGTGATGTTATAGAAGAAGGACCTTCTGATAACATTATCTCCTCCTAAAAGTACAATTTCCTTCTAACAAGTAGGATAGATTATGAAAATGATTAATCTCAACTAGTATCCCAGTTGTTACTTAGATTTCTCTCCCATGGGTATTGACGCAAATCCACCTTCAATATTAGTTGCTTGAGAAAACTCAGATCAGTGTCCTTCTATCCTTGGGGAAATCATAAACTCCCCTATTATTGCTTCTTCCAACTGAGCTATGGGGAAATTTAAATGAGCATGACCAAATTTTTATGATTTTGTATTTCAAATGTCAAAAGAGAAAGTATTTTAATATGTGTAAATGTAAATGGACATGTATTACAAAATGGAAGTAAGGAGAAATTTAATTTACAAGGTAGTAAGAAGGTAGTAAGAGAAATATCCTCGTCTTAATGTAAGGATGCATGTTGATTGTTAATAATACTGGTAAATAGGAATGTCAATACTAATATTGATATCCTTTGTATGGATGGCCTGAATGTATCTCGTATTCATCAATTAACCCTGACCAATATGTGTATTATGTTGCTAGAATAGATGCAAGGCACTAGATTCTACAATTAAAATATATGACAATGAGCCTAGACCTCAAATTCTAAAATAGTTTTACCCAAGTATGTAGATGTAAGGTACAAGGACAAATATATTATATTATGAAACCAATAGCTAGATACACACTACTCTTATAGGTCTAATTAAGAAATAAGTAACAAGAAAAAATAACTTTTATGCTAAAACATATCTTCCTCATCTAAAATTCTTAATATCTTCTTAATCGAAAATATATCTTTATAATATATGCAGATATTTTTACATATATATATATATATATATATATATATATATATATATATACACATACATATATATATATATATATACATACATATATATATATACATACATATATATATATATATATACGCTCTCCTCTACTTCATATAGTTACTCTTATATCTCCTTATATGGATTTATCAGACATATTCCTATACACACACACACACACACACACATATATATATAATACCTACCCCTTAGTCTACCTTTCTGTTTCAGTTGACGAACTCTTTTAGACCCTTTTAAGTATGTGTTGGCTATTTCAGATGGTTTTGAGGATATTTATGTATCACATTTCGGTATGTTATTGATTCATTGCTTAGTGTATTATATCTCTTGGTTGCATATGATTTATGGTTATTTCATGATGTTTATGTATATGTTAGGATGTCATTTCAATTATGGTTTTTTGACAATACTGACTCTAGATTTATATGCACATGGATCATTTATATTATGTTCATTACTGTTTGACATGCTTGATATGGTATCGGATAGAGTCGTAGTTACTTTCTTTGACAAGATCCACACGATAAACTAGTCTCAACCATTGTTTGCTATATTATATGCATTTATGTTCGTCTTTGTGATGACAGGTTTGCAGGTACCAGGCTACGTCTTCCCTGAATTGGCAGGAGTGAGTGTGCCCTATCACAATATCTCAATGGTAAGAGAGGGGAGATAATATCAGGTCCAAATCCATACCCTAAACCCTTATTTTTTCCTAGAACTGGACAAGAATCTGATTGACTATCCTAGTGGTTGAATCTGTCAAGTGACATGGATTCGTGAGCCTGTTTGTGTGTGTTTATATTTATGTTTCAGTTGTTGTCTATTTTAGTTGTTTATCTATGTAGATGGTTTTTAGGTTATTTAATGATGCTTTTGGCATGATTTAACTAATGAATAATTATGGTAAATATTAATGTTAATTATTGCACCTTTAGTAAGGTTAAAAAATAGATATATGAAATATATGGCTATTTAAAAATTAAATATTAATTAAATGCCTATATTTAATTAATTGATTTAATTATTAATTCTTTATTTAAATAATTAAGATTTAATAAATATTAAATTCAATTAATTATAATTAATTGTGCATAGTTGAATTATTGAATATTACTTTAAGTTGCATGGTTAATTGATTTATTTAATTGAAATATTCTCACATGCATTTTCAATTTAACACTTTCCTTTCATATTCTAAAATTGAGTTATGCATGCTTTAAGTGAAAATGGAAAATAAAAAATTTCTTTTAATTATTAATTAGATAATTTATATTCCCTTTAGGGTTTTCACTTTTTGAAAACCTAATTGCTTGGTTTTCTATATCCTTGGATTGAAAGCCATTTTGGAGGTGGTTCAATCAGGGGAGAAAGGAAAATCAGGTGATGAAGGATTTGTGAAAGCTTGAGAGCATTTTTGGAATTCTTCTTTGCTTGGAATTGTGCATTTTGTTCATCTCATCAGTTATTGAGGTAGGATCTTGTTCATGTCAATTCTATCTTTCGGATCCCCATCTTCCATGCATCTGAAAAGCTAGGATCCTTTGTGTGATCTTCCTTGTTTGATTATTGTGTGGTTTATGGATTAAAATTAAATAAATATGTTCTTAGTTCAATTTTGTGCTTTCCTTCAAGTTGACATGTTAGATAGGTGCTTCTAGGCATAAAGATTTCATTTTTGGGTGTTAGATGCAAAATGGGCATTAGGGTTTTTATGTGGAAATGAATTTGTTCAAAATTGTCTTTAGGGTTTCAATTTGGGGAAAAGTCCTTTTGAGGAAAAATTGATGATTATTGTCCAAGAAAGGGTTTAAAACCTTGGATATGTTAATGTCGTACCTTCAATATAGAAAACTCCCCTTTGTCATGTTCTTGCCAAAACTGGGATCAGATTTGCATGAAAACAAGTCAAAAGAGTTAATTTGCATGCTTAAAAGAAAGAAAACTCTTCTTGAAAAATAAATTAAATACTAAATTTAGAATGTTTTCTTGTTTGTGTCAAATTGCATGCTTGAGAAAAAAAACCCTTCTTGAAAATAAATTAATATTAGATTTAGAATTCTTTTCTTGTTTGCATCAATTTGCATGCAAAGATTTCATTTGAAAAATATTATTAAATTTAGAATATTTTCCTTGTTTATGTCAATTTGCATGCTTAGAGAAAAATCTTCTTGAAAAAGAAATTAAATATTAAATTTAGAATATTTTTCTTGTTTGTGTCAATTTGCATGCAATAGAGTTCTATTTTTTGAAATTATATTTTTTAGAAATTCTATTTAAAAAATAAAAAATAAAAAAATCTTTTTTTTGAATTCACATGGAGTGGTATTCTATTTTTAGAAATTCTATTTTCAAAAAAAAAAGAATTTTTTTTAGAATTCGCATGGAGTGGTATTCTATTTTTAGAAATTCTATTTTCAAAAAAAAAAATCTTATTTTTGAATTCACATTGAGTGATATTCTATTTTTAGAAATTCTATTTTTAAAAAAATTAATTAAATTAAATTAAATTAAATTATTTAGATGTTTTCAATAACTTTTACTTGTAATTATATTTGGGTTTTAGTGATTATTAAATAGGTTAATTTATATAACGTGAATGTTATAAATTAATCTATAGAGGCTTTAATTTGCATTTTTCCATTGAAATTGAATTATGTTTTGTTAGTAATTTTATAGATAAACGAATTTGCATAATAGGAGATTATAAATTTGTTTATCATTGTATTATCATTATGTTATCATTGTGTATATTTGAAATAGATCATTCTGATGATGTGTGTAACACTATGTACTGAATGTTTCTTTCTGAAATTGTGTTATTCATGCCATGATGCGTTTTGGGGTGAATTTGGAAATGAGTTGTTTATTCTGTTCTGTTATGAGATTCTATCATTTTGGGATTTGATTCTACATGGTGTCTTGTGAGTGATTCCAATGCATGTTTCCTATAATGATATTTTGGTCGATTGTCTTTTCTGAACCTAGTGTTTTTGAACTCACGACATGTGATTCTTTGAGAATGTCTCATGTTGTTATGGTTAGTGAGAACCAATAGTTCCTATATGGGTAGGAACTAGTTTATGAGATTTATGAGATTATATTTGACCTTGAGCTTAGAGGGTGGTTAGTTAGGTGCATCTTAGGAGAGTGGCTTACAATAGGATTCTAGGGCCCAAAGAGGCCAGTCTAGGGTGACCTATTGTAAGTTGTTAATAAGTGATAATGTAATAATAAAAAGTTAAACATTAAATACAAGTTTAGTTAGTGTGTTGAGGTTTCGGGGTCTAGGGTGACCAGTCTAGGGTAACTCAACTAGATGATGCTTGAGGTCTGGGGTCCAGAGAGGCCAGTCCAGGGTAACTCAAGTATAGGACCATGTGATGACACTCCCATAGAATGTAGCCTAAGTCTCCTCCATAGGTCTTGCTTTACCTTTTTATGGTTGTGGTGTTGGCATTTGGCTTTTGGATTCAGTATTTGGTTTATGTTGGTGTTTTAGATATCTTATGTATGTTCCTTTATCTTTGGATGGTGTATCTTTGTGTATTGACCTTGGATCTCTAGTGTGTCTTGATCTCCCATATCCTTGTACTTTTGATTTAGTCCTTTTGGATTATTTTCCCATGTGTGGGTCTGATGTTATCTCTTCAGCACGGTGGGAGTGGACCTTTGGTTCCATGCGGTCGGGTGGTAGTGATTCTTATTACCATTGAGATTTTGATGGTTCTTCTTCATGCTTGGATGATCCTTGTTGCAGTTCCTATTCTTCTTAGTCCTTTGGAGATTTTTTCTATTTTAGGAGTTGTATACCACTGCCATGTGTGGATATTGGTTTACATCCTTTGGAGGATGTATTGTATTTTATTGTTATGTATTATTGCATACCCTGCGACTTGTGCATTGGATGTTGATTCGGTTGTATACCTTGGGTATCAGTTGTGTATGTGGTCTTATTATATGAGTTGTATATTATCGGATTCACTTGTTATATCCTTTATGTTAGTTATTTATAGTCGTATCGTAGATTATTTTGCTTAAGTAATTCTACGTCAAGGAACCCTCGAGGATTGTTATCTATATGAGTTGTACTATGTGTATGTCATGTATCTCATTGTATTGCTTCCACATTTTTATCATTATTGTTTGTAAACACTTTAAAAAAAATTATCTTGTTAACTCAGTATATATATATATATATATATATATATATATATATATGCATATATATATATATATGCATATATATTACATAAATGTATATATATATATATATCTGTATATGTATAAATATATACATTTATGCACACACACACACACACACACACACATATATATATTGACACTTATGTATTTGTGATCAGTTATAATCTTTTCCTCACTCATTCTCCTGAATAACACACTCACTTAAATTAGACTCCCAACTTAACTCCTGAGATACATTATATTTTTCTCTTCTGGGCAAAAATAAATTATAATTTATTCTAAAATATCTAGAGACATATAAATAACGAGTCATTTTAATATGCTTGCATATATACATAGAGGTAAAAGTAGTCAATCCCCACAAATATACCTAGAGCAACAATCAGGCATAATATTAATACTAATACAAAGTATTAAAATAGACACAAAGGGAATCAATTCAAACACAAATAAAATTAGATTTTCTGATGCCTATATTAGGAATTGCTATGGTAGAATCCCCAAATGCATGGGGGAAGATTACAAATAAAATGGATATTCTAATTTCACCAAGATATAAAGAGAACTTATGTGGAATTTACAAATAATAAATTTATTGTCAAAACTTCATACTTAGATTACCTATATAAGTTTAGTAAAGGCTGGAAGGTAGAGACTGATCAGGATAAAGATAGGAAAATAAATATTCCTGCTCATCTTCTCTCATACTTTTTTTGTGCTTACAATTTAAAAATTATAGGATTAATACATAAAAGTTGATGAAATATTTTTTGTCTTTTACTCTAATGATAAATTGTTTAAAAATAAAAGTGATGGGTTTTTAAATACCTAAATATGCTAATTATTTAAACAAAGCTAATGTAAATATAGAGTAGAATAATATATTCGCTTATATGGATTTAACCACGTGTATAGAATGTGACTAACAGATAGGTCTACATCTGAGTGTTATAGATGGATGTTGCCTAAAAATAACTATGAGAAGATAAAATAATAATTGTGGTATATCTAAATCTTGTAATTATTTTGGTAAGAAGAGGGAATGCCATCTTAAGCATGTACTATAGCCAGGGCTACGGTCTCAGGTATTGATAGAGGTATATGCCCTTAGAATCACTTGTAAATGAAGGAATGTCTTCATATTTGATATGTAATGATCTAGACCATGGTCTCGGGCTAGACTGGAGGTTTTCTTTTCTGTTCTTTCCTACCAGTGCATGCATTAAACAGAGACTATGTAACTATAATAAATAAATAATAAAATACTTTGGCCTCAGCATTTTACCGATAAAAATAAAATAAAAAAATATAATACTAATTTATATACTATATTACTAATATAAATAATTATATAATACTAATGCTAATGAAATTTATTATATATAACGTACAAAACAAAAATCATAAAATTGAAAAAAGCATTGAAAAAATTGGGCGGGATATATCGGATATCCGATATGTTTTTGGATATCTGATTAGCCTTGGGTTTTGGCTTTGCAATGCCAAACGTGGATGGTCAACCCAAAAGACGTGTTCACCATATTTCCGCTGATCTTTAGACTTCGACCATGTAGCTGACGACCTTTTTTACACCCAAATTTGATGAAACAAAAAGGGTTTCTTAAATAAATTATCATCTTTCCATCAATATAATTGCTGTCAAAATTCAAATTCAATAAGTAATTATTACTTATTTTCTAAGTGAGTTATCTCTAAAGTCCTAATTGACAGATAAACTGATTGAAAAACAACTATAACTTTCAAACGGTTTAACCTTTCTGAAATCTGAAAGATGTGTCACATTCTATGCTTTTCCTACTATAAGAAAAAAAAAGTTTACAATTTTGTAAAGTTTAGAATTAGTTAAGGTGGTCAGACACGAGAGTTTTTTATTCTGAATAAGTTGTAGCAGAAAATTCATAATTAATTATTTATTTGGGATAAAATTACACAAAAATATGCATCACATATAGGCATGAGTCTACTACTTATTTCTAGAACCTTGTGAAAATATATCATCATTTTATTATGATTAAGGTGGTCAGACATACACGTACTTTTTATCTTTTTCCTGAAATTTTCATACTACTGCATTGAAATCTAAATTTTTCAACAATTAGATTAAATTTTTTTCAGATAAGGGCTAGTAGTTTAGAAACTACATTCAATTTCCTACATACTTTGTTCTTAAAACTTTTTCACATAAGGTTGATAAGATGTTCAAATTTTTACGTCAAGTTGACTAGCCCTAATTTTCTCATTTTTCATTGCCACTTAAGGCCATAGCTTGGCATTTCATGATCCCACACATACCCATCTACAATTT
The DNA here is from genome assembly GCA_018584345.1 of Thuja plicata. Taxonomy (NCBI): domain Eukaryota; kingdom Viridiplantae; phylum Streptophyta; class Pinopsida; order Cupressales; family Cupressaceae; genus Thuja; species Thuja plicata. Next base: position 243,488 of record MU223441.1, on the reverse strand, counting down.
GTATTCTATAGATATACCATGGTGGATTAATATCCGTGAAGAAACCATTATTATAGTGTCCCTATTATAGGTATCACATGGGTGATACTTGTGCACATACCTTATAGACATCATGAGTACTTGGTGAATATCATGAGACTTGATATTTGTAGTTCATTACTCTGAGTACTTGGTAAATATCATTAGACTTGATATTTTTAGGTCATTACTCCTGGTAACATGAGATGATATCATTATGGTCGATATTTCCAAACATGATATCCGTGAACATGCTATACAATTTAATATTGCATTAAGGTGATATCTCTTTTCACTTTGTGTTGATATTTGTAGACCACTTCTCCTTATATCATGAGATGATATCTTTATGGTGTATATCATAAGTATTGATATTTGTATACTATTACTTCTAGATTTCATGAGATGACATCCTTATGATGAGTATCATGAGAAATTATATTTGTATTACTTTGATGTAATAATCATTCCATATTATGTGTGGACTCTACTGTATTTTGTATTCTCTTCCCTAACTAAGAGGGAGTGTTAATGATTTGTAGCTCTAGTCGGAGAAATTCAATCAATGAAATGATATACACATATAAATGATGGTTATTATAATTATCATTGAAATTGAGCAATGTGTGTGTGTACACTATATATATACATAATAACATAAATCAAATTATAATATAAAAAAATTGAATTTATGCATTATCGTTTATGCACAACAGTTTTGTTTAATACCAATATAATCAGTTTGTGTTATGAAGGAGCATGTTTATGGAGAGGCATGTCTCCACATGAACTTAGTTCGCGTGAAGG
>MU223441.1:211840-234057 GCA_018584345.1 Thuja plicata | reverse complement strand
CTGCATTCAAAACTTCTATGAGAATAAGTAAATCAAGTCATAAAAATACTATGAGAAGAGATAGTGATAGTGAAAGTGAAGAAGATGATCTTGATGAAATTGAAGCACTTATGGATAGAAGAATGCAAAGAGGAAAAGGTAAATTGCCACTTGTTTGTTTTAATTGCAAAGAGATTGGACACTTTGCTGCAAGATGTACTAACACAAGAAAAGATGACAGAAGTAATGACAGATCATTTGAAAAGAAGTCTGACAAAGGTGATTATAAAAGCTACCGACAATCAAAAAGAAGAGATACCCGAGACTATAAGGACACAGGAAAGAAGGTCAGTTGCTTAGAAAAATACAAAGATGAAGACACTGACATCAAATCTAATGAAGATGTCGAGATGGTGTTTGTAGCAGTAAAACATGATTCAGATGATGATGAAGAAATGTATGTAGAAATTGCACTCATGTCTAAAGTCAGTAAAAATGATGTTTGGATCATAGATAGTGGTTGCACTCACCACATGACCGGTGATAAGAAAAAGTTTGAGACTTTTGAATACTATAAAGGTGGTTCAGTAAGAATGGGTAATGACACACCTTGTCTAGTTGAAGGTAGAGGAACCATAATGTTGAATAACCAGATAAAATGTGAAAATGCTTATTGGGTAAATGGATTGAATTATAATCTATTGAGTGTTTCTCAGTTGAATAATTTAGGTCACAAAGTAGCATTTGAAAATAAGAACGCAAAGATCTTCAATAAATCAAGAATTCTGATTAGTACTGGTGAGCAAACAAAAGGTAACTTGTTCTATCTGAATTATACTAACACCACTTGTTTGATTGCTACAAATGAAGACATATGATTGTGGCACAAAAGATTGTGTCATGTGAACTTTGACAACATGATAAAGATTATAAAAAGAGAGAAATGTCAGAGGCTTATCGACGATGACCAAGCTCGACAACATCATGTGTAAGAATTGTTAAAAAGGTAAAATGACAAAGTCTAGTTTTAAAAGCAAAATCCATACATCTGATGCAATTCTATAATTAGTCCATACTGATTTATGTGGAACTATGAGGACAAATATTTATTGTGGAGATAGATACTTTATTCTCTTAGTTGATGATTTCTCTAGAATGATGACAGTCATGTTTCTAAAAGATAAATCAAAAGCACTCAAGATGTTCAAATGATACAAAGCAATGGTTGAGAAACAAAGTGGTAAGGAGTTAAAATGCTTAAGATTAGATAGAGGAGGGGGAATTTATTTCAGATGAATTTGCTAACTTTTGTAATGAGCATGGAATCATAAGACAGGTCTCTACACTGAGAACGCCACAACAAAATGGAATTGCTGAAAGAAGGAATAGATCCATAGTTGATTGTGCAAGGACACTAATGATAGAGAAAGGCATCACCCAAATCTTCTGGAGGGAAGCTATCAGTACTATTGTTTACACATTGAACAGAGTACAATTGAAGAAAGACACCTTATAAGCTATGGTATGGATACACAGCCAATGTAAGTTATTTCAAAAAATTTGGCATTCAATGTTATATCTTAAAAGATGATAGAAATGGGAAACTTGACTCCAAGAGTGATGAAGGAATCTTTCTAGGGTATTCTACCAAGAGAAAGGCTTATAAATGTCTAAACAAAGCCTCTAACAAAGTTGTTGAAAGTGAAAATGTAAAGATAGATGAATTTATAGAGAAGAATGAAAAGGAAAGCACTAAAGAACCAGAGGACTACAATAAGTTTACTTACAATGAGGAACCTGATGCTCTACCCGATTAACCAACAATATAGAGCTCATGAGCAATAGATCATTGCACCCGAGCATCAGGCTACAAATAGTGACGATCAGAATATTGCTTAAGATGATGCACAAAGTGATGGAGAACAGAATGATGAACAAAATGATGATCAAGTTGATAGACAAAGCGCTGAACCTATACTTGAAAGATATGTCAGAAGGAACCATCCATAGAACCAGATCATTGGAGACAAGGAGGCTGGTATGAGAACTAGAAGTAAGTCTCTAAATACAAGATGTCTTATTTGTGATTATGAGCCCAAATATGTCAATGTTGCACCAGATAATGATGAATGGATTAGTGCTATGAATGAGGAGATTGAGCAGATAGAGAAAAACAAGACATGGACACTTGTACCAAGACCAGATGACAAGAATGTCATCGGTACAAAATAAATATTCAGGAATAAGATAAATGAGAATGGAGAAGTCACAAGAAATAAAGCAAGACTAGTATGCAAAGGGTATGCACAAGAAGAAGGAATTGACTATGGAGAGACCTTTGCACCCATTGCTAGGCTGGAAGGAGTAAGAATATTTATTGCTTATGCTGCATATAAAGGCTTCAAGGTATTCCAAATGGATGTCAAGTTTGTATTCCTAAATGGAATACTTGAGGAAGAGGTATACATTGAGCAACCAGAAGATTTTGTTGATCTAGACAAGAGGAACATGGTATGTAGGCTACACAAAGCCTTGTATGGATTGAAACAATCACCTCGAGCTTGGTATGAAAGACTTCATTCCTATCTTATAAGTATTGGATTTGTAAGGACTAGTGAAAATAGTAATATTTATTTGAAGGAAGATATTGATGCTAATATTTTGATTGCTGAGATATTTGTTGATGACATCATATTTGGAGGCAATGATATGTTATGCAAATCATTTGCAAATGAGATGAGAAAAGAGTTTGAGATGTCTATGTTTGGAGAGATCAAGTTCTTTCTTGGTCTGCAAATCATGCAACAAGATGAAGGTATTTTCATTACACAATCCAAATACATCAAAGAAGTACTGAAAATATTCAAAATGAAAGAGTCCAAACCAGTTGGGACACCGATGGAAACTGGATGTAAGCTGACAAAGGAGGACAAGACATCAAAGGTAAAATAGACTTTGTACAGATCAATGATTGGAAAAATCATGTATGTTGTACATACTAGACTAGATATTGCACATGCAGTAGGGATAGTTGCTAGATTATCTGCTAATCCTAGAGAATCACATATGACTACTATGAAAATAATTCTAAGATATCTGAAGAATACCGAGGAATATGGCTTATGGTATAGAAGAGAAGGCAAATTTGAACTTAAGGTCTTTACTGATGCTGATTGGGCTGGAAATCTTGATGACCGAAAGAGCACAACTGGAGGAGAATTCTTCATGGGTGACAGACTTGTCACATGGATCAACAAGAAACAAGGATGCATCTCACAATCTACTGCAGAGGAAGAGTATGTTGTTGCTGCTGCAAACTACTCAAATATTGCATGGATTAAACAGTTACTGGAAGGTATGCATATGCAAATTCTAGAACCAGTTATTATATATTGTGACAATACCATTGTAATAAACATTTCCAAGAATCCAGTCATGCATGCTAAAAAAAAGCATATTGCCATCAAGTATCATTATTTGAGAGAACAAGTTCAGGCAAAGGAGGTGATACTTGAGTATGTGCAATCAAAGGAACAATTGGCCAATATCTTCACCAAGCCACTGCCCAAGGATGAATTTGAGTATTGGAGAAAGAGACTAGGGGTCAGACCCTTGTCTACTGGTTAGTAAGGTGACTAGAATGCTACATCAATCCACATATTATCAAAATATCATTCATGTTGATGCAAGCAGAGAGATGGACTTCAAAGATAAATCTATACACAGAAAGGTATTTTTCTAAACCTAACACTAGATTTTTTACCAATGGAATGGGAAATTCAAGGAATATATTATGGATAGAAAGGATCTGATTGACATCACTGTCAAATATTTGCTTGAAAAGATGTTTTCTTGGCATTGTTGTCAAAGGGAGAGATATCTCATTATCATACAAATATTACATCAATTATCAACTCAAGGAGAGATCATATATGTCACAGTATCCAAAGGGAGAGAAGAAGTTACAAAGGGAGAGTAAACACAGAGGAAGAAAATTACTGACAAGAGAGAAGAATAGTCAAAGGGAGAGAGTTTGACACATAAGGAGAACACATCACATCAGATAAAGAAAGATTCTACATCTATCCAGTGAAGGGATTGAAGAAAGCGTGAAAGCTGCAAGAATCAAATCAAAGCTATTTGAGCTTACCGATAGCCAGACATTAGGAAAGCTTGATGAAATTGTATATTTCATATTCTATTAGCAATAGTATAGTATGATAATGTTGTATGTTGCCATCAATTCCAAAGGGAGAGATTGATGACATTTAACTGATTGAATGTTTGAAGATATTAAGTTGATAATCATGCAAAGCATTAAATAAATTAATGTATTGTATTATCATTGATGTCAACTTGATATAATCTATATGGTCATGGAAACACTACCAAAGACTTTAAAGAACTCATGAATCAAGACTATGCTTTCAGCAATGCATATAAGTCAAGTATTCACTAAGTGACTATATACACCGACGGTCATAGTAAAAGAGCAGTCATAGTGTTACCCGACGAGCTAATGCATAGCATTACCGACAAGAAGAGTTACAGTGTTGTCCAATGAACAAAACACAATGTAACCCAATGAACAGAAATTTAGTGTTGCCCGACGGAGAAGACAAGGATGGAGATCCTGATGACAACTGAAGTGTTGATCGACAGAATAGAGAGTTCATAAAATGACAAAATTCTTAGCTGTCAAGAAGCTAAAGATAGAATCAACGGACACTTGTCATTGTTTTAATCATCCAGATAAAGCTGGAGATAAGTAATTGATTTAAAGCTGATTTTTCTAGTTAGCAAGAAGATCTCTTTGAGATAAAATTGGAGTTTTCTTTAAATCTATTGGTGAGAATTGTTAAACACGCCAAGAATCAAGAAAACCAAGAAAAGAGGAAATCATGTCTATATAGAGACAAACCCAATTCATTATGAAAGGGGGAATTGTGGGGTAAAATAGGAGAAGAGGAAAGATGCTAAATAAAATATGAAGGAGAAGAAAGTGTTCATTTAGTCCTGATCAACAAGCTAAAGGAAGAGCTAGATTCTGCAGACACTGACGAACAGTGAGACAAGCATCATAGAGAAGAACAAGTGTGGAGAAAAGGTATATATTTGATTGTATTGATCGGTGAAGTAATGGACCTACAATAGATCTAAAAATCTAAAATTGAGTTGTATCGATGAACAGATCATTAGTGTTTCAGTTTAACCATTGAAGCATAAAAGCCTCTTAACCGAGAAGGACTTAAAAGTCTTTTTCAATTTAGATACATCCCAAGGAGTATCAAAAAGTTTGATCACAAAAGTAGCATTGGATATGCCCGATACCTATTGATGGGCCAAGTGAGTGTTTGATCAAGGATGGTAGCATTAGATGCCAGATATACTAGTTGACTAACTATTTCTAAATCCTCTAACAAGGTCACACCTAATAGTGTGTTTGTAACCTTTAACAAGGTTGGCTCTTAATAGGGCTCACTTTAGAAGAGTGAAAATTTGGGGTACCGGTCCTAGTGGTTTTTCCCTTAATAGGGTTTCCATGTTAAAAATCCATGTTTTATATGTGTATGATTCATTTCTTTACTGTTTTGTATCTTACATAGTTAATTCTGGATTGATCGGTATACTCTGCATATTTACTGTGTTTTGGTAAATAGATGACTTCTTATCGGTAAACATACAAAAGAAGGGTTAACAAAGCAAACCGACAAGTAGTAAATTGATAAGAGTATTTCATGGCATTCATCTTGTAGGATAGAAGATAAAATTGAGACATAATTTGTGGTTATAATTTTTAAAGGGTTGATTTAAGGATTAAAATTTGAGGCCACTGATTCACCCCCCCCCCCCTCTCAGTTATTACTAACAGAGGAAAGCTTCAAACAATCATGAAGCTGGACCGAGCAATGAAAATGGTGACACCCCATCCAATGGATCCGGTGAGATCACCAACCCCACCTAAGCAGAACAAATAAGTATGGAATTGCATTGCCCAAGTTATTATTTTACATTAGTTCCATAATATATTGATTAAATACCAATTAGCATAAGAAAGATGCATCATGGCATTAATTTTTAAAATTAGTGATAACTATGCTATCAGGCATATATACTGAAATCTGTCGGTACACACTCAAAGCTGAGACTGCCTACACTTATCGAGAAACGTCAATTAAAAGAAAAGTTGCTAGTATAAACCGAGCCTCATCAGTAACCGAGCAAAGTAAACAATTGGTTTGCAATACCGAAACCCGTTGATAAAGGAAAATGGTGTAATGACCACCCCGAAATGTCATGTCATCACCGAAGGAAAGTTGAAGTCTTAACTGACAAACTCTATCTTTACACACCGAGGAGTTGGTAAGCATTTATGACATACCTTTTTTTTCAAACATCTATAAAAAGGTGACTAGTCAGTCTCATTGTTCACCGTGACCAGAGCAGAGCAACGAAGAGCAATTTTTGAGCAGAAAGTAACAAGATCACAGAGTGACCACAACTCAACCACCAGCACTCCACACAAATCAGAAATCATTACAGGTGTATAAAGTAAGTTCTATAAATAATCGACAACTCTATTTCATGCATTTCATAGAAAGCCCTAATTTTAAAAAATGGTCACGACATCAAGAACTGTGAAATTGAAGAAGACAAAGAAGGATGAGTTCAAGCTCATCAAGAATTTGGCGTGTGAGGAACCAAACTACAAGATTCACCATGAGGTTTCCTCACAACCCAACGATGCTGGAGCATTCTCATGAATACCAGCTAGGGTTTTTCTCATCGAGGATGTTTGAGCATTTATACACTACAAGATTGTAGAGATAGGTGATTCTAAGGTTGAACAAGCTTATAAGAAGCTATGCAATGAAGATGGAACACTAAAAGATGAACATAAACATATAGAAGTAAAAGGGATCACCAATGCCCTAATGTTCCTGAAGGTCTTCAAAACTGAGTGGATTCGGTTAGTACTAAGTGGAATGCACAACCATAAACTTTGGTTGGATGAACTGAAGATGATAACCTGAGATGTTATCCATGCGGTCAATGGTTACCCTGTAACTGAGAAGGTAAAAGCACTAAAGCAACCACCAAAGGCCAAAACTAAGAAGATCATAAGAGCCAAATGGGATGGCAGAGGATTGAAATTTTCCACCATAACCGATGATGAGATGAAATTTAGTGCATGTGTTCTAGGCTACAAATTCTTCCAAGCCAGCAGGTTGAATAGCATAGCATCTGGTGCAGTGGATATAATGTATAATATTGTGAAGAAAGGAACACAGTTGGACTTATCATAACTTCTACTGAATCAGTTAAAAGATAATTTAAATACTATCAGGAATGTGAAGTCAAACACATGTAATTTTGGATCACTCATGATGTGTATTTTCTTCTACTTTCAAGAAACATTCCCATCGGTAGGAGATGTGAAATGGGATAGCACAAAACTGGTCACCATGTAGATCAGTGAACTTATAGCCTCACTGGGAGAAAATTTTGAAATATTCATGGATGAATACTTTAATGTATTCAAAGACCGAATGCAAAAGAGGGTAAGGATCCCCAAACAACTCATTGAGAAGTCTAAAGATGAATTATTCTTTATGGTTGATACAGATCATACTTATATCAAGCATGTTGTACAGAGGATAACATGGATTCAACCATTAGAATATGAGATAAATATTGATCTTGCATCTAAGGCAATTGATGCCTTGTTAAATGAGCCACTGGATAAGAAAAAACCCAAGTTTGGAACATATGAGGAGGCCAAAACAAGAATCAAATCTGGCCTAGTTGTTAAGAAAATTATCAGGAAAAAGGACAAGATGGTAAAGAACCTCAAGAAGATGTTGTCGGCAACAGAGGAAGAAACCAAGCAGGAGGAAGAAATTGAAAAGGAGGAAGAAACCGAAGGTCAACTACCTATTGGTGAAGCTGAAGAAACGGATGACTCCGAAGCCACAGAGTCAGATTCACCACCTCCTCCACCAACTAAAAAGCCAAGGACCACAGTTGCTTCTAGAACTAGAAGCCAAACATCTAAGGATTCAACTCCCTCACCTTTAAAGAAAGGAAAGGTCAGAACATACAAGAGGAAAGTGGCCACACTGAAGAGAGGTGCAAACAAAAGAGTGAGAAAGCTCATCAGAACCCGAGAATATATTGAAGACACTGAGAAAGATGAAGCTATAGAGGCAGAAAATGTCAAGGTAAAAGCTCCAGAATCTATTGATGACATTTGTAAATCTATTACAAATTCAGGATCTATTACAGATTCTAAGATTAGAAGATGGCTAAAACTAGATCCAGAAGATTAGAACAAAGTTGAAGATGCCATCATAGAAAAAATGTACAAGTACAAATATGTACCAATTCAGATTGAAAGCAATAATGTACCAAGGGAACTCTTAGATAGACTATACTCCAGATGGAAATTTTCTTTGAATAATGAAAAGGAAATAAGAGAAAGAGTACTTGTTACTCTCATGCCTTCTAAATCCAATAAGGAAGAAATAGACGAGATGATAAAGAAACACAAAAAGGAGTTCTCACCAAAGTTGAGAGCCTATAAATTTCTCGAAGGAAAGCTCATAGAGCTTGAACAGGATAGCCATAAAAAATGACGTAAAATTCTAAACATACCTACTAAGGAAGAAAGCCCCGAGAAAGACCTACAATAGAAAGATGTTGATAAGGAAACTCACAAACAGATCTTAATAAAAGATACAAAATATGATACATCTGTTGAGTTAGACAAGGAAGAAGAAGACACAACCGGCAACAGAAATATAGATGTTGTAGATGAATCATGGTCGAACACCACAAATGAAAAAATTGTGGATAACAATATCATTGATATTACCGATGACCCAGCAAAGGAAGTTAATAAAGATGAAGATGTCAATGTTGCAAAGGACACAACCGATGAGCAAGACACAACAGTTGACACTGTATAGGTGAACATACCAGGCAACATGCCAATATTGATACAAGCTATCAATATTCTGCAAGAATCAAACAAGTCACCTGAAAATGATACTCCCAAGGATGCAAGGGAAGAATAAAATAAAGACAACACCGATGATCAGAAAGACATCAGAGACACTCAAACAGTAACTGATACTGATAAGGTTACAGGAGGAGATTCAAAACAAGCAGATGTAGACACAATAGAGAAGAATGCAGAATCAAAGAATGATGAAGCTAAGGACACCAATGAAGGAGATAAACCTAAATATGGCACTCTTGAGGAAACCAACAAAGGTGCTATCGACAATGTGAAGGTGAATGTGGAGACGTCTATAGACACCTGACAAGCTAAAACTGACACACAACAACAAAAAGAAGCACAACATGTAACTTCATCAAGCACAACTGACAAAGAAGAGAAATTGCAAATGGTTTTACATTCAAAAGCTACACAAAAGAAGAAGAAGAAATCTAAGAAGAATAAGTTGGAGGTCACTTTGGATGAAATAATTGAGATACCAAAATGTGACCCAACTACACTTGATTTTGAAGCATTACAAGAATACGGTGAAATATGTCAAAGAAAGGCATTACAAGAGAAGCTGAAGAAACAACACCAAGACTCAATGGTACTGGAAATAACTAGGGACATCTTACATCATATTGTACCTGATGTTGATATTTATCAGAACAATCCAATTCTTGATCAATTAGCGGCTCTCATCGAAGTAATAACAACTCAAAATATTGATACAGAGAAGGAAATTGAAGAGAGAGCAGAGTAGAAGTACCAACAGAAGCTCATTGAGAACATCAACAAAGAAGTGGTAGTCAACAAGGTAAAGCTATCAAAATTCATTATTGAATTAGATCCAATTATAACTGAAGCTATAACCTTATTTCAACAACTGATCACATTGGAAAAGTTCACTAAAGAGAATAGTGACAGCATAGCAAAGTTAGATACAGATCTAGCTAATAGTGCTAATAGCTTAACCACCGATGGAGACAATGCAATTAAGTTGCATTATGAGAAGATCATTGAGATTAAAAGGTTAAGGCAGGAATATTGGAATGCAGAGACACACTTCAGGGAAGAAGTCACGGAGCTCCAAGCTCAACTTCTACCGAACCTTACACTTCTTCAACAGCACATCAGTTCAACACGGAAACTGATAGAAACTCCCGAGATGTCTATAGCAGACAACATCTATGACATGCACTCCAAGATCACACTCAAGCACATGGCTTTGGAAAACTTAAAAGAACAATGGGAGAAATGATGAAAGATATGAAGTCTTCACACTCCCACATTTTTTATAAGCTCTAAGGTATAGACCTTTTCCATTAATATCAAAAAAGGGGGAAAATGATATGATATGTATTCATATGGGAAAATGATATACGAAAATGATATCTATATGTATTTATAGAAGGAAAGATATCATATGTACAGATATATTAGCATATACATAGGGGGAGTCATTAAAATGACTAAGGATTATATATGTTGTATATACTTAACATTTTGTTAGTATTTTGCACATATCAGTTTTTGATACTAATGTCAAAGGGGGAGAATGATGAAATTAATTTTCTATTAGTATGCAAACAACACTTTCGGTAAGCATACACCGAAAGATAGAACAAAGAGAAAAATGAAAATCAAATATAAAGAGATCACTGAAATGACTAAGTACAAAGAGAAATGATGACACAACTTTGTGTGTACACCGAAATTGAAAAATAGAAAGATAAAGAGGAACCCGATGTGCAGGATAAAGTGCAAACTAAAGAGACAGTTAAAGAGAAACCAAGAGAACAAAACTGAAAGTCAGTCAACTAATTTTAGAAGCATAATCGACCGTCAGGAACCAAGAATCAGTTGCAGCCCACAAAAAGTGGATCTGACTTCTACGTCAGATAAAGCAGTCTTATTCTATTTATAGGATCTTGATTTTTTTTAAATCCATTTCTGTAGGGACAAGAAACATGAATGTAAGTGCTTTAATGAGTCTAACTGGTTTAAAACACATAGACTAGGAGATCAAGGTACAAGTTGTAAACGTGATCTTAGAGTTAACATTGTTTTTCATAAAACTTGATGATGTCAATCCATCTTATAAATAGATGATGCAATCATTCATTAAAAAAGGATGTGAATATGAAAGAGAGGATGAATGAATCCTACGAGTACATCTATGGATCAGATTGAAAGCTTCAAGAGCCAGAACAACAAAAGGTGAATTTAGTTAGCATGAACCAAGAACAAAGGCTACCGAGAATCAGAGGTATTACTCAATCACATTAGGTGATAATCTCATTCATGTAAACTTAAATGGATCTTTATCACCAATAGGAGATTGCATTTACTGGGTCAAATTGTAATTTTCTATCATTCTAACAAAAGGATCAAAGTGTAAAAATGCTTTCAAGGAAGGTGGATTTAACCATCCAACTACAAATCTCTTAACCAAGTGCACACTCAATAGTGTTGCAAAATCTCTTAACCGAGTCGACTTTGATAGGTATCCACAAATACTCTTAATCGGGTAGATCATCAGAAGTGGTCAAATTTTAAGCCTTAACCAGCCCCTTCCAATCTGCAGATAGTGAAGATTTTGTGGGTGTCATCCCCACTGCAGTTTTTACATCCTAACAGGAGTTTTCTGCGATACCATATCTTGTGTTATGTGTCAATTACTTTCATGAATGTTTCTATGAATGTTCACATGTATGTTAAGTTAATGAATTGATATAACTCACATCAAGATAGTATAGATCATATTAAATGGATATACAATTGATTACACAAAGGTTAATTGATTAAAGGATACAAAATTTTTAGAGGTACTGATTCACCCCTCCCCTCTCAGTACACACTTCCCATGAATTCCAACAATTTCAAACAAATTTTCATCATAAACTTCTGGATTTAACAACTTTTTGGCTATTTAAAACATAAAATCAGCATCCAAGATTAGGTCCATAAGAATAGAAAGAATACAAAATATAATTTCAGTGGGGAGAGGTGAGAAATGAGAAGAAAGCCACTCTAACCTAATCAATGTATGCACGGAAACCTCCACATGAACACAAGAGAGATTAAAAACCAGAGACAAATGTTTAGAATTATACTCACAATCACCATGAATTTCCCACTGCAACTATGGTAATTGAACATGATATTCCATGATATAGAAAAGACACACATACAAATCCAACTAATATCCAAAGAAGCTCAGCAAAACATCAAAAAATCTAAGAAATGGAACAATAGAATGAAAAATGTAAACCACAAATGCCAAATAAATACCATCTCCAATAGAAGGCCATAGAAATCAAGTCAACATGTCCAAAAATTACCAATCCCAAATGAAATGATTAGTAATCAAGTTGGTCGATATAGAATCTATGTCACACCCCATTTTTTTAGCCTAACTACTGGAGAAAAACAAGGAATAACAGTTACAAATTTGTTATATTAATTTAATGGAAGCATAATTTATAAGCACATTATATCCATCTAGAGATGGGGGATTTTAATTGGGAAGACAACCTTAAAGAACCACTCTCCCTTGCATTTTATTTTTATGGCATGAAAGGCCATCGATTGAAAAGCTTTCCTTTGGAGTGCAGTGGTGTCAAATATATCAAGAGGGTGAGAACCATGATAAAAAAAAAATAGGGGCTTCATCGGTTCCGACACACAGTGGAGTCAATGGAAAGGATGTGTCTCATGTTTGAGGTATCATTCTATTTCATGCAGTCTAGTTGATTTGTCGATCAAGCTATCAATTTGAAGCTAGGAATGGTGGTTCTTCATCCATGAATTGTATGGAGTGTTTTTCTTTCACCGCCTAAAGGTACACATATAAAAATTTGGTATTGAATGATGTTGTTCATAATAGAATGTGATGCATTCTTTTTCATGTTATGAAAGGAATTTATGGATAGCATCATTTTATGTATATTATGTATTTTTTTTACACGGGGATTTTTTTTCTTTTCCTTGGAATTATTTTCATCTATTTTGTCTGATGCTACTCCTATTTCTCTATGGAATACATTTTGGTATATTTTGTTCCTACCAAAATCGGCTTCATCTTTCATAATCAAATCTTCCTTGTTGAACCATTTTCCCATCCATCCACAGAGGCAATTATGTGTGTTATGTCTTTCACAATTTTGCGGGTGGTTTTATCATGCTAAACTCGTGCTCAACTTATGGTTGGTTGTATAGTGTTGAAATTATGTTTACTTTTTCCATCTTCAATGCTTTATCTATCTCTTGGCAATTAGGAAGTGACTGTGGTCAATTCATAGAGGATTTGTAGACTGTGTATAATGGCTTATTGTTTTCATATCATGTTGTTGCAAAACATAGCGGTCGTCCATATTCTAATCAATATTTGCAGTAGTCAATATTTACGAACTGGTGTGGGTTAAATTTAATGCTTGATGAAACACATACATATATACAGCATTGTAGCTTCATCTCTAAGAGTTTTAAACTAAATTAACTTGATTCAACTGCTGTGTTTTATCTTCCACGACCTATTTATTGAGAATCGACATCTAAGGAGCTCAAAATTGTGCATTTTCATGATTTTTCACTATAATTGGTCTGGCCAAGGCAGTTAGCTACCTAAAAATTGGAAAGTGCTAGGAAATACAGCTAGACCAATACTAGTGGAACATGTGCAGGCCTTTACTACACTGAAACGGAGATTAAGGTTGTTGTTTTTTCCCATCTTGTGAAAAAAAAAACTTGGTCAAGAAGGTTACTTGCTAATTTGCAGGATAAAGAGAAATTAGAAGGGCTTTTGAGATAAAGAGGCACTAAGTTGTGATGGTATTGATTGTTAACTTTTTCCTTTGTGCTTACAATTGTATAGGGTATTTATGTTCCTTTCTATGCTATTTGATGTGGTTAGTCTTTGCTCTATTCTAAAAATATTGAATACGACACCTTCTATGTGAATAACATTTTGCGTAGGATTTTTTTATTACAACCAAGATTTCATTATTTAAATTAGTCAAGGGTGAGGGCATAAGATAGTTCTATTTCTGATATATCTTGTGAATGATGTGGACACAATAATAATTTACAATCGCCTACATGATATTCCATGTTTAGTACTTCAATGTGTTTGGGGTCAAATAGACTGGTACATAACATATCAATTCTGGTCATTGTGTTAAGGTGTACACATCGTTACAAGTGGAATTGATATGGATATACATTTTGCACATGACTACCCTTAGTGTAATTCCATCAGTGATGATTTATATACAGCTAGTATGACCCATATGATTCAAGGATTATTAAGATTTGTAGCTCTGTGTTTATTAATGGCAAAGTTGCATTAGCTGAAATTGATAAATTTGATTGGAACAGAGAGTCATTCTAGTTGATACTTTCAAGTGGATGGCTTCAAGGGAGCTTCTAATGGGTGAATATTGAGTAATTTTTGGAGCTTATAGTCTTGCTAATTAGGGGGTAATCCTCCTTTTCTACCTAGGTTTTTGAGAGCCAAGTATTAGTTCAATCAAAACTATGTTATCTTGTTCAAATATAGAAGATAAAGAATCCTTCTAGACAAGTGAGAATGTTTGACTTCTAGAGAAATTGTGTTAGAATATTGTGGTGTGCTTATTTAGCTATTATTATCATATTTTCCATATGTTGATAATGGAATCATTTTTAATGAAGTATGTCATTGGAAAGTCTACGGTAATATTAGATTAAAGATTTAATGTGTGTACCTGTGTGCTTGCATTGAGTATATGCATGTATCATATGAGGACAGTATATAACTGATTATAATTTTGTATGTTTATTGTAAATTTGGGCTAACTTGCAGACTATATTTATATGTCTTATATTATATGAGTTTGATTGATGTTTTCCATACATTTCATAAGGATGCAAACTTTTGGAATTAAACACATGGATGATGATGTCTATGATGAGGTATGATTTTTTGAGAAAAATATTATGGAACTAGATCTTCATGAGAATCCTGGGAAAAGAACCTAAGATGTCATGTATAAAAAAAACTATGAAATTTTGCAAAAATAATTGCATGTTGCAAAAACAAAAAGAGAAAATAGAGAGAATTATCAATGTTATGTTGCATGAACCAATGGCATGTGTTTCTATATAGTGATGTAATCTTTGAGACATGTTTTTTGAGTGTTTCATCATGTTCTTAAGTGCACCTTGGATGCAAGGTGTCTTGTAGCATCTACTCCTTCCTTGTGGCCAGTGTTAGTCACTCTATGTATGTGGTTTGTTTTTCAATTGGTTATGTTATTTTTCAGCCTGGCTGAACTTGAAAGTAATGAAGGGATTGCTTGAAATTTTTAAGTTTCCTTAATACTATCTAGCCACCAAATTTTGTGTATTTATCAAATATGGTTCTTGTTCACATTTATTTCTTTTGATTTTTCTCATCTTTGTGATTTTGAGTTGAAATTTGTGAACTTTGGATTTGATATTTCTTATGATCTTGAGGTGGCTAGGATGTGTATTTTATGTTACTAGTCTTGTGATGTGAAGTGATGTTCTCTATCATGTTCAATGTGGAACATTGATAGAATGTATAAGGGAGTAGATTGTGAAAAACATACCATTCTTATTCTTGCAATCAAATTTTGTGTGAAATATATCTTATCAGCTAAAGAAATGTTCAAAGTAAATTAGCATGCACATGGTTATGAATATTAACTATGCATTTCATGATATAATTAGTATTGAAAATATGCTTTGATGTGAGTTTTGATACTATGAGGAGCACTGCATGGATATTCTTGAGATGAAGGATTCCATGAGAAGGGTACATTTTATGGCCCTAGTATGATATTACTAGCATATGGATTATTACGCATGAGGCATTGCATGAAATTATATTTGAGGTATTTGAACTTGATGTATTATTTTGATGCACTTGATGTTCGACGAGTAGGTCGGCATCTCTTAATGAAAATGGACTTGAGTTTTTTTGTGTTAATACACTATTGGTGTTCTTGACAGAATGGAAACATTCTTTTCTCTTATGTATTATGGTTCGTTTGACTAGTTGGGTCAAATTATGTGATTGCTTACATGATGTATGCAATGGTCCATGATGAAAGTCATAATCCCTTTGACAAGATGACTTGTTTTGTGATTTTAACACTTTTGTTTAATGCATTATTGCATGAAAAGAAAATATATGATATGCATGAGTTGCATCATTTTACTTAATAAGTATGAGAATTGGAAAGCTTACCTTCTGGTGAGGGGTTCTGAATATGGACAAAACAGGAAAGGGTAGAAGTGATGTTTTATCTTTCACTCTACTTGCCAGTAGAAATCTGGTATTAAAATACTTTAGCCAAAGTTGTTTGCATATGTTTTCTTGAATATATTGCCTATGTTTCATCTCCCTGCCACATTAGTGATTATGTTCTACATTAAGCATATGTGCTTTGTAGTTAGTTTTGCGGCTGCACGAGATACCCCTACCTTTTTTATTTTTATAGGCTGCAGGGTTGGGAATTTTGCAAGGAGGTAGAATCCCAAGGAAGTGTAGGGATTTATGGTGGGGCATAAAATTCCTGAGCCACACTCTCATCTCGAGATAACAGATGGACATTTGTCTGAGGGCTTATGAGATAGGGATCTATAGAGGAACATTTTTTCGAGGGCTTATGAGACATGGATCTATAGAGGGACAGTTTGTTTGATGAAACTTATGTATCTTGTTTCATGATTGACTTTAATGGTCTTTATTCTAATGTATACTCGTTATGTATGAAAAACTTGATGTATTTGATTTTATGTAATGATGAATTATCATGATGTATTCAGATACTTATGCCTAGATTAAGCATCCATATACATGAAATTATGAATGCTTATTTATGTTAAGATGTAACAGTTATTTAACTCTCACTATCTTAGAGATGAAAACATATTTGTTATGATGTATTGAGTTAAAATTCCTATATTAAGTACTGTGGCAACGAGATGGGCATGAGGGCCTAGGTCACTTAAATGGAAAACTGGATCCATTAATCTTACAGGTTATTTGTGAGCATGCATGGCTGATTTTCTCACTTAGTGCATACCACATGTTCTAGATGGTGTGTATAATGATTTATTTTAGTTATTTAAGATCAAGTTATGATCTAAATCTATGTCGAGTTAAGAAATTGAAATCTTTACACATGATTATGTTAACTCTTGATATTGAAATTCAAAAACATTTATTCCATGAAGTATTGATATTGTGATTGAGCTAAAAAATATTGCAAGTGTAACATATGAGTATGACAGGAAAATTGATATGGACCACCTAGGAAGGTGCTTAGTCAATGTGATGTCATGGTGTAGTAAAGTAAGCACAGGTATGTGTGTGATTAGTTACTACTTGAGGTATGATGAAGATTTAACTCTACTTGTTAAAAGCATGAAATGAAGGAATATTTGATTTGATTTGAATTATGATATATCATGAGCTGATGTTTTGGTGTTGTTCCTATGAATGTAATAGATGGAACAACGCATCACAAGAAAGGGGGAATATTGTCGAAGAGAGGTAGTCTAACCTTGTAAAATGAAAGGGCAGTAATAGAATTCACACACTCACATAGAAAATGTTCTTGAGATGATTATGATTAAAGTGTGTTTGTTTTCCTTTAAATGTGTTTCTTTAATTTGTGCGATATTGTCTTACAAAACTTGTTTTTATGAGGGCATGTGTTGAATTTATTAGAATGCATTTTCAAATGAAAATTTGGCTTCCTTAAGCATATGGATTTGAATCTTGTTGATTTTAGGGTAATCTGAATGTGGGTACATGCATTATTTTGAACATTTGGATAAGGGAAGGTTAGTAGTCATGACAAGTGTGAACTTATGGAATTCTCTCTGGATATGATTGAAAACTTTTATATCACTGCATTGGGATGATGCATTGTTAAGGGGGGAAGGATGTCGCAACCCATTTTTTTTTAGCCTACTGCTGGAGAAAAACAATGAATAACAGTTACAAATTTATTATATTAATTGAATGGAAGCATAATTTATAAGCACATTACGTCCATCTAGAGGTGGGGGCTTTTAATTCGGAAGACAACCTTAAAGAACCACTCTCCCTTGCATTCTATTTTTACGGCATGAAAGGCCATCGATTGAAAATCTTTCCTTTGGAGTGTAGTGGTGTCGAATATATCAGGAGGGTGGGAATCATGATAAAAAAAAAAACTGGGGCTTCATCGGTTCCTACACACAGTGGAGTCAATGAAAAGGATGTGTCTCACGTTTGAGGTATCATTCTATTGCATGCAGTCTAGTTGATTTGTCTATCAAGTTGTCCAATTTGAAGCTAGGAATGGTGGTTCTTTACCCACTATTTGTCTAGAGTGTTTTTCTTTCACCGCCTAAAGGTACACATATGAAACTTTGGTATTGAATGATGTTGTTCGTAATAGAATATGATGCATTATTTTTCATGTTATGAAAGGAATTTATGGACAACATCATTTTATATATATTCTGTATATTTTTTTAAAAATACATGGGGATTTTTTTTCTTTTCCTTGGAATTATTTTCATCTATTTTGTCTGATGCTACTCCTATTTCTCTATGGAATACATTTTGGTATATTTTATTCCTACCAAAACCAGCTTCATATTTCATAATCACATCTTCCTTGTTGAACCCTTTTCACATCCATCCATAGAGGTTGTTAATTATGCGTATTATGTCTTTCACAGTTTTGCGGGTGGTTTTATCATGCTAAACTCATGCTCAACTTGTGGGTGGTTGTATAGTGTTGTAATTATGTTTACTTTTTCCATCTTTGATGCTTTATCGATCTCTTGCCAATTAGGAAGTGAGTGTGCTTGATTCGTAGAGGATTTGTAGACTGTGTATAATGGCTTATTGTTTTCATATCATGTTGTTGCAAACCATGGTGGTCATCCATATTCCAATCGATATTTGCAGTAGTCAATATTTACAAACTGGTGTGGGTTAAATTCGATGCTTGCTAAAATACATAAGTATATACAACATTGTAGCTTCATCTCTACAAGTTTTAAACTAAATTAAATTGATTCAACTGTTGTGTTTTATCTTTCACGACCTATTTGCTAAGAATCGGCATTGAAGGAGCTCAAAATTATGTGTTTTCATGATTTTTCACTGTAATTGGTCTGGCCAAGGCAATTAGCTACATAAAAATTGGAAAGTGCTAGGAAATACGGCCAAGCGAATACGAGTAGAACATGTGCAGGCCTGTACTGCCTGAAGCAAAGATTAAGGTTGTTGTTTTTTCCCATCTTGTGAAAAAAAACCTGGTCAAGAAGGTTACTTGCTATTTTGTAGGATAAAGAGAAATTAGAAGGGCTTTTGAGATAAAGAGGTACTAAGTTGTGATGGTATTGATTGTTAACTTTTTCCTTTGTGCTTACAATTGTATAGGATAGTTTTGTTCCTTTCTATGCTATTTGATGTGGTTAGTCTTTGCTCTATTCTAAAAATATTGAATCTGACACCTTCTATATGAATAGCATTTTGCGTAGAATTTTTTTATTACCAACCGAGATTTCATTATTTAAATTAGTCAAGGGTGAGGGCATAAGATAGTTCTATTTATTATATATCTTGTGAATGACATGGATACAGTAATAATTTACAATTGCCTAAATGATATTCCATGTTTATTACTTGAATGTGTTTGGGATCAAAAAGACTAGTACATAACATACCATTTCTAGTCATTGTGTTAAGGTGTACACATCCTTACAAGTGGAATTGATATGAATCTACATTTTTCACATGACTACCCTTAGTTTAGTTCCATCAATGATGATTTATATACAACTAGTATGACCCATACAATTCAAGTATTATTAAGATTTGTAGCTCTGTGTTTGTTGATGGCAAAGTTTCATTAGCTGAAATTGATAGATTTGATTGGAATAGAGAGTCATGCTAGTTGATACTTTCAAGTGTATGGCTTCAAGGGATCTTCTAATGGGTGAATATTGAGTATTTTTTTGAGCTTATAGTCTTTCCAATTAGGGGGTACTCCTCCTTTTCTACCTAGGTTTTTGATAGCCAAGTAATAGTTTAATCAAAACTATGTTAGCTTGTTTGAATATAGAAAATGAAGAATCCTTCGAGACAAGTGATAATATTTGAATTCTTGAGGAATTGTATTAGAATATTGTGGTGTCCTTATTTAGCTATTATTGTCACATTTTCTATATGTTGATAATGGAATCATTTTTAATGAAGTATGTCCTTGGAAAGTCTATGATAATATTAGATTGAAGATTTAATGTGTGTACCTGTGTTCTTGCATTGAGTATATGCATGTATCACATGAGGACAGTGTATAACTAATTATAATTTTGTATGTTTATTGTAAATTTGGGCTAACTTGCAGACTAGATTTATATGTCTTATATTATATGAGTTTGATTGATGTTTTCCATACATTTCATAAGGATGCAAGATTTTGGAATTAAACACATGGATGATGATTTCTATGATGAGGTATGCATGTATTGAGAACTAACGATTACATTAATAAAAAAGTATAAATGCATTGTGGTGACCTGATGAGCAATTCTTACCAATATGTTTTTCCATATGTGAGATGGATTTACAACTCCTTGAAATGATAGATTAAGAAAAAGTTGTTGCTTCTTGGGCATGATTATTTCTTGTGCTTCTGTGTGACCATGTTTTTGTTTTATTGGTTTATGGACTTACCATTACACGGATTCCATTACTCCTAGTGGTTTTACTTGATTAGTCTTCCTCTAGCTGGACTAGGTACCTTTCACACCAGGAAAGATTCTGGGGAAGTGTAACTGCTTCGTGGTAGGGTGGAAATGCACTCCTACAATATTATTTCCCTAATGATTTGTGAACAAGTGTCGAGAGCTCTGATCAGGATGGTCTTCAAGAATGAAATTTTATGATTTCCTTGTAATCAACCCACTGGTCTATTGTTTTGTATGAAAATTAAGCTCTTCTTTGGTCTACTCTTGTAGTCATACATTGATGGTTTCGACATAATGGTCGATGTATCCTTTGTTCTTTTTATTGATGTATTTTGACAAGTTGGTCGAATCTTGTTATTTTAATGGAATATATATGGATATTATTTTTATTTTGTCAATATGTGGGTTCAACCTTTGACTGTCTCCTTTGTCTTTTGTATATTTCTGATGTGGTACCTTTTGTCGAGGTTGTAGTGCTTACAATCTATAATGTAAATATTTCATAGTATGATATGTCAATCTCATACGTGTGAAGAGCATTGGGTTTGAAACTATTTATAAATCACCCTTGAAAGTACCAAATTTGAGGTAATTAAAATGTCAACAGAGTAACATGATGATGAAAATTATCATAGAAAAATAATGGCATACATTCACCAGATACAATTGACAATGATCAGACCACATAAAGAATCCATTTCATGAACAAATTAATGCAAACAAAATATTTCATAAAAGGAAGTAATCAATGGTGTATTTCATAATAGAGATCAAGTCATCAAATGTATAGATGACATCTACAAATATCATCTAGAAAGTAATAATGTCATTACCAGAAATAATCAATAAGTAGCATATAATAGCGTAGAAAACATGTCTATGTCAATAAATTCTACCAAAACAAATGGAGAAATCACCAAAAGTAAACTATCCTTGATAGAACCCAACTTTAGGAGTCTTTAATAAGTCACACCACAAGAGGCTGGGAGGATTGGAGACAAAAGAAATATGTCTAACATGGTAGTCAAACTTAGTCTAAGAGACATGTTAGTTGTGGCATATATGGCACAAACTGATCATAAACAATATAAAAAATAGTGTAATATGAAACATTTAATCATAATATCCCCAAAAAATGCAATTACTAGAGAAAGCCTCAAGTATATTAAATTAGAGTCAGTAGATCCTCCCTTAATACCTCTAAGTTGTTGGAAATGAGATAAGTAACTGAGAGGGGAGGGGTGAATCAGTTACTCCAAAACAAATCCTTTTGTCCCTTAGATGTCTTAAATACTTTAACATTGTTACTCGGTTAATCAAGATATTCTTTTGTAACTCGGGTGTCAAAGCAATCTTTATAATATCCAATGCAATTATACTTTAGAGATTAAGTGCAGAAACATAAAGCATAAAAAAAATAACATATACACAGGTGACACCAAGATTTAACGTGGAAACCCAATAT